>CM038116.1:10748368-11115966 GCA_001642375.2 Mentha longifolia
CCAACATAGTTTACTTAAATTATACCTAACTTTTGCATTTTCGGACGAAAATACCCTTATTTTTCAATTGAAACCCGAGTGAGTCCCCTCCCCAGATCGTATATCACGCTCCTCTCTCACACTTCCTACTCTCTCTCTCTATCTCTCTCCCTCTCCCTCTTTCTCTCGCTCTCTCCATTCGACCTTATCATCGCCTGCCACCACCATAAAATGCTGGAGATTTCCACTGCCGCCTGCTATCGCATCATGATTAAAGTTTCTAGATTTGGGGAACTTTGGTTTCCGCCACACTTCGATTTCTAGATCTAGGGTTTCTAGATTGGTACGGGCAGCTCCTGTCCACACCCAAAATCACCACCTTGCACAACGCGTCGCACCACTGCACGAATAGCTCCGGCCCCACCACCACTGCGCACACCACCAGGTTAATCGAGTTCCTATAGCCGAGCGTCAAGCACCTGATGTTCGCGGCGGCGCCGTCGTCGAGCTTCACGCAATGTACTTGACCGTGCAGTCGAGTTGGGTGCCGTTTGGGATTTTTGGGGTTTGATTTTTTTCTCTTTCACAGATCTGTGGTGATTGAGATTTCTAGCTATTGAGTGCAGTCGTTTTTCTTAGCTTGTTCTTGATTTCCTTTTGATAAAAACTGGTACATGAGTTCTTTTGGTTTGCATTTGAGGTTAGAAAATTTTGTTGGTGCGTATGTGTTCTTGGGGAGGTGTGTAGAGATGACAAAATTTGGTTAGTGATGGAGGTTGGAGTTTGCAGGTTGGTGCTGTGTGTGCGCGTTCTGGTGGTGTTTGTATTGTGTTTCATGTGCTGATGATCCAAGAGAAATAATTTCTTCTAAAATTCGATGAATATAACTTCTTGTTTTTTTTTCCACTCATTGTTATTCACTGTTCTAGCAATTTCCTCCCCCAATTTTGTAGGAATTCTTTTCTCATTCATTATCTTTTTTGTGCTCTTCTAATCGTTTCGGTTGGAACTATGGAACAATTTAACATTTAGTTCCAACTAAAGTACTAAATTGTTAAAAGTTGGGAACTGTTGGAACAATTTAGTACTTTAGTTTGAAACCATTGTAACAATTTAGTATATTTTCGTATCAGATATAAAATTCAGTAAAAAAATATTTTCGGTAATTCAGAAGGAAAATGAGGAAGAAAAGAAGAAGAAAATTACAAGTTTTGAAATAAAATAAAAATAACAAATTGTGAAAGAGAAGAAAAAATACGTAAAAAATGAAATAGAGAAAGAGTAACTATTGGAACAATTAGTATTTTGTCAATAGTTCAACTGTAAAGTCAAAGTCAGAAGGGTAATTTGTCCAAATAGCTAAAAAGTGGGTATAATTTATACTTATTAAGTTGGTGGCTATAATTCTTGTTGACTAAGTTAAATGGGTATATCAAATAATGCCCTATTAGAAAGGTACAAATCAAATGATTAAGAAAATAAAATTTTAGTTCAAAGAATAGAGTTTATGATTTTTTTAAATTAACAAAGTGACATGTGTGTTGTGGAATGAAAATGAGTCTAGTGTATATTTTAGAAGAAAAAATATATTTTAATCGAAAAAAGTTTAAGAATAGTAAATAGAAAAAAATAACTAAATAAAACTTATACGATATATATCTAATAAATATAATTTTAATTGTTTAATACATACCGGTTCGGTCTAGTTAATCATCAATTTTTCGACATAAAAACCAAAAACCGAACCGTTAACTCAGCTTTTGAAATTTGAAAATTAAACCTTAACTATCGGTTTGGTTAACCGCATTTTCAGATTGGTTTCAATTCGGTTCGGCAGGTGGTTCGGTTTTTCGGTTTTCTATGCTCACCCCTAGTTCAAATCCTCTATTGCATTTCAGTGTTGCATTTTCTATTTCATAGATAGTTTTTCATGTCGCTAAACTTCATAAAAATACTGCTAGTTTCTAATTTATATAAGCAGCACTTGAAAAGAACTCAGATAAAAAGACAGAAGATCAAACCTTAATCCTCCCCATAATTTCCTTCAATTGCAATACAAAGCTCTCATCACTTTCAAACTGCGCCGTCACCGAGGCAGAAAAAACAAAACAATATACATCAAATCAAATATGTAAAATCTGCTAAAAACGCCCGACTATCTACACAAGTGAGCTACTATCTCATGGCCCTTTATTTTCATGAGAAGTTTGAGGTGCCGCTGCAGCGTCGGCGAGCTTCGTGTACTTCCGGTGACGCCTCTCTCGAGCGTACAGTACCCAGAATATGAGAGAGAGCATGACTGCAGCAGAAACCATCACCAAACCGATGTACACCCACTGCTGTATAGCCTCAGATCTGGGCAGTGTTCCTTCTCGATTGTAGCAAATGTGTCCCGTACAAATGTGCAGTCGACTAAGTTCGTGAGGAATGGACCGTAATGTAGAGCCCGTAGCTCACGTTCACAGCTCCACTCATTTGATCATACATGCTGGGTGTTAGGCGCCCTACTGTCGTGCATGTGTTGTTCGAAACTTGGCATTCGTAGTTCTTCCACACCTGCAGTAACATAACAATTCATCTCAATTTCAGTCGATTATGATTCTTCTAGATTCAAGAAGGAACCGATGTATGTTAGGTGCACGAAATTCGGCCTGATGTTAAATTTGATACAAATCGAATAGGCCATGTATCAAGATGTCAAGACGAGTTCAAAAGTTCGTGTTAAACTCGAATATTTGACCTTTCTCGTAAATGTCTCGACCTTATTGGTTAATCTTAGGAAAAAGATTAAGGTGTTTACCTGTGTTGCATTTGTGAAGTCGACTTCACCAGTAATGCATGACTTTCGGTCAGTCTTGTCGGGATTATACGGATTGCACAGGAGAGGAACCAACGGACCAGATTGATTGTAGGACAAAGGTCCAGCAATCGGAGGTAGGTTGACATTGGATACGTTAGCGATGATCCCATTCACGAGCTGAACCATTTGGAACGTGACTTCTTTGCTTTGGTTGCGTGCCTCTTCAGCAGTAGCTCTATCGACACATGGGATGATTTTGTCTAAGGCAGTATGAGCCGTTGGGTTAACGACCCAATCGTTCATGGCCACACACGTATCTCCCATCACACTAAAACATAAACAAATATACGCCTAATTAGCATAATCTCTATTGGAAGGAAAGAAAGAAAGAAACCTTGTTATGATTAAATTCTTTACGCGTAGAAGATGGGATTATGGAAAAAAGACGGCACTTACTTGTGGAGAACAAGGAATATACCACACAAGATGAAAGTGATTGCAACGAGAATCCAAGCAACGATGACCAATCTACAACAAATAGTATAAGATTGTACTACAAGTGAACATGTAACAGAGAAAAGTACTACTTGAGAAGACGTGTAACAAAAAGACAGGTTAGGTAATACGTAAGCGTTATATGATTATACTCTTAGATTCACTCACATGTAGACGAGAAACTGCAGGCCACAAACAGATAGCACTGCACCAAATCACACGAGTCAGCTAAGCATCAACGTTAAGTAGTTTGAAAACAATCACCATTCCGATAATGATAAGTAATAACTGAAAAATCAGTAACTTACAGAAACCGAGGAAAGCAAGGGCAAGCATTACAGCAGCTACTATAATGAGAATCAATCCCCTACACGTAAAAAACAGAATACGGGGTAAAACATACATCACCGAGGAGAGAAATACCAACAAAATCAGTTAGGCTCAAAGTACTCACACAGTATCCAAAGCGTGGTATATATTTTCTTTATTATCCTTCGTTGCACTTTCAAGAGTGTTTGCAGAAGAGGTAACCAATGCGTTGACACTGTCAATGTTGTTTTGCACATCTTTAGGAAGAAAAATTTGATCAACTCCAACCGTCTTAGCAGCAGTCAGATAATTCGAAAAACTTGTGAGATTGTCGACAGTGGAATCTGCTTGACCCAGAACATATTCTAACGTATCTTTCGTACTATCATGGAACTTCCCTTGTCCAGTGTATAGAACAATAGAACCAATTCTGGTGCATGAAAAGCAATAGGAATGAGATTAAACGCGAAGATTCCAAGCCTAAAATGGCTTAAGAAGTTCGAAAAGGAAGAGTCTTACACTGCAGCGATTGTAAATAATGCGAGGAGAATAAGTGAGAGGGCATATGCAACACGTGAATAGCCATAACGCCTGCGCCTACAGCAGCAGACGTACATACAAGAAAGCAGCAGGAAAATTCCGAACAGCACGAACCAGAAAGCAGCAATGAGGAAAAAAGAAGAGCCAGTGTAAAGCACCGACTGCATCACAAGAGAGAAAAACAAAATACTCTGAATTAAGGGAATGTTCTTATTCATTACTGCCTTTCGACAGCTAAAGATCACCTAGCAGAAGCTAGCAAGATGCAATGAAAAACAACGAAACACTATAGTTCACCAAGATTGAACATTTGGGCATTTCAAGAATCTAAGAAAAGTTAAGTCACCCTAGCATGTTCTGCACAACTCAACTCTCTCTGAAGAAATTTTATTCATTACAACTTATTAAATCCCTCATGAAGCATCAGTAAACATTAATTTTTCTTAAACATGATTTCCCAATTTTTATACCAATAGTCAAGAAAGGGAATTTGAAAATCAAAAGAAGGACCACAATATCCCAGCTCCAGATGTTGAGAAAATTTGAAATCAAAAGAGGTCCCATTCCACATAAGTTTATTTCAAATTACAAAAACCTATGAAGTAGTCATACACAAAAAAAAAAAAAATTTATATACAGAGGACTCTAAAAAACAAAAACAAAAATTAAGGAAGAAAAAACATTTAAGAATAGAACCTCTGCACATAGTCTACCAATTACAGAACCAGAACCAGATAGAAAAAAAAACCCAAAATTCGAAAAAACAAGAACAATGAAGCTATAAAATCTCAGACCAAGATAAATTCCGGCAACATAAAACACCTGGATAACAGAGAGAGAGAGAAAGAGAAGGAATTCATACAGCAAAGTAATGTTCATTGCTAATATTCCATCCTCCCGTGTAGTACTGGAGGTCATCGAGTGGATCTTTTCGGCGCGTTCTCTCCTCAGCCAACACCAAATCCGTCGCATTCTCCAAACAGAACGCCGCGCTCCCCGCAAAACGACGCCGTCTACAGCCGCATCCGCCGCCGCTACTGTAGGGCAATAAGCAAAAGGGTTAGCTTTCAGATTATAATGCAAAATTCTGGATAAAAAAAGGAAAAGAAAAGAAGCCCAGTTGATAAAACGATGGGCACATACCGGGCGATGAGAGGAAGGAAAGAAACACCAGAATAAACGTTGTTAGAGCGAGAAAAGAAGAGGCTTTGCTCTTCATACTCAACATCTTGATTAGGGGGAAATGCGTGTTTTTGAAACAGTGGGGAGGCAGCCAAGTATTAATGGATAAGTGTGGATATTCTGAACGTTGGAAGCTCTGTAATCTGTGGTTGGTGGGAAATGGGAAGAAGACGGAGGAGAGGCTCTTGAGGTTTGAGAATCGTTTACTGTGTCTTAACGTTTGTTTAGAGGGGAGGGAGGGAGGGAGGGAGGGAGAGAGAGAGAGAGAGAGAGGAAATGTGTGTAGTGTGTAGGGAGGAGTGGGCAAAACGTGGAGATTAGGATTAGGGATGAATGTGTTTCGAAACTTCTATCTTTGCCTATTAATTAATTTATGTTTTCGAAGGTTACTTTTTTTATTATGAAAAAGTTAGGAAAGATTAATTAAATGTTTCATATACTAGTAGTATTTTTATATTTGTAAAAAGTATCAGTCAACTTATGATAATACAGCACACACGTCAAACTAAAATTACGGAAATTTTATTAAAAAAATTGAAAAATATCTACGCGGATACGAAGATATTGACAAAAAAGGATTTTGCCGAAATCTCCTTAGGCCGCTCACAATTTTGATCACCAATTTTGGTGATCTCTCTTGCTTTTTCAGTGGGAGAGATCTCCAATGCACGTGATCTCTCCGAATCTCTCCTAATATTTTATTATTATTATTATTTTATTTTTTTTAATTTTTTTATGCTTTTGCTAATTTAATTTATTAAACTTATAAATAAAATCAACAAAATTCAATTAATTTTATTTTATTAAATTCAAATAGTAGTTGACAATACAATATTAAAAAAACAACTAATAAAAACTAGAATTTAAAAAAACATCTAAAGGCCATTTAATTCTCGCATCATCCCCAATATGCGAAAATGTTCCTCCAAATCCACAGGCGACATCTTGCTTGTATCCTTCTCCTTCAGCTTTAGATACGTCTTGAGTGATTTGGTTTTTTCATACGCTTGTCTTTTCTTTGCCCAATCCGAGAAATCTCGATTTGCATCCGCAGTGGCGTCGAGAAGATTGACGATTTTATCCTCCGGAAGGTTTGGTAGAGGAGCACTTGGAGCACTTCCAGTAGCCTTCCCCTTTCCTTTCGCTGCAGTCCTTCCAATTGGCCTTTCACGGCTGAAGAAGGGGGAATCATCCTCGGATCTAGAAGAGTTGGACGATCTGTCTAGCCCTTTTTGGTGCTTATCAGAGCCGACGCCTTGATATTTGGGAAGCTCGTGCAAGATCTTCCAAGCATCCTTCAGAACCACAATATTGAGCATCAATTTATAGGGATGATTGGGTGTAGCCGTTGGGAGCCAACGGCTACACCAACGGCTACCCCAACGTCTTTTTCTTATTTATTTATTTATTTTTATTTTCCTTTGATTTTTGGCGATTAAAAAAAAAAATAATTCGCTTGCTGACGTCAGCATGATGTCAGCAAGCATCGACCGATCTCTGAGCGGAGGAGTGCACACGCCTTGACCGATCACCCCCTCCACAACGCGCACGCCCGATCGATCGCTCGCCTCTTCTCGGCGGAGGAGCGATCCCTCTAATGCGTTGTGGATCGTCTTAGGCTTAAGATATTTATATTTCGTGATATTTTATCTCTTTTTACGAACAATCAATAAGTATTAATTGAATTGAATTATGTCTTTTTCCAATTCTAAATGATTAAAGAAAAACGAAAAAAAAAAAACACACACACACACAGAGTATGTCTACACTGCAAGCAAATCAAAATTTCAATCTATGTATTTAGAAAAATTAAAATACTAACCTGGCACGTGTTTTCGACTTAAACTTTACTGGATTGGCTTGATTTGAGTTTATTTTGGAATTTGTTTTTGCACTCTAATTTTCATTTTTACAATCGCAGTTTCTACTTGGACTTGGATTTCTTATTTTTTCTTTTTATTTGAATGAAGGGGGCATTCAGAATATTTGAGTCATCGTCCTCCCCCTTTATTGCTAGAGAACTTTTGCCGTGCATTGTTAATTTTATTTATAATTATCGAATTGTTGGACTAGCAATGACAATTTTCCCCGCGGCTTCGGGTACCCGTGGGTACCCGCTCCTAATGGGCCGGGGACGGGGGTAAAATCTGGGGTTTGGGGCCGACTATACCCGATTCGGGTTCGGGCCCGGGCCAGGTATATTGATACCCGCCCCGTACCCGGCCCGAATATGCTTAATATGTATATTTTTATAAAAATTTATTATTTATACTCAATTTTTATTAAAGGCTTTTCATATTTATGGGTTTTTAGATTGAAATTTGCATGCTCAATAACTTTTAGATATGGTTTATCTGCATATTTGAATGAATATTTTACAATATTAAGTAATTATTATTTATTTTTTTCTTAAAAAAATTTTTTCTAAAAAAAAATTTATAAACGGGTACCCGCCGGGTATCCGTCCCCCGTCGGGTAATCCCTGTCCCCGCCCCGGCCCCGAATTAAACGGGTACGGGGCAGGCTCGGGGAAAACTTTTTGAGACGAGTATGGGGTTGGTAAAGCAATACCCGACCCTGTCCCGCCCCGTTTACATCCCTATGTTGGACTATTCAGTTGGGGCCATTCCGGTTAGAATTTTTACCTTTTTCCTCGAGAAATTGGGACGACAAAAAGGGATAAATATGCCAAATTCTCGCTGAGAAAGGTAAAATGTGGAGTTTCATATTCTGCATAAATTATTTGCGCGCCATTTGCTCGCTTATTTGGTTAGTTTATACGAGTACTTTATAGTATTTCAAAATCACTCGTTTATTGGACTATTGTTATTGTATGGTAGCTATAATTTTTGTCCCATTTCCGGCAAAAATTGACCAAACCAATCTCATTATATATATCCAAATAGAGACATGAATTGGCATGTGTCATGTTTCCGCCAAAATTGCAGCCGTTGTGCCTATATTTTATTTTATTTTGTTTTGTTTTTGATTCTTTAAAATAATTTTTGTGTTACGTAATTTCGAGACGCGGAAATGCTTCAGCTCCAGATAAGTAAATTCCATTAACAAATTCAAAACGACACGAAATTGATGATTCTTGTTTACATACATATTTGTAATTTAATTACTACTCCTACAATCATTATTTTCCAGCTGTTTTATATTCATCATTCACTACCATATTATTCAATCCATTACTCTATCTGGCCACATATATTTATGGTATTTCTTCTTGCACATTTACTATAGTGTCCTTATAGTCAATTATGTCTTCCTAAAGACTCATCGAATAGACCATGAAGCGTAGCTCAGTCGAGAGTTTTAATAATCGTCAATGTATTTGTGTTATATTAAAAGAAAAAAGAATGATTGATTGATAAATAATGTATATTTTGATGGAGTTTTCTTTTTTTAATGTTATAAAAACTCACCATCAATCGCTATTTTCGGTATGTACTAAATAAAAACCACATATGAGAGGGCAGACATGAGAGGGCAGACGTGCTAGACTCGAACCTATATGCCACCCTATATGAGGTTTTTTTTTTTATAATAATTGTTAAATGTCAAATTTTTTTTTTTTTATGTTACTACTTGTTATTTTATTCTTTGTTTTGAGGTTATTTTTATTTTCATATCGGTAGTGGCAGTTTTTAATGACAACAAAAATTAACCATAAGAAAAAATCAATTTATGAGATAAAAATAACATGTATGAAATGGAATTACGAATGAACAATTGAACATGTAATGAGAAAAGAATGACTACATTATATAATTAAAATCTACTTGAGTATAATAATCTACTAGGAGGAACTTGCTTGAACGTTTCCCCCTTTTATTTTTAAGTCCATTACTTGTTGAAGTGGTTACAATTTGATTTAAATAATTTAATTTGGACCGTTGCTGTTAACAAGTAGTTGTCATTGCAATCATTTATTTTGAAACAAACTCTTGCTGGCGCAGTTACTAATGTCAAACCACGCTTTATTTTTTTTGTTTATAATATTCACCGTATTTCTAAGAGGTGAATTGGAAAGTATACCTTATGAACTGAAAATTCCAAACTTTAGGAAAGATTTTTGTGGACATACCATTTTTTTTAATAAATACTATTCTGTATTAGACTATTAAGTATACTTAGACGTCAATATAGCCCGAAATCAACGGGCCAGCATGAATAGCTAAAAGCCCAAGCCCAAGCCCAATAGCTAAAAGTTTTCTCATTTATGGTTCTTAATTAAATTTCATTATGTTTATGAATGACTAGCAAGTGTAATGTGCGTTGCACGTTTTACAACTATTTTGCTTGAGTAAACTTAAATTTCTAATTGATCTTAATTGATATGTATAATTTGCAAAAATTATGTTGTAATTTTTTAAGACAATTTTGAAGAATGTGAAAAGTTAAATCTACCATAGATTTGTTATTATTTTGATTCATGTAAAATATGTGAATATTACTTCATCCCTTCTTTACAAACTAAAAATACCAATGCCAACAATAATCAATCGAGAAAGAAAGCTCTTCAAATGAAGCACTCAAGTTATGGAAGATATATACTGTTTATTTCTTCAACCTTTATATAAAACATGAGAATGCTAAGACACTTGATCTTGTCATTTTCAAATTCTGGCATTAGGGCAAACTTCATATGACCAGAATCTCATCTTAGGAGAGGAGTATATATTTTTGTAATTTTTTTGGCCAAAACAATATCAATTTAATCATGCTCTATGCCATATGAATCATGTTTTCTTTTAGAATTGGAAATTCACCTTTTTGAATTGAAATAAAAATAACAATGTCAATGATCTGAAATATTTAAAATAATAATAATAATAACGTTAATCTTTCTACAAAGAAACCAATGTCTTGTTTATTAAGAATATTACTTCTTCGTAAAGACAATTTTTAGCATTAATATGCATGAAATTACGAAATACGGGGTATAAGTTAATAACCAATTGAAATTTTAATGAATTAAGTGGTTGTATCAATCTCTCGAAAAAGTTTGCAGCATGAACACCAAAAATTTAGTAACATTATGAATTTTTAGTATGTCAATTGTATGATAGTTAATGACTTAACCTACATTTGCTAAAATATTATTCCCTTCATCTCACCCAACAATGCGTAATTTTCCGTTAGTCCGTCCCGCCCAACAATGCGTATTCCGTTTTTGTACACTACCCCACTATCACCTACGTTTTATTTAGAGGCAAAAAAATAAATACCTATTGGGCCTTAAGTTTCTAGTCTTTTACCTACAACTTAAAAAAACTAGAAAATATACCTAATCTTTTGAGGAGGGGACTAATATACCCCTGATTTCAATTCCCACAAAAAACAAAAACCACTAACCCACTCCCCCCAATTTCCCCTCCTAAACCGTAACCCATTCCCCCAGCCCCCATTTCAAATTGTCAGACGCAACCTTTCCCCTCCCCATTCTCTCTCAATCATTGACGGTTCATCTCCCCACCTCCTCTCTCGCGAAACCTATCCTCTCTCTCTCTTTTCCGAAACCTTTCCACCGAAATCCATGGCAACCAAGACGCGGAGTTCGAAGAGAAAATGAAATGGAAGTGAATCGGAAGCCCAGCACGCCGGAGCCGTAGAGGAACAGATGACAGAAGCTACAACAAAACAGGAGGAGGAGGATAGGCCGAGAGGTTACCCATTTTTTGAAGTAGAGGTACGAAAATTTGTGAATTTTCGGGTTACCCATTTTTTTTTTTTTTGGTAATAGCTGAGTCCAATGGCTATTGGTGATTTGAATTGTTATATTATTTAGGTTTCGTGGTAGAAAAATAGTTTTTTAGCCTGTTTGTTGATTTGCATGCAATTTGGGGTCTTTTTTCCTTAATTTTAGGGTTTAAGTTCTTTATTCTAGTGTTCAATGCTACTGGGTTTGGGCAGGATGAAAAAAATAAAAAAAAATGATGGATTCTCGTGTTAATGGTGTGAGTTTTTATAAAAAGATGTAGATAATTGTGAGAAATTGTGAACTCCTACTCTATGTATGGTAAGAATTTATCATTTCTTATACCCTCTTGGTATTAGTTGTATAATTAAATAAATTCTTATGTTATGAGGCAATGACAGTGCTCATTTTGTGAGAAATGATCAGTTCATGCTTTTATATGGTGAGATATGACCATTTCTTCCCATATGTTTCTTGTCTCTTGAATTTCTGCATGTATCTTTGTTAAGAAAATATACAACTCTTACTGTCTGAGTGGTTAGAATTGATCATATACTTACAAGCTTAAATTCCTGTTGTAAGAATTGTCAGCTTCTTACTTTTGGAGTTGTAAGAATACTGAGAATCTCATGTGCTTCTTGTAAGAATACTGAGAATCTTATGTGCTTCGTTCACATCAGTCGTAAAGAAAATGATGAATTCTAACTTTGATTATTACCATTTGTCTGTCTTATATATGAGGCAATGACAATGCTCATTTTGTGAGAAATTATCAGTTCTTGCTTTTATATGGTGATATATGACCATTTTTTCCCATATGTTTCTTGTCTCTTGAATTTCTGCATGTATCTTTGTTAAGAAAATATACAACTCTTACTGTCTGAGTGGTTATAATTGATCATATACTTACAAGCTTAAATTCTTGTTGTAAGAGTTGTCAGCTTCTTACTGTCGAAGTTGTAAGAATAGTGAGAATCTTATGTGCTTCATACACCTCCGTTATAACTTTGATTATTTCCATTTGTCTGCCTTATATGCAAGGTTGTAATATTAGTTAAATTCTTATGTGAAAATACATGGTTTTTTGAATTCTTCATTTTTAAATGGTGAGAACTGATCATTTCCCCCAACATGTTTCGTGTTTCTAGTTTTTTCATGTACTACTGTAGGAAAATATCACCTTCTCATTGTCTCAGTGGTTGTAATTGATCATATTCTTATGAAATAAGGAAACTGGTAGTAAGAATAACCAAATTCTTATAGGGTTGTAAGAAACTGATGAGTTCTTCCTATGTTTATGGTGTGAAAATAATCATTTCTTATTACGTGTTTCTTTTCTACTGCTTTCCTATACTGTATTCTTACCATGGCTCTGTTTTATATGCAAGGTTACCTGGACATACAAGAGGTTACATTTGCATATAATTTAGGATTCATATGCTTGATTTAAAGGTTTGTATGCTTCTTCTCCCATTTCAGTGGTACTAATATGCTAAGAATTTGTCATTCCTACCATTAGATTTAACAAAATTGTTGCATTAATCAATGAATATGGATTTGCATTTTTTACATTTAGTTCTAATGATAAGAACATAAATTCTGACCATACATCTGCTAAAATTGATTTATCGGGCATCAAGATAGAAAGAAATGAGCATTTCTTACGATGATCATGATAATATTGATCAGTTCTTACCACTTTTATCATCAGTATAGAAAGAAATGACCGTTTTCCTACCATAAACATACTGATAAAAGTAATTTCTCAGCATCAAGATAGTAAGAATTACTAAATTCTTTCTATCTTGCTGGACATGAATAAGTCTGATATCGTAAACAGTAAGAAATGATCAATTCTTGCCATCACCAAAAATTCTTACCATTCTGATAGTGATGATTGATTTGTCTCTATAACTGGGTATGTAAGAAATGATCAATTCTGACTGTCAGAATAGTAAGAATTTGATCATTCTTATCATTTTGTTTCAGTTTCCTCGACAGATTTTAACCATGTTTCTATTATATATGCAAGGTTGACTGGAAATACCAACGGTTGCATCTCCTTGACAAGCCCACAAAGTTAATTCCTGCGGGTTATGAGACCATGGCGGGGGACGTGAACACAGTCCTCAGAACAGAACTGACCAAACCTGAAATTGTCATGGTTTTTTTGGACTTTGCATCTTTTTTATTCTACAGACTATATCTTACGATGATTATGAAGTATGTCAAAATTCTTATAAACGCATTGTACTGTCATTGTTGGAATTGAAAAAATCTTACTTTGCTAATTCTTAAGCTATGATCAATTCTTACTATGGTAATTCTTATGCTATGATCAATTCTTTAGCTAAGAATGTGTCATTCTAACCATTACGTCCAACGATATTGTTGCAAACATGAACGAAAATGCTTTTC
The DNA here is from genome assembly GCA_001642375.2 of Mentha longifolia. Classification (NCBI taxonomy): domain Eukaryota; kingdom Viridiplantae; phylum Streptophyta; class Magnoliopsida; order Lamiales; family Lamiaceae; genus Mentha; species Mentha longifolia. The sequence continues at coordinate 10,761,799 of CM038116.1, forward strand.
CGAGCATGAGGATGGTAAGAATTAATCAATTCTAACCATTATTGTTGTAGGAATTGATGAATTCTTACTATGGTCATTCTTAAGCTATGATCAATTCTTACTATAGTGATTCTTAAGCTATGATCAACTCTTACTTTGGTCATTCTTAAGCTATGATGAATTCTTCAGCTAAAAATGTGTCATTTAGTGATAATCAATTAAAAAAATGTTGAAACACATTTCTGAGCATGAGGGTGGTAAGAATTGTTGAATTCTAACCATTGTATTTGTCCCTGATTGATGTCTTGTGAAGTTGATAGTAAGACATGATCAATTTTTATCATAAAAAAGGATAAGAATTAATATTTCTTAACCACTAGTTGTATTCGGGATCGAAAATTTGTAGGTGTGGCCGTAACTTGGTAATAAATTAATTCCCAATTCCCAGTTGTTAGAAGCATAATTAATCAACAACCGCTTAACTTCACTTCCCCCACCTTTATTGTATTAAATATGTAAGAAATTGATAATTTCTTATGTTCTTTCTAGTAATAATTTGTTAATTTCTTACATTTTCTAAAACGTCTTGTAATAATTTGAAATTCATACATTCTTAAACTTGATTGGTAAGAATTTATTAATTTTTTATGTCCTGGTTGGTTAGAATTTGTTAATTTATTACCTTATCTAAAACATTTTGTAAGAATTTGAAAATTTCTTATGATCTACAATTAACTTATTGTCTTGTTTCCATTTGATTTCTAAATTAGATGGGCGAGGATAATTAGATTGCATAATTATATTATATTATTCAACTCTAAATTAACAATTGAAGAACACCAAACAAATATAAACGGAATTTTTTTTGAAAAAATTAAAAACAACATACAAGTAAAATTAACCAGAAAAAAATAGGAAGAAGAAGAGAGGGAGAAGTGGAAAACAAAAAATAGATTCACGCGCCAAACTACGAGCTTCACATGCCGGACTTTGAGCTCTGCCTTCGGAGATGAAATCTCGCAGCCAAGCATCGTCATCACAATTTCCAAAGCAAAAAGCCTTATTCCGGGTGAATCCGTACCTATTATTTGGTTCGAATTCGTATTTTCTTAATATGCTTACTATGTTCTTATTAATTTGAATGTATGATTGTAAATTTGTATGATAGCTAGTAAGCAAATTCAATTTATTACCTATTATTTTGTATGAATTCGTATTTTTTTTATAATCAATTTGTATGTGTGACTGTAACTTGGTAATAAATTCTAATTTCTTACCTATTGTTTGGTTAGAATTCATATTTCTACAACCAAACTTGAATACGAAAATACAAAAAACCAAAACAAAACTCGAATTGCAATCGAATCAAAATGGATACGACAACAACAATGGGCATGTGCAAATTCAATATATTCAAAGCACCATTCATTGAATTTAAAAAAAAACAAAAAAAAAAAACAAACAAACAACACAAAAGAAATAAACGTCTTGTAATAATTTGTAAATTCTTACATTCTTAAACTTGATCGGTAAGAATTTGTCAATTTATTATGTCTAAGTTGGTTAGAATTTGGTAATGCCGATGCTTAAGCCGTACAAAAGCGAGCGCCGCACAATATATCGAAAATCCCTCAAAGTTGATATAGCTCAAGAACTGTTTGCCTTTACGTTCGACCCCACTGAAAGCAAGAAGAGGAGACCGAAGGAAGAAGAAGAAGAAGAAGAAGAAGGCAGCCACGTGGAAAATCTAACTTCATTATAGTCATGACTGCTATGTTTGACTGGAGATATTATACGAAAATGATAAAATCTTACTGCGATAATAATTAGAATTGATCATAATTATGTTAAGAAAAGCATTGTAGCTTCAGACTGTAGTTTAAAAGTATCTAAATTTAGATATGAATTCTTACATGTATTTTACCCGTTTGAATTCGTACTATCATCATGGTTAGAATTAATAATTTCTTATGGCTTGTGATTGCCCGTGGTTAGAAATGATAAATTCTTACTGCTATAATAATGAGAATTTATCAATTCTTTGGTTGTATGGTAAATATTTGTTAGAATTCTTAAATTCTTACATGTTGTTTACCCGTTTGTATAGTTAGAAAATATTAAATTCTTATTATCATGATGGTTAGAATTGAACAAATTATTATTAACCCCACTATTCAGCAAACAACTCATCAGATATGGGCATGCGTAAATTCAATATTCAACAATACAAATTTTCCTTTACAATACCAATGAAACCAATAAAAAAAAATGTATGTACAAGTATAGCTCCATTATAATTACAAACCAAATCATTCAGACTACAAAAACAAACAGAATTGCAAAGGGGGGAAATAAATAGATAATAGTTCCAATGCATTTGACAAGAAAAATAATAGACCAAAGAATCAATCGAAAATTATAGGCCACTACAAGAGAACAAACACTACATAAATTGCAGAATAAGAGAAGAGGGAAAATGGAAGAAAGTCAACCTTGCACCCAAATCCCAAAATAAAATGGAAGCATCATCAATTCTTCTTATCCATCTTCTTTCTCCTCCTTAACCAACACGATTTTTTTCACCAAAATTTTCTCCCAAATATCCCCCAGCATGACCAGCCTTGTTTCCAAACCCGACTTCAGGGAATAACGCTCTATTCGTTGAAGATTTCTTCAATTATCCTCCAAATTAACCAAACCCGCATCAAGCTCACACACACAAACACCATAATAGCATGATTGGGAGATCCGATAGCGAATACATGAAGCAGTAGCGGCGAGCCTCCAGAAACCGCGGCGGCCACGGAGCTACAGATCCACCACAGAATCGTGGTTCTCGAATACGTCGAGTGAGAGAATGAGAGAGAGAGGAGAGAGGAGAACATCCAATTCAAATGGAGAATTGCAGAGCCGATTGAGCGAGAGAGAGAGATAGCAAACTTTGAATTTGAAATCTAATCTAAAGGGGTGGAGATGAAGAGGTTTAAAGCTAAATACAGTTGAGGGTATTTTAGTCCCATCTGGAAAAGTTTAGGTATATTTTGGTATTTCTTAAGTTGTAGGCAAACCTTTAAAAAACTTAAGCTAAATAGGTATTTGACTATATTTCCTCTTTTATTTACCCATACTTTAACCTTTTATTTACAAAAATACCATAACTTTTCTCCACTAACATCACTGTAAAAATTGTGAAAAAGAAAAACTATATGTGGCTTTTTTTAAAACTAAATGTAAATCTGTGGGAGTGGGGGCCTTTGTAATTAAAAGTTATAATCAATATTTAAATATTTTGTAGGATATTATTTTTAATTACATTTAAATTTGAATAATTTTTTTTTTCTCCCCAATAATTAAATATTTTTTTCTCTTAAATAAAAAAAATAACGACTTCTTTAATATAGTCACGATCATCAAATAAATTAAAGGGTTAATTTGTTAATACATACATAAATTATAACACTCTTTGAATATTTCATAAAATCTATTTTTTTTGGCATAAATACATAATTTATTACATATTCATATTAATTATGACCGGCCACATTATGTCCGAATAACATCACCCATCACCGTATATACATAATCTATTAAATTAACCAATAATCACTCCACACATCTATAAAACTAATGAACAATTTATCAGATGTTACATAAAAGCTGACGTATTATACATGTATTGTATATATAAGAATGAGTGGTTAAATTATTGTTTTCCTTTTTCTTGATTTAAGAATATCAATAATTCTGTAATGAGGTATATAATGTTTTGCTCATGACAAACTTAAAATAGAGAGTTCATTAAAGATTAATTTAACTTGGTCAAAGGATCGAGTAGTGATATGTTTACAAACATTGTAAAATTTACTATTAAGGTAATTATATATGATATACGTAATGGTATATTAATATTTAATTTATTTTGTATGCAATATTACACTATTGCCCTTAAATTAAATATATCATAGGGATATAATACGCAACACGCATTTTGTAAAATAAGGCTCTTTTATATATTGTTATTATTATAGATAATCAATTATTTTTCCGATAATATGACTATTCTCTCATTAACAAATGCTAACAAATATTATCAACAATTAATGCAAAAAGTCTTTAAGATATCGAAATCATGAACATTAATACTAAAGTTAAAAAAATTAAAATTGACTTGTTGTTAATTGTTTGAATTACTTTTCAAATATAAATCGAATGATAAACATATACTACCTTATAAAATACGAATATTATTAGATATGGCATGCAATTTCCAAAAATCATAAACAAATAAAATTGAATATAATAATTTACAGAAAGCTAATCATATTGGGATAATTTATAATGCAACATAATATATATATATATATATATATATATATATATATTATGTTGCATTATAAATTATCCCAATATATATATATATATATATATATATTGTATTACTATTTTTTAGTAACTTTAATGCATTTAACATCTATTGACATATACCATCTTGTGACAGGGATCAAGGTCAAGTTGTTACAGAACATGAGGTGCAGGATTTCACAAGGTATTTTCAGGATAATGACCTTCTTGAAGTGAGAGCTGTGGGATGTTTATACACTTGGTGTAATAATCAAGAAGGAGGAAATCGTATACAGTCTAATATTGATAGATGTTTAGCAAATATTGCTTAGGCTCAGGAATATAGTCCGGTGGTGGTGGAAAGATTAGAAAAAGGGATCTCAGATCATACACCTCAGTTATTCGATTTCCAGCAGATCAGTAGTCAGAGGATGTGTCCTTTTAGGTTCTTTGATGTTTGGGCACAACACCAGGATTTTGAAAGAATTATAAGGGAAGAATGGAGAAGTGCAGGCCATCAGAACAAACTATTGAAAATTTGGTTTAAGTGCAAGACAATGAAAGCTCAGTTCAAGAACTTGAATACTACCTGTTTCAAAAATAATACTGAGAGAGTTGAGGAATATAGGGTGAAGTTACGAGATGTTCAGAGAAGGTTATTGAGTGACATACATACTGCTGATCTGATTGCTCAAGAACAAATGTTATTAAAGGAACTGGAGAAGTGGAGTTTGATAGAAGAGAGCATTTGGGAGCAAAAGTCTAGAATTGAATGGCTGCAAATTGGTGATTCCAACACCAAATTCTTCCATTCTTATGTTAAAGCCAGAAATAATGCTAATACAGTAAGAGGGCTTTGCAGAGGAGATGGAACAAGGTGCACTACACAGGAACAAATCAAACTTGAAGTGAGAAACTTCTACCAGAATTTGATGGGAAGGGCTGCAAGGGAACTACCAATGGTGGATCAGGCTGTCTTAAGGTTAGGACCTATTTTGCAGGCTGAGAATAGAGTTAAACTGTGTGCACCTTGTACAGATCATGAAGTGAAACTGGCTTTGTTCAGTATGAAATCAAGTAAAGCACCAGGGATTGATGGATATAATGCTTTTTTCTTCAAAAAAGCAAGGCATATTATTGGAAAGGACATTATTGAGTCAGTGCAGCAATTCTTTGAAATAGGTTTTCCACCAAGAGAAGTGAATATGGCCATGATCACACTGATTCCTAAGTGTGAAAATGCAATAAAGTGAAGGACTACAGACCTATAGACTGCTGCACCATCTTATATAAGATAATTGCTAAGGTTTTGGCGAATAGGTTGGTGGGAGTGTTGGACCCTCTTATTAGCCATTCACAGTCAGCATTTGTGAAAGGAAGACTTATCTTCGACAACATCATTATGAGCCATGAGCTGGTAAAGGGGTATCAACGAAAGGCAGTTTCTCCAAGATGCATGATCAAAATAGACATACAAAAAGCTTATGATTCCATTGAGTGGCCATTTCTAAAATATGTTATGCTGGGATTGGGATTTCCATATCAGTTTGTTTAGTAGATTATGGAATGTGTTACAGGAGTTGCTTACACTATAAGTATTAATGGAGAACTAACTGAACCATTTACAGCTAGAAAGGGTTTGAGACAAGGCGATCCAATCTCTCCCTATCTATTTGTTATTGGTATGGAGTATCTCAACAAGTGTTTTATGGAATTGAGAGGAGATAGGTTGTTTCACTTTCACCCTAAATGTAAAAGGATTAACCTAATCCACTTGTGCTTTGCTGATGATTTGCTTATGTTCAGCAATGGAGATAGCAGATCTGTTCAGTAGCTGATGAAGGATTTTATGAAGTTCTCTAATGCATCGGGTTTGACTATGAACCAGCTAAAAAGTTGTATATATTTTGGGGGTGTAAGAGAGGAGGTGGTGACTGATATTCTACAGATAACTGGAATGAGTCAAGGGCAATTACCTTTCAAATATTTAGGGGTGCCTTTATCCTCTAAAAAACTGACTGTAATGCAGTGTATACCTTTGGTGAAGAAGATTGTTGGGAGAATCGATTGTTGGTCTTCAAAGTTGTTATCTTATGCAGGCCGTGTGCATCTGATTCGATCAGTCATATTTGGTATTCAAGCCTACTGGAGCCAAATTTTTATACTTCCACAGAAGGTGATCAAACTTATCCAAACTGCATGTCGCACTTTTCTGTGGACAGGAAAATCTGCAATATCTCGAAGAGCTCTAGTAGCATGGGACAAAGTGAGCCTTCCTCAAGCAGCTGGGGGTCTAGGAATTGTGAATCTACGAGTATGGAATGCAGCAGCCATTGGTAAAATGTACTAGAACGTACACAAGAAGAAAGATTCTAGTTGGATAAAGTGGGTTCATGAATTCTATATCAAGGGTAGAGATGTGAGAACAATGCCCATCCCAGGTCAATGCTCATGGATGATTAAGAAGATCTTGGAAGCAAGGAGATATATTAATCATGATGAGATCACAGGTAACTCAAAATTCTCCATTCGAAGAGCCTATTTAGCAATGTTGGGAAAGTTGCCTAGTGTAGGTTGGAGAAAATTGATGAGTCATAATGCAGCACCACCCAAAACAATCTTTATCAGCTGGCTTCTCATGCACAATGGTCTTGCTACGTGTGCATACCTACAGAAAATTGGGTTACATGTGGATAGTATATGTTGCTTCTGTGGACAAGATACAAAAAGCACGGAGCACATGTTCTTTGCGTGTGATTTCACAGGAGAGGTTTGGGAACGATTGACAACGGGTTGTGGAATAAGTAGATATCGACAAGGCTGGAGTGCTGAGAGAGTTCCTACTTACACAATGCAGGTCGAAGAGTGGTATACAAAGTATGTATAGATGTGCCTTTACTGTTGCTGTTTACCTGCTATGGAGAGAAAGAAATGCCCGGCGTATGGCAGGTAAAAGAATGGAGATTGAGGAGGTGGTGTACCAAGGGAAGGTGATGCTCGCAATTTGTGGGCAAAAAGATAGGAGATACGGCGGTTCTTATATGTCTAGAGTGCATGGCGGTAGTTTATTTGAATTTGTACTGTAGCATGCTCTGAGTTTAGGTAGGAGAAAGTGCTTTTGTTCCTTAAATTCTTATTGGTGAATAAAATCAACTATTTACCAAAAAAAAACATCTATTGACATATGACAAGTATTGAATAAATAATAAAATGTATTTATAATAATAATTTAATATCAATTTTAATTTAAATATTTATCATAATTAAATAATAAAATTTATATACTTCTTGGACTAAATTAAATTATATTCAACCTTCTTGACAAAGCATTAATTATATTAATCATCAAAATATATATTGTAGTAAAATAAACTAATATTATTAATATGAATTTACATTCATTAAGAATTAGACTTGTCTTCGTGTTTCTAAATACACACAAAGTCTTATAAAATACAAACTCTTATTGGAATGGCACATACACGAAAAATTCCATATAAATATTAGTATTAAATGTTGATTTAATATTTTATTCTAATATTCTTTAGTTATACAAGTGCATATGGAATTTACTTATGCAATAAAATGTAAAAATTAGTAAATTACTTTATTGTCCTTAGTTTGAAATATATTATAAGATTATTATAGGCGATGTACATTTTGCCACAAGACTCTTTTTTATATAGGTATAGATAGATAGATTAGGTGTTTTTTTTTTTTTTTTGAATTTGTTTTAGTGCGTATTTTATATGAAAATCGTAATCATCATTTTTACCTCTATATATTTTTGTTTCGATACTTGACATGAATTTTAAAATAATTAAAGATACGCATTTTAGGAAAAGTGCTCGTTGAATCCTTAACATTTACAAAATTATTTATTGAGTTTTATACAAATTTGAAATTATAATGATGCTTATTTTTGTTTAATACGAGATTAATTGTCTTTAATTAAAAAATATGACATATTTTTTGTTATAAATAATCTAATAATCACGAAAATTCATTAATGATATACTCCCTCCGGCTCAAGACTCGTGCCACCTTTCTTTTCCTTCTTTTCGGTACGCATTTCCACGCTTCCGTTCGGGACCCGTAAACGAAAAAATACTTCAAAAAATTATTTTAAAACCCACTATCGAGAAGCGTGGAAATACATGCCGAAAAGAAGAAAAAGAAAGGTGTCACGAGTCTTGAGCCGGAGGGAGTATATCCATTCAATATTATTATTATTATTATTATTATTATTGAAATTTCCTAGCCCGACCAGCTAGTCCGAAAAGCAAAGGATTAAGATTGAGGTCAAAAAATTTCAGTATGAAAAACATTAAGCCTGATTAATTCGGACTGAAAATAGCTCAAGCCGATAAAACTTGAAAAACCAAATGAGTTATCGATTGACATCCCTAGTCATACTACTAGTTCCCTAAGGCCTTGATTTAGTTCATACCGCCTCAACTCCAAAGTTATGCCGCCAATTGTCTGAAGTACTATTGGATTTTCTAAAAAAAAATAAAAATAGAATGCTATTTCAATGCAGAATAATACGAATAGAGGATTTCTGATTTTATTATTTTTGGATGCTTTCTACAAAAATAGCAGTACTTGTTTTTGGATTATGAAATTAGTCTTAGGTGTGAAATTTAATTAATCGTTTGATCTTCTCCACACTTAACCTTTGGGCTGACGTAAATTGTTTTTTAAAACTCATTTGGACCACGGCAAGAACAGATGGATTTAGTAGTCTAAACTAAACTGATTATTTCCAGTTTCCAAATATATACCTATTTAAAGCACATCTGCACATGGTTTTACTCTTGAGAAGGTTGCGAAGGGAACAATAAAAGAAACCCATGAAAACTGAAATGCTGCTGCAAAAGGTCAATAATTATAGTACTAAACTATGATTAGCAGTATCCCACATCGAATATTTACAAAACAAACAACCCGTACTTAATTCAAGTAGAAAGCAAACAATGTCACGACCTTACTTGAACAGGATTTGTTCTATAGGCTCGTACCTCTGTATCCTTGAGTTCTAAGGAGATAGGAAACCAAGTTTGGTTGATGAACCACGGCTGCTTAACCAGAGCGTGATTAACAGCTCTGAGTTGACTCGTTTACCGAGCCACTCGTGCAGTAGAGGATCGTTCTCGATTGGCTTTGGCCTGTCGGGATGGTCGAGCAGCTGTCTGACAGACTCACCCTACTTTTTTGCCTACTCCTATCTTTATTTTTTAGTTCTAGTGCTCTGCTACTATACAACCTTTTAAACTATAGACGGTTGAGAAACATATATATATAATTTTCTTCGTATTAGGAAAACTTCATATTGGCTCATGGTTCATTTTACTAAGGCCATTTGTATTGAGAAACGTATTGTTGTAATCTGTAATACTGTATGCATTTGTTTAGACAAGGAAAGTTCATAAGCCATGAATCATCGAACCGTATGTCACGACATCGGGTGACGTACACTCACCAGACAAAGTCGAGAAGAGTTGGCCGAGAGCTTGGTCTGCCATTCGATCCTTGCACAGACCATCATACATAACGCGCGAACATTAGGTTTGCAGGTTCCTCTTTCCAGTAACACGAGCAATTCAAGTGCCTCGAGAGTGTGTCCACTCTTGCACAGCCCATTCATCACAGTAACATAAGTACGTTCATCAGTTTCGCACAATCGCTCATCCAACAACTTCTTACGCAGTTTCATTGCCTCATGGGTGTCTCCAACAGAGAATAGTCCTTTAATAAGAGCATCCCTAAGAAGCATTTCCTCGAACAGTTAGAGGGCAAGATGGTTTCTACTTCTGCTTATTTATTTCTTGACGAATGAAACAGTACCATATGAACTCAAAATTATTTTCCTATAAAGTAGCTAACCGAAACCGAACTATTGAACACCATTAGTTTGTTTTAGTATTTAGGAAATCTAAACTGAATTTCTTAAAAAACAAAAAAAGTAAAAAAGAAAAACTAAATTTAATTGTCTGTATGCAGAGATATAAGTTAGGATGACAGCTGCTCTAATACTTTATATGAGTATATATCCAAATCTATTCAATTCAAAGCATTCATGTGGTTTCTCTTTAAAAGTTGCGACAGCAGAATATTATCTATAAAAGAAACAAATAAGTTTTTGTTTTTGCTTGTGTAATTCACAAGTCACGTGCCCTAAATCATTACCGGGCCGGGCCGCTGTAAATTTAACAATACTTCTTTCATTTGGGCTCTTATTTGTAGAATATGGGCTAATTCAACTTTTCAAAATTTATGCTTCTCCGCAAGTACTATATTTTAGTGTCCAAATCATTTGGGTACAGTAATGCAAAATTATTTGAGAGCAATATAAGTTATTTGCTTCTTGTTTCACAATCAATTGTTAGAATTTTAAGTATTATTTAATCAAACAAACATTTAATGAAGAACAGGTATAGAAGTTGTAAAATCCGTATAAACTAAAATAAAAATTAAATTAGTAATAGACGAATAGTTGAAATTGGAATAGAAGGGAAAATGAGCTGTATCTAGAATCGAATAATCTCTTGAAAATTTCTACTTTTTTGAGCAACATGAGCTAATCGTATCCATTCACTTACACTTCACTGATCAGTCCCACGCCAAAAATTCCAACATTAGAAAAATTATAAATAATTGGGTGCATGATGATTCTGGTAGGGCCAATATTTAAAAATATTAGAAATTTTCCATTCAATATAAAATAGCGCCAAGACAAGCTACTCCTAGAATTTTTAAATGCCATCAACTCATCACCAATAATACATTTTCACACACCCATAGCCGATGAATACACATCCCAATTACAGTATGCTAATCGTGTACTAAAATTAATTTTCTATATTTATTTTTTTAGTTTCTCAATATTTTGATTCAATATAACTTTACACTAATTGATGACTAGGGTTCACCAATCCAATTAGAATTTATTAATTATTTTTCAATATTTAATTTCAATTTTATTAGTTAAAAAATGAAGAAAAAAAAGCTAAAACATAATTCTATACTCTATTTGAACTAACGAACTATTTTTAATCAGTTGTATAATATTGGAATAAAAAAAAAAATCGATTTTGGTACACTATACTGAAAACATAGAATCCTATCCGACCACAAATACAAAAGACAAAAAAAAAATTAAAAAATTAATCACCATTCAAATTTCCATTAGAAGAAGCCACAAAAGTTCAAAGAAAGAAAAAAGAAGAAAAAATAAAATAAAATCAAGAATCACAATTTTCGATTGCATCTCTTATTGCAACGACGGATAATCGAAACATTTTCGATCTACTCGCCCGCGGGCTCGAGGCCTTTGATCTGAAGGATTCGATGACAGCTATAGACCTGACAGAAGGCCTGCAAGCACATGAGCGCCACCATCACCACCGCCGCCAGGAAGGTGAGGATCCTCCACGACCCGAACACGTACTCCCTCATGAAATTCCCCATCCTAACCTTCCACCTCCGGCCATAAAACCTGTTTACGTCAGCAATCACCGCGTCGAGCGAGGGCACCCTCGTCAACTTCACCGACTTGCTCATCCCGTTCCACAGCTCCGCCACCTCCCTCTCGCTGTGGTTGTTTCTTATCCCCCTCTGGCACAGCAGCCTCGCGTCCACCTCCGTGTCGATGATCCCGTTTATCAACTCCGTGTACCGCCCCAGCACCATCGCCCCCGCCGCCGCCGCCACCGCCCCCACCTCGTACGCCACCAAGTTGCGGAGGACCACCTCCGAGTTCACGTCGACTCGGATCACCGGAATGGATAAAATTAGGGTTTTCTCGTCGAAGGCGAAGCTCGAGATCCCTCCGGTCGCCGGTACGAACTCTACTCCGGCCTCGAGGAGCTGGGAGACTGAAGGGATGGCGATCTCCTCTAGCAATGGAGGTTTTTCCTTCTTGTTCGCTTCTTCGTCGTCTTAGCCTTCGCCGTCGTCTTTCTTCTTGCTGTAGGTGGCGAACATGTTCTCGAGCGGCTGCTTGAAGGCTTTCAAAATCGGGATGTTGGAGAGAATTGTCCATGGCAGCTTCACCACTAGCTTCATCGGTTTGGAGAAGATGACTCCTTTCATGATTTGTACAGGCTTTTTAATGGCGCCGGAAACCATGGGCCACACTATCCCGCGCAACTGAGTCACGTGAGTCGACTCAGCGAGTTCCTCCTCCCTTCTTTCCGTCTTCCTCTTCTTCTATATCGATCTCGAAAGACGGAGAAGGGGCTCGATCTGCTTTCAGGACGATGTAATTGTAGAGAAACTCGAGCAAATGAGCGCAGTCACTCACCGCCGCCGTGTTGAACGGAGATAGGTTCTTGCTCAGGCCGGTGAGGATGGCGAGAACTTTCTCATCCGACATTTCCGAAGAAGAAAACTGCAGTTCGAACATCTTCCTCATCACGATTAAAGGAATCTGATTCTCGAGCATGATTATATCTCTCAAAATCTCGTTATGTGCAGTTTTATTCCCGGCAAAATCGATCAAATGCGCCATTCTTGAAGGGATTCGAGTAATAACTTTTCCTTCTTTCACTTGACAAACTTGCAGAAACTCGAACAAGGACGAGACGTCGAGGGCCATCATCCAGGCGAGGGCGTCGGGCCCGAAGCCCACGGGCCGGTGGTAGCTGGCCCGAACCCAGACGTCGAGCTTGAGGAGATGCTCGACTAGGTTTTTCAGCTTTAGGTTTTGCAGCTCCTTCTGGTTCCTCTTGGCTGCGGCTACCTTGTACTTCTCCATGTCATAGAGCTCGGCACGGAGATGGTGGTAGGGGCCGATCGCAACTTGCTGCGGAACGTAAGAGTCGGGATCGGTCGCCATTAGAGCTTTCGGGACCGCGGAGATGGTGACCGGGATGTCGGTGTCTTCTTCGAGCTTGTGTTCATCTAGGGTTTTCTCCATGTTTTTCACCTATAATCTGTTGATTTCAAGTGGATAAAAAATGAGGGAGGGAACAGTGAAATATCGCCGGGCTTATGTTTTATCCCGGGCTAAAGTATTATTTGTACAAGTTACCAAACACTCAAATGAGCCCAGATTATTTGGCTATCTTGTGCCTAATAGAAAGATTATCACTACGGCCTAATGTATAGTCATTTTCTAATACGACTCCACCAAATATACTGGTAATTTCTATTTAATATACTAAATTATTACTATTAGGGTTACCAAGCACCACCACTGACTGAGTCCATTAGTATGATATTGTCCGTTTTGGGCCAAGCCCGCACGATTTTGTTCTTAGGCTCCTTCCCAAAATGCCTCATACTAAGTGGTGGTTGTACCCCTTCATATTCAGGTATATCTACCTTATATTTCCATTGCGGGACATGTTGTTTGTACCCAACAATCCTCCCCTCAAACACAAGGACCACATCAATGTCCTCCCCTCTAACGATAATCTGTCTCACGACTCGTATTACCCAACATTTTCTTGGAACAAGTTGGCAAGATTAACCGACAACTTTGTCCAAATATCATTGAGGTCAAACTGAGGGACATCCCAACATCCTGTCGTGGGTGACATTCCCACAGACGGCACCAATTGTTAATACTAATGCTGTTGCAACACTAGAAACAACACCAAACACAACAACAACAATAATAGAGATTCTTAGATCTATTGATGTTGCAGGAACGAAAAACAGTAAATCAAAAACACAAGATTTACGTGGTTCAACAATATGCCTACGTCCATGGGAGAAACGGCTGAGACGATTCACTAACACAACGGCAACGATTACGAGATTGGGCAAGAACTAACTTTCTCTACTCACAAGAAATGAGTCGCTCTCTCTCTCTCCCTCTCTCTTAGTTTTCTGCTCTCATCAGTCGCTCAAAGAAAACCAATTACAACTATCACATATTTATGGCCCTCACCAAAACCCTAATCCTACTAGGAATCTACTTCCTTATAGATTAACATGGTAAGAAGATAAACATGAAAATAAATCAATCAACGAAACCTAATCATAATCTCCATATTCTGGGCCGTTGATGAAATCCATGAATAAGCCCAAGATCAGAATGTCCATATGGATGCTGCCACACCATCTGGTCCAATAACCTCCTCAGCAAAGCCATTCATGAAGTCACACACCTATTACTTCGAGAGAAAGAAGAAGAAAAAAATGGACACACAAGATTAGTGATAATATCATACAATCATATATGTTCTGATGCAGGAAACGCCTAATACGTTGATTAAGATTAACAAAATATCGAAAAAGAACGCAGATAAAAGTGAAATTCCGTTAATTTTCTATTGAATACCGGAAGAACACAAAACAAGGTATGTGGGAATGGAAGAGGAATGAAATGAGCATTCCTACGTCCACTCCCAATCCTACGGCTGGTATATTTTTGACTGAGGAATCGTGATTCCGCAATAATCACTAATCCCTTATATGTGGGATTACTCATTCCTTCACTCCCCGTGGTATTAGCTAACCTCCCTTTCTCTAAAAATAATAATAATAATAATAATCCCTTCCTATAATAAGGAATGCAATTTTTATTTTTTTTCTTTTTATTTTTTATTGTAACTACTAAAAACTTTCAAAATAATAAATTAACTGAAGATTCTACTTTCTCTCATAACCATCTTTCTTTTTGTTCTTTTTCTGCGTTCTTTTGTTCTTGTATTCGTAAATCTGGGCTGCTCCAAAATTGTATTTCAAAACTCAAAATTTCAATTTTACAATCAATTTCAAGAATCTCAGCCGACATGAGAAACTTGACAAAAAATATAAATCAAAAGAAAATAAAAATCACAAAATTCTGCAAAAATCACATATTCAAATAGTTTATTTTTATATCAAAACTAAAGATACTGTGAGAATTGGTGAGATTACATATCAAAATTGAAACCCACCAAATCGATTTATCTCTTGTTTCTTTTATCTAACAATACCCGTGCTCCGAATCAAGATTTGATTATAGTTTGTGTTTTTTTAATTTTCTTCTCTCTTAGATCAGTAGGGTTATATGAATATATATATATATATAGAGAGAGAGAGGGGGGTTCATATGAGAACTCTTCATTTCGTGAGAACTAGGAAGTAATCTCAACCCTTAGATTAAGTAAATCAATGGTTGAGATTTATTTTTAATAACAACTAATTCCAGCAGTTATCACAGAATGAAGGGTAGTAAAGTAAACTTGTTTATATTCGATCTCCTTAAATAGTGGGATTGCGTAGATAATTAATTATTCTCTCTCCTCTCTATGTAACGGTAATTCTCTCTCTAATAATTTCTATTTTTTGTTTTTGTTTTTGTTTTCGACTATCGTTTCTACTATTAAATAAAGTTTGAGATCATTTAAATAATATAAATATTGCATATACATAGGACCGTAAATATAATTAAGCATTACACTATAGAATTTAAGCATTAACCTAATAATATTTAAGCATAACATATTCAATACTAAATAATGTTATTATACTCGGTGATTATTATTTTTTCGATTTCATATTTGTTTTAGTTTCAATTTCATGCTTAAATAGTTATTATACGATGCTTAAATATATATTGATAAAATTTTATTTATATTAAAATTATGCCCTTTACGAATATTAAACCCTAAACTCCAAAACCCTAAATTCACCAAAAAAAGGACACTAAATATAAAATCCTTAAGGGTTTTTCCAAGGCTAGGGTCTAGTTTTTGAAAAACCACTAATAGCGCCCAAAACCATTATAGAAGCATGAAATCGAGACTAAAAAAATATGAAATCCACAATAAAAGAAAATTAGAGAAAGCATGAAATCAATATTATAGAAGCATGAAATCGAAAATAAAAAAGCATGAAATCCACAATAATTAAAAATTAAAACACATACAAAACTATGAAAAAGCAACACAAATAATATTAACACTAAAAAAGCATAAATTGAACACTAAAAAAGCATGAAAATAATATTAAATAAACATTTTATCAATACTAAAAAATCTTGAAAATAACACTAAAAAAGCATAAATTGAACACTAAAAAAGCATGGAAATAACATTAAAAATGATGAAATTCGTGGTTTTTTATTTTATTTATTTATTTATTAAAAAATGCATCATTGTTCTATTGCTTATAAACAATAGATTTTTCTTATCACAACAATGCATGTCATTAAGAATACATATATATTAATTAAAGATTTCTAATTCAATAGATTTACTATATACGTATTTTTGGTAGTTATGATTGCCGAAAAGGTAGGAATTGGTTGGATATTTTGTACGCAATCATGACTAAAATACCCTTACGTGCCATAATAATTCAAAAGGGATCAGTTAAATCAAATATTTGAGATGAAATCTCCACCGCACTATTAAAAAATCCAAAGGTTAGGATTGGTTCCTAGTTCTCACAATTATTTTATCTCCCACATGAACCCTCCCATATATATATATAGACTAACAACTAAATAGGCTAAGCCTATACAAATGACATAATTAAATAAAAGCCCTAACAACTAAAATAACAAATAAAATAATATATAAATATTAATAATTATTTTCCATCATTCTCCTCTGCATCGAAATGATCCGTCCTCGAATCGGATGCAACTTCGTCTCTAAAGAAATTATCACTTGCTAAAGGCATCAAAAACTCAAAGTGCATCTCACGACAACAAACATCAACAGTTGCTTTTATATTTAACATTAATCTTTTCACAAATAACACAAACTGCTTTGAACATGAAAACCAACATATCTCCTTCCACAATCACATTATAACTGTCAGGAAGCCATGGGTAATATTCTGCCACCAAAGATAACTTTTTCACAATATCGGCAACAATAATGTGTATAAAAACTTGAATATTCCAAGCCAAAATCAAAAAATTTACCATGAATAGTACGTATGGACTCGCGTTGCACCACTGCAGCATGTTCCCCATCTAGCAAAAATTTATCCTCAATTTGGTCAAATTCTTCTGGGGTAATCGTCATAAATTGGAGGACATATATAGTCGTGAACCATATCCTCCTCCAAAATAGATGATGAGTCATCATCATAAATCGGATGACCCAAATAATCCGTAGCCAAATCAAACCTAGCATACTCCATCGCATCGGAGGATCGTAGCAAGACTATGGACACCAATTGATGCAGGGGAAGTGTCTAATACGTTAATTAAAATTAACAAAATACCGGAAAAGAACGCAGATAAAAATAAAATTCCATTGATTCTCTATTGAATACCGGAAGAACACAAGACAAGAGAAAACAAACCCTAATTTTATTATCAAATTCCAACCCCCCAATACATAGAGAAATCACACACACACACACACACACACACATATACTAACAACTAAACAAGCTAAGCTTGTACGCATAAATGGCATAATTAAATAAAAGCCCTAACAACTACAATAACAAATAAACTAATATATAAATATTAATAACTATTCTCCGTCATGCTCCCTCTTTCATTTACAATATGTCCGACCCAATTTTCACTTACAATAAACAACACAATATATTGTACGGAGTATTTCATAAAAATTGTGCCGGTCAATCCGGGGAACACATTACACACCCTTAGGCCTTAGGTACGTGATAGAGGGAGCTAGTATTAAATTATAGTAAAAGAACAAAATAATTAATAAATTCTGACTCTAATTATAAATAACAGAATCGAGGTTTAAGCTTGAATTTGTTATAAACAGAGTACAAATAACTTGCCGGACGTACAAAGTTACAACGTAAAAACAGAAATGAAGATTACAAGTGCATGAAATGAAAACTAAAACAAAAGTCGAGTTGAGGAAAGCCTTCTTTTCGCAAGACGAAATACGCCCCGGTAGTGCTCTCGGTAATAACATATCTTCCCCAAAGATAAAATGACTTTCATCTCTAAGGTAGCAACACCGCAGACCGTTAGAGCTCCGGCGAAATGGATGAGGCGAGGAACTAAACTCAATGAAAGGAAGAGAGGATGCAAAGAGATGCTCGTTTTTGAGTGGTGTGTCTAGAATGGCTCGTATGCTCACTATTTATAAGCACACACTCAAGTGGGGAATCAATGCACCATTGATGCTCATCATGGTCATTCATGGTGATTGGGAGTAATTTATCTCATTCTTTCTTGGATATATTGGTGAATTTTGGTGTTATTTTGAGTGAATTCACCTTGATTTGGATTAATTGCGAAATAATGTGCTTTTGTAGGAGAAAGAGGATTTTTGGTGGTTTTGGAGCCAGTTGAGAAGATGTTTTCGAAGTTGGAACTGAAGTGAGAAAGGCAGAAAAGGCTGGAAATTCAAGCGGCGTGCCCATACCGCATCTGGAGCCCTGTTGGTGGCGAGAAAAATATTAATTTCGAGATTTTGAAGAATTGGAAGCTTCTAATTAATTCTTGACGGGATTAATAGATTTTAAGTGTTTTTATTTAGTTAATAGACTTTTGAATATTATTAGATAAGATATTATTTAATACTTTCCTAGTTAGATTAGGACTCTAGATTTATTTCCTTATTATGAGGAAATCTTCTAGTATATATAGGTATATTTTATTATTTAGAAAAACCTATCATCATCTTGAATCTTCACGCAAGGAACGCAGCGGCTGCAGACTTTGGAGAAATTGAAGTTTTTATTTTTCTATCATTCACGCCAATATCATCATTGTTTATTTATTTTGTTTGTTATTTAATTATGTATTTTAGCTAATTTTCTTATTCCGGCAAATACAAGGAAACTCTGGCTTAAATTATTTTGTGAGATCTAATTTGTGTTCATACTTTAATTTTGTGCAAGCATCTATTATTCTCTGTGTTTATTTTTATTAATTGCTTTATTTTTCTAAGTAGTGTACAATGCTTAGTTGAATATGGTTAATTTATAGCCAATTAATTCTGTCATACGTAATCGTGATTAGAATTAATTAGTGGTAAATTGGCTTGTTAAAGTCAAGGGAATAATAGTCTTAATTCGATAATCCTGCGTCAGAGTTTATCGGTTTTGAATCGGGTTTCTCTAGTTATTAATGTTGTCGACTCATTAAATCTATAGAGCGTCTCTTACGGTTGTCAGTCGATTAGGGAAATAATTGGTGAAGCGTCTTCCTAATTATCGAGAAATTAAGGAGAAATAAGATTACGTCAGAAGCGTCTTCGGTAATCATAACCGATTTGTTTGCATGTAATTAAAGTTATTTTTGCGTCAATGATCAAAATAATTAAGCTAGAGTGGAATTGTTTGCTGCCGGAATCGTTTTCTTTATTGGATAAAAACCAAATCTCAAGTTGTCTTTTGCATTCTTTGCTCATTCTAATTTTCGTATTTATTCCTGTTAGTAGTTTAATAAAAAAATTCTCAATTTTGCAGTTGGAAATTCAGAGGAGAACTCGCCAGTCCTTTGGGAGACGATTTTACTTGCCGCTGTCTGGGCAGTGTGGGCATACCGACCGGAAGTCGGAATTATTTTTGGTGTAAAACGACGTACCACATGGCCATAATTGGAGGTTACGGGAGTTACACGTGTAACCCCCGGGAGTTACGAGTGGATGATAATGCGATGCACCTAGATGAGGTGTTCATCTTGATTCGTTCGAGAGACATATCAAGACGTCTCTTGCACACGACGCATGTTAGGCCAACAACGGATTTAGCTTCCGAATGCGAATTGGACTTCAACATGCAAGCCCATTTGCTTTAGTTTTAGAAGCCCAAAAAATAAAGCAATCAAGGCACAAGCCTAAGCCCACAACTAGGCCTAAATAACAGCCCAAAGGACTAATGGCCACGAAACTCGAACTCGAACTCGAACCTGAGCTCGAGTCCAATACACTCCACTTTATTAAATAATGAAGTAATTCATCCAAACTCCAAATTTTATATTCATATCTCATTCACCACAAATTGGTTTTGAGTATATAAATATACTACCTCCATCTATTCTAAGAGTAGAACAATAATCTATCATTTAATTTATAACAAAGGTTTTGAGAACAATAATTTATCCGCCAAACCCAAGTCTTTCATGTCAAAGTTCCTCTTTAAGATGTTTTTCGTTTCATTAATCACTTGGATATTACTACCCATGATTAACATGTCATCTACATAGAGACACACAATAACATACCCGTTATTCGTGTTCTTAATGTAAATACATTTTTCATTCTCGTTTATCTTAAACCCATTTGATAACATCACATTATCAAATTTCAAATGCCATTGTAGTGGCGCTTGTTTCAATCCATAGAGTGACTTAACCAGTTTGCAAACCTTCTTTTCTTGACCAAGTTCTACAAATCCTTATGGTTGTTCCATATAGATTTCATCCTTAAGATCACCATAGAGGAAAACAGTTTTCACATCCATTTGATATATCTTGAGATTGTATAAGGCAGCAATCACAAGAAGCACACGAATAGATGTAATCATTATTACAGGAGCATAAGTATCGAAATAATCACACCTTTCTTTTTGTTTAAACTCTTTAACTACCAAACGAGCTTTGTACTTATCAATTGATCCATCTGCCTTGTATTTACTTTTAAGAATCCATTTGCATCCTAAGGGTTTACAACCTTCGGGAAAATAAACCAACACCCATGTGCGGTTTTACTGGTACGGATATTGTATCTCCGAGGCCGAATGATCGAGACAACGTAGAGATGAGAGAGCCGGAGCCTTTGATATATGATGCAAGTGGTAAAGATGTAGAGAAGCTGGAAGATGAGGGACGGAGTGGACGTCCCAAACGGCGAATTCGCGAGCCCAAGAAGTATGAAGAATTTATTTATTATCGTTAATTATTCATGTAATTGAGTTTATTTGTTTGGGCTTGGCCCAAAGTATTTAATTGTGTCGAGAGAAATTATAAGCTCATTTTCGGGTTTTCTTGTTGATTCTTTCCCGAATCGTAGGTCGAATCAACCAGGGTCCTTAGATATAAAATAGGGGATTAGTGTTATTTTATGCTCATGAATAAAATAAACCCTAATTTCTCTACTGCTTTCTTTCTTCGCCTCTGCAACTCAACGGCATGAATGACGAGCTCGGCTCGCGTCTGCCGACTATCAATTTCCGTAAGATATCCACGATCTCCAGCGATCGATAAGGGCTCAACCCTTATCATTTACCTAATGGAATAAATTTCACTTTGTACCGCTTCTCTCCAAAGCGTATGGTCTGATCTAGCAAAAGCATCTTTGATCGTTGAGGGCTCTTCATCCAACATGAATACCATGTAATCCGGACCAAATGTCTTTGGTTTCCGAACTCTACTACCACGTCTATATTAACTATCTTCTAGATTAGACCTTTCTCGCTTGCGTGACTTAGGTTCTTCATCCTCGGATTTAGAACTAGTGGCCTCACCTTCAATTATATGGTCTGTGATACATTTTATGGCATTGACGTGGAATTTAATTTTCGTTTTATGTCTTTTCTTAAATATTTTAAAATGAACTTGATCTTTGGTGATCTTGTGGTAGTAGTACTCTTGATCATAATGAGAAGAATCATGGGAACTTACAACATTATTTAGAGTTATGAAAATTAAAGATTTCGAGAACAGCTTAAATTTTTATCCTTATTAGTACCGAAATAGGGGGGAGAGAGAGGGGCAGTCTGGTTATGGCTTCTTCACCGACTCCAAACAAAATCTTCAACTTCAATTTCCTGCTGTTTTTCTTCATCAACCAAAGACACAGTTACCTTTGAACTCATGCCTTTCAAATAGTCTTCACTGAGTTACTTGTACCAACTTCACTTCATAGATTAGCAAATCGTTGGGAGGTATATCTGATTGAGCTCCTTCGACACCGTAACTGCATATCACAAGACAAACTAGTGACTGAAGATTTAACTTTTTTTTATTACGTCAACAAACAACCTCTTGTAAGCAGCCAATTAAAAAACTCCACGTTTCTTGTTTCTTATGGACCCACAGTTTAATAGCTTTAAGCAAAGGCAAACATAAAACATTGACATTATTGAAATAGGAAAGCAGCCAACAAAGAAATTGAAAGATGTCATACCCCATCTTTGGAGGAATTGTAAGTCTTCGTATGTCCCCTACTCGCATGCCTGTTCATTCAAATAAATGTACAAAAGAACATTGACATTGTTAAAACAGGAAAGCAATTTCTTAAATTATGTTGCCTGATGACCAGCGCCTTCATTATGTGGTCATGTTATTCTCGCCCCCGGCTTCGGATTGGATTTTCTCCTATCGTGCAAATAACCCTCAGGTGTCGTGGACTTAGTTTCTGAAAGATGTTCGGCACCGTTTTGACCCTCACTACTTTGTAAATTACATTGAATTAATAGCCAAACTTACTCAGACGAGATCTTTATCGGAGTATCATCGAGAGTTTGAGAGTATGCTGAACCATGTCCAAGGCCTACCAGAGTCTACATTGTTACCTATTTATTTGGGGGGGGTTACGCTAACCGGTTAAGAATCAGGTTCGATTCCAACACCCACAATCAGTAGCCGCAGCCATGGCTCTCGCCGCCGAATTTGACAGTGCGGCCGAACGACTGAGCGTTTCTTCCCGTCGCCCTTGGAATGACCGTGATAACCGGACCACCTCCCATCTGCCGACGCCATCACCCGTCCCTACGGAGGGTGCTAAGGCCGCGCCTTCAGCTTCGAGTGGCCCCCGGCCTCGTGATCTTTCGAAACTTCCCATAGTACGGCTCTCCTCAGTAGAAAGGGCAGAATGTAATCGATTGGGACTATGCTGGTACTGTCCCGACAAGTGCGTGACCGGTCATGTTTGCAAGAAGAATTTTTTGGCCTATATGGGTGAGGATGATGATGATGCGGAGTCAGAGATACATGCAGCCCCTATGCAAGCACCGGATGTCATCACCACGGATCTTTCACACATGTATAGCATGGATGGCAGGCCTCGAGCTACGTCGTTGGAGTTGCAGGGTTTTCTTGGGAAGTCTGAAGTTTTTATTTTGGTTGATACGGGGAGTACGCATAACTTCTTACATCCTCATATCGCGGAGAAGATACAACTGCCACTTCAGGCCATTCGACCGTTCTGTGTTTATGTTGGCAATGGTCAGTCCTTGCTATGTTCCAATATGAGCCTACAGGTGGAGTTACGCATTCAAGGACACTCTTTTTCGTTGGATCTCTATATCTTGCCGGTGCACGGTCCAGATGTCATCTTAGGCATGTCATGGCTACATTCTTTGCATCGCGTGACTAGCGATTATGATGCGGGCACCTTGGAGTTCAAGAACAACGGCCGTCCTATTTGTTTGCGTGTGACGCCACGCTGTCCACGGCAAGTTTCAGCACGCACATTTGCAGCCATCATGCTATATCACGGCGCCGCCGATTTCTTTGAGATCGTGCCGATCGATGCGACCGTGGGGGATCTCAGTGCAGCCGCCGAGTTTCCGCCTAACTTACCACCTGAGGTGCACGGCATGTTGGTCGAACACAAGTCAGTGTTCGCTGTACCTACCGGGATGCCACCGCAGCGGGCATTCGATCATTGTATCCATCTCTTGCCCAACACAAAACCAGTTAACGTGAGACCTTATCGCTATCCTTACTTTCAGAAAAATGAAATTGAGAAACAAGTTCGCGAGATGTTAGAGACGGGGATTATTCGTCGCAGCCACAACGCCTTCTCCTTCCCCGTGCTCTTGATTCGGAAGAAAGACGGCTCTTTCCGTTTTTGTATTGACTACAGGACTTTAAATGCGGTGACAGTACCCGATCACTTTCCGATTCCGACGACCGATGAATTGTTTGATGAGTTGGGATCCGCCCGGTTTTTCACCAAATTGGATCTCCGTTCCGACTATCATCAAATACGAATGCATGAGACAGATGTCTATAAAACTGCTTTTCGGACGCACGACGACCACTTTTAATTTCTGGTAATGCCATCCGGCCTCACGAATGCCCCATCTACTTTACAGGCAGCTATGAACGAGATCTTCCGACCCTTGCTTCGACGCTTTGTGGTTATCTTCTTCGATGATATTCTGATATACAGTGCCAGTATGACGGAACATGCAGCGCATTTGGCCGAGGTACTTAAATTACTTCAGTAGCATCACTTCTTTATTAAACTATCCAAATGTTCATTTTGCTGCACCACGGTGGATTATCTAGGCCATATCATCTCTGATGGATATCTGCAAGCTGACCCCACCAAAATTGAGGCAATGATAGCCTGGCCACAGCCTAAATCAGTGAAGCAGCTCTGGGGTTTTCTGGGCCTTACGGGATATTATCGACGATTTATTACAGGTTATGCGGTGTTGGCATCTCCTTTGACGGATTTGCTCAAGAAAGACGCATTTAAGTGGTCACCGGCGGCTGAGATGAGTTTTTCGGCTCTGAAAGCTGCTATGACTTCAGCGCCCGTGCTCCGATTGCCTGATTTCACTAAAACTTTTTATATGGAGACCGACGCTTCTGACACGGGGATCGGCGCTGTGTTACTCTAGGATAATCACCCGTTAGCTTTCTTTAGCAAGAAATTATGACCGCGGCGTCGGGTGATGTCCACATATCACAAGGAATTGTATACAATTGTGGAGGCTGTGCAAAAGTGGAGACAATATTTGTTGGGTCGTGAGTTTGTGATTCGCAGCGATCAGAAGAGCTTAAAAGAATTGTTGCAACAAGTTATTCAGACACCGGATCAACAATTGTATGCGCGCAAGCTCATGGGATATAAGTTTCGCATCGAATATAAAACCGGGGCTTCTAATCGAGTGGCAGATGCACTATCTCGGCGAGAGGATGACCGCAGTAATGTTGATGAGACTCTTTCGTTGCTTGTGGCTATATCACAACCATTGCCGGATATTATGGAGTTGTTACGCGTGGACGTGAAGTCTATTCCGGAGTTGATCGACTTGTGCACGCAGATCGAGACAGGTACGCCGCCACCGGGCATTACCCTACGCGAAGGCCTATTGTATCGCGGCCGACAGCTTCTCATCGCTGCCACTTCAGCCGCTAAGCCCGCCCTATTATATGAACACCACTCGACACCGGCGGCTGGACATCCTGGGGCGGACCGCACCTTTCGACGTTTGGCTTCATCTTTTTATTGGAAAGGAATGCGCAGTGACGTGAAGAAATTCGTAGCATCTTGTTTTGATTGCCAAACTACCAAGTATTCTACACAGAAACCAGCAGGCTTGTTGCAACCTTTACCGATTCCCTCACAGGTTTAGGAGGACGTCTCGATGGATTTCATAACGGGGTTACCACCATCGCAGGGTTTTACAGCAATCATGGTAGTCGTGGATCGCCTTTCGAAGTATGCTCATTTTTCCCCCCTTCCCACTCACTTCGATGCATGGCGGGTCGCTAATCTTTTCATTGATACTGTGGTAAAACATCATGGTTTTCCGAAGACGTTGGTGTCCGATCGCGATTCGATTTTTCTCAATGAAGTATGGGAAAATATGCTTCGGTTAAGTGGTACGAAGCTGCATTTCACTACAGCATATCATCCGCAGTCGGATGGACAAACGGAGGTGCGGAACAGGGGTTTGGAACAATACTTGCGCGCCTTTGTTGCGGACAGACCAGCAAAGTGGACTAGTTTTCTTCCCTAGGCTGAATTAGCTTTGAATTGCTTTCACCATGACAGCCTCGGCACGTCGCCTTTCCGCGTGTTATATGGGCGTGACCCTCCCTCTTTGGTGGCTGCGCAACCGCCGTCTTCGTGCCCACCTTCCATTGTTGACGTTATTCGGTAGCGTGAGGAGTTATTGGTGTGGCTTCGAAAAAATTTGGAGAAGGCTCAACAACGCATGCGCACTACTGTTAACCGTAGCCGCTGCGATGTCGAATTTGAGGTAGGAGATCGTGTTCTTTTGAAACTTCAGCTATACCAGCAACACTCCGTTGCTCGTCCTTTGTCCACAAAGCTCGCTCGGCGATTTTATGGTCCATTTCAGATTGTGGAACGTGTTGGTTTAGTTGCTTATCGATTGCTTCTGCCGGAGGGAAGTAGAATACATGATGTGTTCCATGTTAGCTTGTTGCGACGCTTTGTGGACGGCAATCCCATGGAGACGTCGTCTTCGTTTCCTACTTTTTTCGCGCGAGGTTGTGTAGTGTCTCGCCCATTCCGTTTGGTCAGTAAACGCACGGTGTGGCGTAATGGAGAGTCCGTGACGAAAGGTCAACTGCTGTGGGACGATGATGGCGGACGCTCGCCTACCTGGGAGCCGTTTGAGGTGATTCAACGTCGATTCCCTAATTTGCTCCTTGAGGACAAGGACGTTCCTAACACGGGGGGAGTTGATACGAATATGGAGCCACCGCAGCCGCTGCTTCAGCAAAGAGGTAATGAAGAAAGAGCCGAGGAGCCTATGTCGTATGATACAAGTGTAAGGGAGGTTGATAGACAGGAAGAGACGAGAAGTGGGCGGCCCAAACGGCGTGTGAGGGAGCCCAAGAAGTATACGAATTTTATTCCTTATCGTTAATATGCTTTACGTAATTTTATTGTAATTATTGGGCTGAGCCCAAAACTATTGATTATTGAGTCGAGCAATTTATAAGCTCATTTTCGGGTTTCTTGTTGATTCTTTTCCGAATCGTAGGTCGAATCAATCAGGGTCCTTAGTATAAAAGAAGGGAATTAGTGTTATTTGATAATTAAGAAAGAAAATATCAACCCTAATTTTCCTCGTATTTTTTTCCGGTTCGTTGTTTTCATTGAGAGGCGAACTCCTTGTTCACTGGGTAGGGAAGATCGAAGGCCTTCCTTATCATATTTTTAGCAAATGAGATAGATCTATACCATTAAACTTGCATTCGTATTTCCATAGCTCCCTCGTGCTACTGAATGTTATTCTACAAAGTTCGTAATGTAACGAAATAAACATACAATTATACGAAAGCCAAAAAAAAAAAAACACACGCGAATGAGGGACGGATTTGCGCTATATTTTTCGGATAATAGTTACAACGAGAGACGGCTATTAATACACCAAGTCCTAATCGTAAACCCTTTAGGATTCAATATGAGCCTAACAAACGTGGACCCAAAAAATTCAGCTCGGGGGCTACCGCCCCCTAACCCCAGTCCAACTCAACGGCAAATTGGATCGTCGTATCGGGCTTTTGTATACAGTCCACTCAAGCTCCATACATCAACACATAAATCTTTATAAATATAATTTGATATAAACTCGCAGTCGCATGCAACACAATCATTATGAAAAACGCACCTTTTGCCTCCCCTGGTAAATATTTCTGCTCGCGTCTTTCGTGATGCAATATTTAAATTAATGTTAAAATTGAAGGAAAAAAAAACTCTTCGCGTAAGTCATCTCATGTTTCGTCGTCTATTTAATTTAGACTGAAAATTAGAGTCGTATCATAAGTATATGAACACACGAATCTTGAATTATTAATGATTTATAGCGATATATATAAATTAACAAACCCAATACCTCAAGGTTTTACTAAATTACATGTGACCCATAAAAAATTACAATGGTTCATCTACATTTCCCTTTCCTATGAAAATAATTTATTTTCTCAGCATCGGTTTCTGACCATCCAGGTCTAAATTTATGGGATATCATCAAATTACACATATCAAGGAAATATGTAAAATTTACATTTTAATTTTATTTATTATTTTTTTATTATTTTTTTAACACCAATTTATATACAAAGTATAATAATATCAATTATAGGGATAAAGTGGAAAAAATTTAGATATTATATTATCAAATTTTAAAATATATAATATTTAAAACTAAATAAAAAAAACAAAAGTTTAATAGACATGACACTTAAAAAGAATGGAAGGATATTTTCTATAACAAAATGTAGTAATTGACAGCTAAGCTTCAAATTCGGTAGGAAAATTGGGCTTCAACATATATTTGCTTTTTTGTTGTCCTTTTTTTACCAACATCTCTCATGTGCAGGTCTAATAGTTTTGTTAATAATTAAGTGGTTATGTTTAAGCAAAGCATTTTATTTTATTTTTAATATGGAAATTATGCCTGGTGAGAATTGAGTAATTAATTTTGGTCTCATAAATAATTTGTTAGAAGAGGTCCCACAATTTTTTTAGCTTAGTTCATTCGTGTCCCATTTCATTGGATTGATCATGTGCCATTGATAATTTAAGTATGCATTTCAATTTAAATATTCATGAAACTGTCAAATTTGGCCCTTAAAAGCTTGGCTCGATAGGTAATCTCTGCCCGCCAGTAATTTGGGCAGACTTGGACTATGAAGTTTGAGGCCCACTAAAATTTTAGGGCAACCCCACCCACCACAAAATACTCAAATAGTCTGGTTAACCCGATCATTCTTATATTATAATTTTCTCATGGGTTGAGTTTCGCCTTTTATTTTATCGGCCCAATGAAATTTTGGGCCGTTCATACCCGAATTTTTGTCTTAGGCCCCAGGTTCGGACTCGGTCGGCCATGCACGAGTTCATGGTTGATCTAGTATGGAAGTTTATCAATGCATACTACTGTATCATTTTTTCTTAAAGGGATTCATTTGATAACTCGAGTAAAATTCGAAAGAACAATATCCATTAATTAAGTTGGGACTACATATTTTAGCCAGTAAATTGTGGTTGGACTTAAATGTACAAATTGGACCACCGAAAGTTTTTTATATTCATAAACATATAATTATAAATAATAACAATTAATATGATATGAAATATTACTCGTATTGGATAGCTTAAACCGGTTCACCTTCAACCGATTCACCCTTTGTTGTTTTTTCATGTATAATAGTTCTTGAATTGTATTTTTCATTTTTTTTGTTGTTGTGTAATTTTCATGACATTGTCGGCTTTCATGGTATTGCCATTTTATTTTCACATTATTGGGCTTGCGACTTATACATCAATTGTGTTGTTACTTTATTATTTTTAATACAATTATAAGTTTTATATTCTCCTGATAATTATCTAATAATAAACGAAATGCTTTAAACTAAAAGCTATTAAATACAGAATGTGGAATATAAACATAATCAAATATTTGAAAGTAAAATATGTAGATACATACAAAAATAAGGACCATTTTGCAAAAAAAAAAATTCCTCAAAATGAGTTGATGAACATTGAAACCCAAATTTGGCGGGGAGAGAAAAATATGC
The DNA here is from genome assembly GCA_001642375.2 of Mentha longifolia. Classification (NCBI taxonomy): domain Eukaryota; kingdom Viridiplantae; phylum Streptophyta; class Magnoliopsida; order Lamiales; family Lamiaceae; genus Mentha; species Mentha longifolia. The sequence continues at coordinate 10,791,248 of CM038116.1, forward strand.
TAAATACTCATTTTGGGTTCAAGTTTGGGTTTGGACTTTGGAGTAGAAATTCGAGTTCGGATGCGAGTTAGAGAGTCGATATAATTACACATTAAAAAAAATAAAAATTAAAAATTAAAAAAATTGCCATAATCTTATCCTTGCCCTAACAAACTTGCTCACTCTTTGCAATTATGCGCGCACACATATTTGAGAAAAAAAAAAAAAAAATTATGTACATATAATTTAAAGAATTTAGAACTATTTTATGTGCTTCAAGTGCTTTGGGCCAAATTATTTAAAAAAATGTAATTGTAATGTGAAAATATGGCCCATCTAAGATAGATTTTTCAAATATAAATTATGTCTAAAGTTAACACAGCTTCTTAAACATAATATCCACAAAATTCTATAAGCTCAAGTTAAAATACAACTTATAGAGATCTTATTAGAATATATTTTAATGAGGAATTTATTGGAATCATTCTGATCTTATTTTTTTTAAATTTATTTTGATTCGATATCAAAACTTTTTTAGAACACCCTTTTAACGATAGTTTGACTTTTGAAGTTAGAATAACTCAATTGTTAAAGAGCTAAATTTTATTTTTACATGTCATCGTGACATACTTGCTAGCGAGTATCAGTCAAGTCAGATCAGCAACCCATGAAAATCACTTAGCTAATTAACCATGATCCGAGAAGACAAAGCAAAAGTGAGTTGACCATGTATAAGTCAACAGACCCATGAATGTTGATATAGCAAATACTTTGAATGTATTATGTTCGTTGAATTTGTTTGATGCAAGCAACCAACGAAGATTGTGACGCTTCCGACACACCCTAAAGTCAAAGTAGATAAAGTACAGTGGTCCCAGGAATCAAGAACTTCAAAAGAAAGGGACGTTGGAAGCTTTCAGAAAAGACTACTATATTAGGTAAAGTCAGACCTGCAAGGGATTGATATAAAAATATGCACAATAGCCGTTCAACCATACGTGCACACTTAACTAAACATATTTGCTCGATCATATGGAGTTGTGACGATTGTAGATTTCACTTTTTCAATAGTAAAAAATACAAATAATCATGAAAAGTTATGAAAAGCGAAATCTTAAGATCTTTTAAGATTTTTCTGTTAAATCTATTTTATCTCTTCAAATCTCATCTCTAATGATGGGTGGGGGTGCTCTAAACTTATTTTTGAATAAAAAATTTAGAGAAAAAGTCATTTCTTAAGGACTACTTGATAATGACATTGTCACTTTTTTTTCGAAGGCCAAGATAGACAATTTTTGATACCGCAAAGAGCAAATGAACAAGTGCTCTTTAATGGACCACATCTCTTAAACTTGCTTTGATCGGAACGTGGAATCGATTTTGTTGGGAACCCTTTGAAACTGAGTTTTGATAATGCTATTAGAAACTACACTTAGATAATAGGTTTTAACTGGAACAGGCTGATCTCCGTGTTTGAATCAGTCAAGCTTTACTCGGACAGGTTGCTCATGTAAAGGTCAAGGTTGCAAGTGCAACCTGGTACCTGAACCACCCAACCTGTCATACTGTTCCATTAAGTAAACTGTCTATGTAACCTGCTCTTACTATGCCAGAAGATTTCACACGAAGGTTACAGAAGACTGAAGACAGTTCGAGGTATAGGAAGCTCAACCTGTGAAGACCAACCTGAGCTGTGATTGTGAAACCTGCTCTCACTCAACGACAAGAATTATGTCAGTGTACGGTACTGCAAATCCTGACACACTTCCAACGACTCTATTTCAAATGCTTCTCTATAAATACCTCAACTCATTCCAGATTGAAGTACGTGAAACTCAATATACATGCCAAAACTCTGCAGAAATCTCAAGCTGAAATTCATTCAATCAACACTCGAAATTACTAGAGTTTTCCCAAGTGTTGATCATTGTAGATTTCTAATCTTTCTGGAATTTGTCTTACTAGAACACATCACACACACTCTCACTACCATCAAAGTTGAAAAACTAGTGTAGTTGATTGAGTTGTATTCCTTACGACGATAGCTATTCACAGCTTTCTAGTTTGGATAGTAGCACTAGTCATTTAGTGTTAGTAAGATTGTATGATAGTTTGTATGTAAGTAAGAAGAAACACGACTCAATAATCGTGCTAGATTCAATCTAAGAGAAAGACTTGAATTTGGACTGGACCTCCACCAGTGTTAAAAGGAGCGAAAAATCTCAAGTTAAGGGATTATAGATTCGACGGAATCTGGCGTGGACGTAGGAGCTGTTTACTCCGAACCACGATAAAAACTCCTTGTGTCTCTCTTGTTATTTACTTATTCATTTACACAGTTCGCATGTTTACAACCTGCACCACTGTAACCTGTCTTGCATGAACACTTGTCTGAACTAAAGTTTCCTTTGAAAACTGTTTTGAAAAACTGTCTTGAAAACTGTTAGCCAACCTTTCCACCAAACTTCCGCACGTAGGTTAGTTTTGCAAGCTCAACAGTTTACTGATTGAGCTGGAAAAACTAAACTGCTCTGATATATTGTAGTGACGACTCAGTAAGATCAAATTGTTTTGAAAAGTCAAAACTGTTGGCTAATTGGTGTATTCCCCCCCCATACACCAATAACTATTTATCGGGACCTACAAATTTTCTTTATCTTCCAGGTATTCGACAACCCGATTGAATATACTCGAAATTTCGATTTTATTTCAAAAAATAAATAAAATTTGACATAATATTATCTCGGTGATTGGATAGAGAAATCTAATTCAATATATTATACACATAATTCAAATTTAGCTTAACCGCAAATTCGAACGTAAAAGTTGAAGTTTCGAAACAAAAGAGCGCGCGGAATAATATCTTCAATTTGCAAATTACTCAATTTTCTTCTCTATTGAATTATAATGTTTTTAAATCAATTTTTTTTTATTACGAATATATGTCAAATAGTGAACATGTCGGCTGCCATTTATTATTATTATTATATATATATATATATATATATATATATATATATATTTATATATATATATATATATATATTTATCAAAAAAGAGAGAATTTATTAGAAGATAAGCAACCGGTACGAGGGGTACCAACCCGTTACAAAATCATCGAACACTCCAAATATTGATGAGGTTCTTTTTCGACCAAGTCACAAAACTTAATGTATGCTCGGCCAATCCGTTTGCCGCACACCAACTCCAAAATCTATTTTTTATCTCATCAATTCACTAAATTTTGTCAGCTGCCAAATTCTTGAGGAGTAATAATAATAATAAACAGAGAGGAGGCCATGAACATTTCACTAAAAAGTGAAAACGAAATCAAAATTAGGAGCGTAAAATTCTTCTCTTCAACCAAACATATAGGGCATGTTTGGTAGACCCTTTAAAGCTCATGTTAGACTATAATATGGGTTTATAGTGTTGTTTGGTATCTCATATTGTAAACATGGGAGCCATGTTCAATAGTAAGGCCCGGTGGTATTTCAACTATTTACCCTACATTACAATACCTCGACACCCCTCGTATAACAATCAAGTATGAACAGTAATATATGGGAATCTCATTTTTTTCTCTCTTACCACCTCGCTCTACAAAATCTGGTGCAAACTGCAAAGGGGTCATCCGCTCCTACAAAGAAGAAGAAGCAGATCTACGATCGACCTCTGAATTCGAATTCGACCCGTTTATAATTTTTTTTTAGTTCTTATAATTTCCATAGTTGTCGGAAGTATCACCGCCCATGCCAACTGCTAGGAGAGAGGAGTGGTCGCCGTCTCTTCTGCGCCACCAACCCGCCGGCGCTGAACAAGGAAGTTACAGAAGTTGGGCAAAATGGCGGCTTACGGCTGTTGCGAAAATGATGAAGAAAAATTGATAAATATTAATTGAAGATTGGGGGTCTAACCGCCTAATCTAATTTTATGCCACATGCCCTTTGTTTATGACAATTTGAGCACTCTTTTTTTTTTTTCCTTTCCTTTTTGGCTTGTTTCTGCAAAAAGAAGAAAGAAGATGAAGAAAATTGATTTTCTTCGTTTGATTTTGCTTCAGTGAGAGAGATGCATTTTTAGATAGAAGAGGATATATTTATAATTTTAAAATTTCTACCAAACAACAATATAATGTTATATAGGTTTCTAATCTATTCTACCAAACACTTCCGAAATATAATTATCTCACTTAATATCCATATTATAATCATGAGATTATTATCCTACCATATCCTGTGTAGGGTACCAAATAGGGCAGTATTATATATACACACGAAATATTTACATATCCATTAAAAAAACAAATAATAATAAATAAATAAATAAAATCAAGAAACCATTAATTGATTGTGGGAATTAATACGATGGAATTGATAGCAAAATCGGGTGGGTTTGGGCTGAAAATTCCGCCGGCGCTGAAGATCCTGATTCGAAGGCTTAATCAATTTTATCAACACCAAAGCCTTCACTATACCCACTTTCGCCACGACCCGATTCATTTCGCCTTTCGGGTACGGCATCCGGGTCGGGTTTCCGGTGCTCCGGTGGTAGCTGCACCGGAACGAACCCGGGTGCGACGATGGAGAACAGAGGCATTTTCTTGAATTGTTTGAAGCCATTTTTCTTTATTTTTTAGAGATATGGAAGTGAGTAATTTAATTGCAGCTGCTTTCTATATACTAGTATATATATATATATATATATATATATATATATATATATATATATATAAATGTAAATTACTATTGTATCCTGTCTTGATATATATCTCTATCTTTAATCTTTATCTATAGTTGATTATTGGGGAACACGACAAAATTTGGGTTAGAGATAAATAGATAAGATAGGAGTGATTTTTTGGCAGTTTTTGGCTGGATTCAGATACGTGAAGCAATAATTATTTATTGATTTTGATTTCTTATAGGCAAAGGAAAAGCATGAATAATAATAATTACAAAGAGAGAGTCCCCTCGAATTTAATTTTGGCACATAGAATTCCAATGAATCTCTGCCCACAAATGTTGTCGACATGAATAATAAAAAAGAATTGCTAGTTCAGGTGAAATATCTGTCTTCTTTTTTATAAATATCCAAATTTTGATATTCAACAAGAATGTAAAACTTATATTGATAATACACTAATTATAATTAATGATGAGCCCAAAATATATATATATATATACACTAATTAATGTGGACGTCAAAGTTTCTTACTTGGACATCTGACCAACATACCGATATTGTTTCTTTATAATGTAAAACTAACGACATTGTTTTTTTACCGTTAAAACATTTAAAAATAAAAAGAAAATGTTCATCTTCTGATTTATATATAATTTTGATATTTAATTAACATATTGATTCTTTAATTCTGTGAAAAAAATAGTGCAAATTTTTAAAGAACGAGGAGAAAAAAGGATGAACATACACAAGATGACTTGCACCGTGATATTTTAACCACATCTCAAGTATGTAAAAATATTAAGATTTTAATTTTTAAAATTAGATTGTCCGATTTATTATTATTATTATTATTATTATTATTATTATTATTATTATTATTATTATTTTGAGAGGATGCCGGAGCGTAGATATATACAGAGGTTGATCTACCCAATGAGGGGTGAGGGAAGTCCCCACCAAACCTAAAAAATAAATAAAATTTCTCTAAAAAATCTATCAAATTATTATTATTATGTGCATTTTATAGCATAGAGTCCTTACTATCAAATCAACAACAAGAAAAAAATTTATCAAATTCAAAATTTAGAAAAATTAGCCCCCATTGAACGTTTTTTTTCTGGATATATATATGTTGTTTAATAAAGTCGATACAAATTAAAAGATCAAGCTCTTGAAATATTACATTTCGATTTGATAGGTTAAGGATTACGTAATACAATTGCTTAATTTGATCGCATTTGTTGTGAATTCATCATACATGCGTTTAATTATTATCTCAGATTCAATGTATTTTAAATTTTAGTAGTACTGTTAAGTGTGTGATTGTGTGAATACAGAATTACAGATTACAACAATACATTTCTCAAGACAAATGGCCTCAGTAAAATGAACCATGAGCCACTGTTAAGGTTTCCTAATACGAAGACAATTAAAAAAAAAAGAAAAAAAGAATATATTTCTCAACCTTCGTCTGTAGTAAAAGGTTGTTTAGTAGCAGAGCACTAGAACACAAAAATAAAGATAGTGTTGGAAATTTGGTTTTTTGACCAAATAAATAATAATAAATATTTAATTTATTATATAAATTAAATATTAGATTATTGTTCTACTCGCGGAGTAGATGAGCGTGGTATATTTATAGGCTCAAAACCGATTTCCGGTGAGTGAGATATAAATGTTCAAAGTTTGGTGGAGAGTTACTTCATTAGTTAATGAAGTGTAAGTTATACACATTGATTAAATATTAATGTGGTGTGCTGTTTAAAAATGTTTAAACATGTGGGCTTAATAACAAGTGGGTCAAGTAAGTGGATAAGTGTGTGGTTGGGCTCTTGCGTGAGCACACACTCGATCCGGCTCCACGGCTCGGGCCTCGGCCTCGGCCTCGGGTTCGTGGCCGTGGACTTGGATCTTGGCAATTGGTCCTTTGGGCCTTTGGCTTGGGCTTGGGGCCTTGTGTACTATATTTTTTGGACCACAAAATATATAATGTTTTGGGTCATGTGGAAGCCCAATTGCCCAGCCCAATTCGAATGAGGCCTACCCGTCCAGCCCAATTCGTGGTCCATCCGGAAGAAGACTCTGGAAAGTGTCTCTTCAGCTGAACAGTCAGCCTCTTCCACTCCACCACTAACCCACTACCTTTATGGCATTGATGTCCCCACTGAATGAGCAGCCTATAAATAGAAGGTTCTGCAGGCCATTCTAGGACACACAACTCAAAGCATTTTGCATCCTCTCTTCTACAGCATTCAGTTTTTGAGCTCAGTTCCTTCGCCTTTTATTTCCAGTTCGCCGGAGCTTCTTAGTTTGCGGTGCTGCTACTAAGAAGACGAGAAGTCGTTTTATCTTTGGGGCGTAATTCGTCTTGCGGAAAGAGGGTTTTCTCGACTCGACTTCAAATTTCATTTTCTTTGTAGTTTTTTCTCATTTCACTTGTAATCTTCGATTATTCTATTGTAATTATACGCCCGGCAAGTTCTACACTTCCAACAATCGCAAGACGAATTATACTTGCCGTTCCAAGGAGTTTTGAATCAACTATTCGAAGATGACAAGTGCTGCAGCTTCCACCGACTCGTCCATTGAAGCTTCGACATTGCCATCTACTATGTCGTCAACTGTTCCATCAACCATGTCTACGCCGTTGCCAACCTTCACTACTGCATCGGCAATGAACTCCAACACTGGCGGTTCAACCGGAGGCTCGACTATGCCTTCAAGTTCGTGGGTTTGGAATAACCCATTTTTGTCAAGCGGTGGTTCCGCTTCAAGCGGCACCGTGAGTTACACTTTTAGTGGAACTGTTGGAGCGTCATTCATGGGCTCGACTGTGGGGGCGGCCTATGGGTCTAACCCAAGTGGCTCCCTTATGGGAGCGAACTCGGCACCAAGGGTGATGCCACCCGCCGAGAAGCCGCCGAAGTTTAGCGGAGCTGACTTCAAAAGGTGGCAACAAAAGATGTTGTTCTACTTGACAACATTGGGAGTGGCAAACTTCCTCACGGAAGATGAGCCGGCTGCGTCAAATGCCAATGAGGTGAACTTCCATGTTCGTGCCTTGTATGACAATTGGCGCAATGGAGACTATTTGTGCAAGAATTTCATTCTCAACGCCTTGGATAATAGCTTGTACAATGTGTACTCTGGTGTCAACACCTCCAAAGGAATTTGGGAGGCGTTAGACAAAAAGTACCGTAGCGATGATGCGGGTACGAAGAAGTTCGTTGTAGCCCGGTACTTGGACTACAAGATGGTCAATTCTCGACCGATGATGGAGCAAGTACAAGAGTTTCAACTCATTGTGCATGACGTCCATGCTGAGGGGATGGTCCTTCCGGATGCGTTCGTAGTGGCGACCGTGATCGAGAAGCTACCCCCTAATTGGAAGGACTTCAAGAGCTATCTTAAGCACAAGCGAAAGGAGATGACTCTTGAAAACTTGATTGTGAAGCTACGCATCGAGTCTGATGTGCGCGATCAAGACAAACTGAAGGCACCGTCTGATGCCAAGGTGAACTTGATGGAGAAGGGCGGTCCCTCCAACAAGCGTGATCGCCCAAAATGCCAAAGACAAAGGCAAGGCGAAGGGACCATCGAAGAAGTTTGATGGTGATTGCTACAATTGTGGCAAGCATGGGCATACTACGAAGGACTGCAAGAAGCCCAAGAATAAGAAGAAGAAGAAACATGTTGCCAACGTCGCCGAGAAAGACGGCGAGTGGGTGAAAGAAGACTTTACGGCTGTGGTCACCGAGGAGGTCAACCAAGTCGAAAAGCCGGGAGGCTGGTTCATCGACACTGGCGCTACTGCGCACGTGTGTGCCAATAGGAACAAGTTTGTTACCTATCAAGCTGTTGAGGGGAGGAAGCTCAACATGGGGAACCAAGCTTCGTCCGTGGTTGTCGGAGTTGGAGATGTGGTGCTAAAGCTTACATCCGGGAATTCTCTAACTTTGAAGAACGTGCTGCATGTTCCCGACATCCGAAAGAACTTGGTCTCGGGCTCTATTCTAGTTAGTAAGGGGTTTAGACTAGTTTTTGAGTCTGACAAGTTTATTTTGTCAAAGAGTGGTACTTTTCTTGGAAAGGGTTACCTCTCTGATGGTCTCTTTAGGTTGAATGTATTGGTTATACGCCATGTACCAAAATCTATTGAGAGTAATGAAAATGTTACTACTTCCTCTTACATTGTTGAGTGCTCAAATTTATGGCATTATAGATTAGGACATGTTAATCTAAGTGCTATAAAACGATTAGTAAATTTAGATTTACTAAAGTTAAATGAAGTTAACACTCAAAACAAATGTGAAGTTTGTGTTGAGGCAAAAATGACAAAACCACCGTTTCATTCGGTTGAGCGGAGCACGAAACCCCTTGATTTAATTCACACCGATGTGTGTGATTTAAAGTATGTGCAAACTCGTGGTGGTAAGAAGTACTTTATCACGTTCATCGATGATTGCACGAGATATTGTTATCTTTATCTTTTAAGAGGTAAAGATGAGGCTATTGAAGCGTTCAAACACTTCAAGAATGAAGCCGAAAATCAACTAAGTGGTCGAATTAAGAGTGTTCGAAGTGACAGAGGTGGCGAATATGTCGCTCCGTTTGAGGAATTATACAACGAAAGTGGTATAATTCATCAAACGACGGCTCCATACTCACCTCAATCAAATGGCGTTGCTGAACGTAAAAATCAAACTCTTAAGGAGATGATGAATGCTTTGTTGATTAGTTCAGGGTTGCCCCAAAATATGTGGGGGGAAGCTGTCTTGACAGCCAACTATATATTAAACAAGATTCCACTCAAAGGTAAAGATGTTACTCCTTATGAGTTATGGAAAGGTTGGAAACCATCGTACAAATACCTTAAAGTGTGGGGGTGTTTGGCGAAGGTTGAAGTGCCTCTACCTAAACAAGTTACAATTGACCCTAAAACGGTTGATTGTATCTTTATTGGGTATGCACATAACAGCAGCGCCTATCGCTTTGTTATCCACAAGTCGGAAGCACCCGACATGACTGTGGGTACAACGATCGAGTCAAGGAATGCAATATTCTTTGAACACATATATCCTTGTAAAGATAAGGGTAATGTAGAAACCAATTCTAGCAATAGAATTGAAGGTGAAGCCACGAGTTCTAAATCCGAGGATGAAGAACCTAAGTCATGCAAACGACAAAGGTATAATCCGGAAGATAGTGAACCGAGACGTGGTAGTAGAGTTCGGAAACCAAAGCAATTTGGTCCGGATTATGTAGTGTTCATGTTGGATCAAGAACCTACGACGATCAAAGAAGCTTTTTCTAGATCGGACAGTCCGTTTTGGAGAGAAGCGGTACAAAGTGAAATTGAGTCCATTAGGCAAAATCACACTTGGGTGCTGGTTGATTTGCCCGAAGGGTGTAAACCATTGGGGTGCAAATGGATCCTTAAAAGGAAATACAAAGCTGATGGATCAATTGACAAGTACAAAGCCCGTTTGGTTGTCAAAGGGTTTAAGCAGAAAGAAGGGTACGATTATTTCGATACCTATGCTCATGTAACAAGGATTACATCCATTCGGGTGCTTCTCGCAATTGCTGCTTTGCACAATCTCGAGATACATCAAATGGATGTGAAAACTGCTTTCCTCTATGGAGAATTAGAGGAGGAAATCTATATGGAACAACCAGAAGGATTTGTAGAACCTGGTAAAGAGAATAAGGTTTGCAAACTGGTTAAATCCCTCTATGGATTGAAGCAAGCGCCACTTCAATGGCACTTGAAATTTGATAATGTGATGTTATCAAATGGGTTTAAGATAAATGAGTGTGATAAATGTGTTTACATTAAGAACACGAATAATGGATATATTATTGTGTGTCTTTATGTAGATGACATGTTAATCATGGGTAGTATATCTGTGTTATTAACGAAACCAAAAACATGTTAAAGAGGAACTTTGACATGAAAGACTTGGGTTTAGCGGATGTTATTCTTGGAATGAAAATTCTAAGGAAATCCGAAGAGATTATCTTGTCACAATCTCACTATGTTGAGAAAGTGCTCAAGAAGTTTAACGCTTTTGAAAGCGTGCCCGCTAAAACTTCGATAGAACTTAATGTTCATTTGAGCAAGAACCGAGGTGAGTCGGTTGCTCAAGAAGATTATGCTCGGGTCATAGGGTGTTTAATGTATCTTACAAATTGCACTCGACCCGACATAGCATGTGCCGTGAACAAATTGAGTCGTTACACGAGCAATCCAAGCAAAGAGCATTGGAGAGCTCTGGTACGAGTTTTGAGATACTTGAAGTATACTCAAAGTCATGGGCTATATTTTTCGAGATACCCCCCGGTACTTGAAGGGTACTATGATGCGAATTGGATTTCGGACACGAAAGATTCACTTTCTACAAGTGGGTATGTGTTTACTATTGGGGGTGGAGCTGTAACGTGGAGATCCACAAAATAGACGTGTATAGCCCGGTCCACCATGGAGTCCGAATTCATAGCTTTAGATATAGCTGGTGAACAAGCCGAATAGCTAAGAAACTTTCTTGAGGACATACCATGTTAGGAGAAACCATTGCCTCCGATGATGATTCACTGCGATAGCCAAGCGGCTATTAGTAGGGCAAAAAGTGGTTTGTACAATGGTAAGTCTCGACATATTCGTCGACTACATAATACCGTGAGACATTTGATCACAACTGGGATTATCTCAGTCGACTATGTGAAGTCGTTGGATAATCTGGCGGATCCACTAACCAAAGGGTTAAACCGTGATCAAATGAATTAGTTGCTTGAGGGAATGGGAGTAAAATCCACAAATTAAGAACTATCATAGTGGTAACCCAACCATGATGATTGGAAACCCCAAGAACTTGGTTCAATGGGAAAACTAAGCTGTGAAAGTTCGGGTGAAAACACTCACATTTATCTATTCCCTAGAAAGCGTTTGAGTGTTGAAAGCTTGCCTAGTGGTGAGGATAAGTCTATGACTTTTAATGATTCCTAAATACCTCAAGGAGGTTGAGTATGACAAGATACTCGGTAAAGAATTACCTATGTAAGTGTGAAGTGAGGCCGCTTCGTTAAGATACACTTATGAAACCAAATGGGTGTCCAAGGCCGAAATGGACACAAAACGTGAGAACGGATGAGGTTGAGGTGTATAAGCGTTAACATCGTTGTCTCGGTGCACGCCATGGAGGGATAGTTCAAAGCATTGAGCTACTATGCCGCCTGTGTACTCGATGGTGTTGACTATGGAAGGTTCAAAGCCGCAAACTACCTATCCTAATACTTTTATACCTCGTAAGGACTGAGCTCTTGCATTTGCATACATTTGCATATGGCTATCTCACTCATGTGGGGGATTGTTGGAAATTTGGTTTTTTGACCAAATAAATAATAACAAATATTTAATTTATTACATAAATTAAATGTTAGATTATTGTTCTACTCGCGGAGTAGATGAGCGTGGTATATTTATAGGCTCAAAACCGATTTCCGGTGAGTGAGATATAAATGTTCAAAGTTTGGTGGAGAGTTACTTCATTAGTTAATGAAGTGTAAGTTATACCACATTGATTAAATATTAATGTGGTGTGCTGTTTAAAAGTGTTTACACATGTGGGCTTAATAACAAGTGGGCCAAGTAAGTGGATAAGTGTGTGGTTGGGCTCTCGCGTGAGCACACACTCGATCCGGCTCCGCCGTCCGTGCCGGACGGCACGGACGGCTCCGGCTCCGGCTCCGGCTCCGGCTCGGGTTTGGGCCTCGGCCTCGGCCTCGGGTTTGGGTTCGGGTTCGTGGACTTGGATCTTGGCAATTGGTCCTTTGGGTGGTCCTTTGGACCTTTGGCTTAGGCTTGGGGCCTTGCCGTCCAGCCCAATTCGTGCCCATCCGGAAGAAGACTCTGGAAGGTGTCTCTTCAGCTTAACAGTCAGCCTCTTCCACTCCACCACTAACCCACTACCTTAGTGGCTGTTAATGCCTTTATGGCATTAATGTCCCTACTGAATGAGTAGCCTATAAATAGAAGGCTCTGCAGGCCATTCTAGGACACACAACTCAAAGCATTTTGCATCCTCTCTTCTACAGCATTCAGTTTTTGAGCTCAGTTCCTTCGCCTTTTATTTCCAGTTTGCCGGAGCTTCTTAGTTTGCGGTGTTGCTACTAAGAAGACGAGAAGTCATTTTATCTTTGGGGACAAAGCGCCAAATCCGTGAGCACTACCCGGGGCGTAATTCGTCTTGCGGAAAGAGGGTTTCCTCGACTCGACTTCAAATTTCATTTTGTTTGTAGTTTTTCTCATTTCACTTGTAATCTTCGATTATTCTATTGTAATTGTACGCCCGACAAGTTCTACACTTCCAATAGATAGGAGCATAAAAAAAAAGGGTGAGTCTGTCAGACAACTGCACGACCATCCCGACCGGCCAAAGCCGAACGAGAACGATCCTCTACAGCACGAGTGGCTCGGAAAACGAGTCGACTCAGCGCTGTTAATCACGCTCTGGTCGAGCAGCCGTGGTTCATCAGCCAGACTTGGTTTCCTGTCTCCTTAGAACTCAAGGATACAGAGGTACGAGCCTATAGAACAGATCCTGTTCAAGTAAGGTCGTGACATAGATTGCCTTCTACCTGAATTAAGTATGGGTTGTTTCTTTCGTAAATATCCGATGTGGGATACTGCTAATCATAGTTTAGTAATATAATTATTGACCTTTTTGCAGCAGCATTTCAGTTTTTTTTCATAGATTTATTTTATTGCTTCTCTCGCAACCTCTCAAGAGAAACCATGTGCTATAAATAGTACTTCCCTCCGTCCCACTTATATAGGGATAGTTGACTGCAAAAGTGCAGTCAACTATCCCTATATAAGTGGAACGGAGGGAGTATAAATTTGGAAATAGTCAGTTTAGTTTAGACTACTAAATCCATATGTTCTTGCCGTGGTCCAAATGAGTTTTTAAAAAATCAATTTACGTCAGCCCAAAGGTTAAGTATGGAGAAGATCAAATGATTAATTAAAATTTCACACCTAAGACTAATTTCATTATCCAAAAACAATTATAGCTACTTTTGTAGAAAGGATCTAAAAATAATAAAATTAGAAATACGTGTGCATGTGTGGACCTAGCGGTAAGGGGTTAAGTTTCGGGAACAAATGTCCCGAGTTCGAGTCCTCCGTGGCACGGACTTTAAATTTCAGTTAATTATGTTAAAAAAAAATACATAAATTTAACCTAATAAAGTTATTACGTAATAAATTTAATATCGTTAGCCTTATAAATGGAATATGTTACAAATGACTTCGTGTACCGAAAACAAGCAGTTAACACCCGTTGTCGTTTTCAATGGAACATAAAGTGTATTAATAATTTCTTTTTTTCTTTTTATTAAATGATTACAATTGTCATCACATTTTAATTTATAAGGCTAGAAATGTCATGTACATAAAGTTCGGGCTAAACTTGTCACGAAATAAATGATCAGACTAAATTTGTGTACGTGATGCAAACATACTATTAAATACTCCCTACATCCCATTTCAATAGGCTTGTTTCTTTTCGGCACGAGATTTTAGAAAAATGTGTGTAGAGATAAAGTGTAGTGTTTAAAATTTTTAATGCAAATTTAATTGTTTTAAAACTAGAGCACCATAGATCATAAAAACATATTGATGTTTGATCTTAAATGAAAGATCATATCAAGACCTTTAATTTGATATAAAAATCATTAAAATCGGAGAACAAACGAACAAGTTATGATAATTTAAACTTTTAGTATTTAAATTATATTGGGATACGTGCTGAGAGATGAGTGGATGATGAGATGCTTAGAGGCCTATTTAATGGCTAATTCTTTCCATTTTTAGAAACAAGTCAATTCGTGTGGGACGGTCCGATTTAGTAAACATGTCAATTGAAATGGGACGGATAGAGTATAATTTTGAACTGTGGATGATGACTTTCTCCTCTTACAAGGCCGGTATGAATCTCAATTATAAATTTCTAATACATAGTTTGGTAAAATAATGCTGAGCTAATAATTAATAGTCTTTTAAAGGGTTAATGACTCAATTCAAATATATATATATATATATATATATATATATATAGAGGTTGGTCCTATATTAATGGATCCCCACATATTAAATGGGAATATATCTCATCCATCCTTTTTATTAGACTAGCAGGGATAACGTGCGTTGCACGTTGATCCACTTTTTAGTACGATAAAAAAATATTGAATTTATCATTAAACTCAATGTTTACATAATAATTCATGGCTTTAATTTTTATTTTTTTTTAAAAAGTAAAAAGTCTCAAGGGAATATATGTTGACTCTGCCGATTACACCATGCAATTACCTTTAAAAGGTTTGAAACTCATATTCCTATGATCTGTTAAAATCAAAAATTAATGTGATAAATAGAAAAATGTGAAAAATATTTTATTTAAAAAATTGTAACTAAAACTATGTATATAATTGTTCATGAATTTAAAGAATTTTTGTTCTTGTTTGACCTTGATGGTAAAAGAACACTTCTTCTTATTTGTTTTGCTTTACACAAATATTTTATACAACGTCTCTTCGTCGTCCTCGTTGTTACTTGGAACCTCAAAAAAAAAAAAAAAAAAAAAATCAAGCTTTTGCAACGTGGGTCTTCATTTTCGATTTCCTTTCAATACATCATGTTGCAACTCTATTTTTTTTCCTCTCCAGTTTGCTTGGCCTTTCTACTTGTTTATTTTTTTATTTTTTTTTTTCCCACTTTGGTTAGCTTGGCCATCTTGACAGACTTTTTTTTCCTTGTAATTGATTTGTACTTGGTTCTTCAGTTGATTCAATCGGAATTTTACTTCAGTAGATATAAATCTTCATTGAGTCTATCCACATCTTCATTTTTAGTCGGCAATATTGCTGGATCGGTCATGTACTTTGCCAAATGTGTGCTCTTCTCTAAACTTGAAAAAATAAATTTGATGAGTCTTTTTATGTAGATTTTTCATTATCATACTTAATTATCATCTCATCCGGAATTTTGATATTACTTTCACTATCAATCTGTTCTTCCTCATTTCCAACTCTAGTAAGAATTTACTGAAAGTTAAATTATTATTTAATCTCATGCAGTGGCGGAAGGAGGGGGTGCTAGAGGAAGTACCAGCACCCTCCAGCAAAAAAAAAAAAATAGGACCTGTATTTTATTTTTACACTAAAAAAATTTATTTTTATATTTTATTTAGTCCTAGCACCTGTATTTATATATATTTTTTAATTCTAGAACCATTCGATCAAAATTTCTTGCTCCGCCACTGATCTCATGTATATGGACAAAGTGATTTTCTTCATTTTCGGCGACAAATAGGACTTCACCAAGCTATAACAGATATAGTTTGGTGAATTGTGGCTTTTGGCACAACTCGTAACACTTGTCTAAAATCTCCTCCAAATGCAATCACTTTCCCACCCAAATCTTTATCATTTCTCATCACATATTTCAACGACTTATTCATATTTTCCATTACTCATTTTTTGGTTATAGGTGTTTTATCCCAAAAAAATAAAATGTGCTATACATAACAACTTTGTTGTTCCACTTTTTTTGAAAATTGAACACTCACTTGATTCATCTAAATTTATTGGTGTTGAACGTAAAATGTATTATTTTTCCTTTGGGCAATATACCAGCGATGCGAGGGTCTAAATGTTGACATGTTTTCTAAGGATCTATAAGAGATGGAAAGTGAGACGGGCTTGAGAAAATAATACAAAAGAATAGCTGGTACGTACATATTTTATCGAGTTTAGGTTAAAGTTTTAAAATAAATAATTAAATCTATGCATTTTCTTTTTTATCAAATGGGTTTGGCTTCCAATTATTTTTTGTATTTATTTTTTATTTTTTCAGCACAATTTAGCTTACTTTTTTTTTTATTTAATTTCAACATTTAATTTTTCTTAGCACATATTTTTATACTGGGAATTAGTGTATAATCAAATATTGTTATGTTATCAAAATTAAGATGATTATTGAATAATTGACGTAAAATCAAAATGATCAACTAAAAATTACAAATTTATAAAACATGAAGTATAACAATGAAATGAATAATTGAGCATGATATAAATCCATAAATCTATTTTTACGGACATATTTGTTTTTTATAATCAAATTCTAAATAATTACTGATTTTCTCAAAATTACCGTAATGCCCTTAAATTTAAGTTTATAATAAGGATATAATAGACAACTCAAATTTTGTAAAACAAGACACTTTTATAATAGGGTATAGATCTATGGCTCTCGATTATGAGAGATAAATGTGCAAGTTTGGGCGTTACAAATAGTGAAAGGATAATATTGTCATAGGAAAAATATCTTCAATTTTCATATTCCTACATTTATAGGATGAAACGTTTTTACTCTATCTCTATCATCTCTCCCTCTCCGCCTACACAACTGTATTCTTCCTCTTCTTTAATTCTTCTTCTTTATGTTTTTGTTTTTTGTTTTTCTTCAATATTGGTTTATACTACTAACCTTTTTTGGTCATATTTTTTTATTTCTTTCATTTTGTTTCATTAATAAATGATTTTATTGCTCAACAAAAGTAAATAGTTTACATCAAATGTACGTGGTGAAAATTAACTTTAAAACAATCAGTTCATAAATGTGAATCAAAATCTAATAATGTAGTACATATTATAGCTGATACGAAAAGAGTCGGTGAATCATGTTATACTATTATATAGCAAATTATGATTATAATTGAAAATTTTATGCTTTCTACTTGATTCTTTTATGTTTAAACGTGACTTCTTTTTGCTTTTTACTTGACTCTTTATGCTTAAACGTGATTTTTTTTCGCTTTTTACTTGACTCTTTTATGTTTAAACTTAAATTTTTTATGCTTTTTTACTTTACTATTTTATGCTTAAACTTTTTACTTGGAAATTTTATGCTTTTTACTCGACTCTTTTATGTTTAAACTTGAGATTTTTATGCTTTTTACTTGACTCTTTTACGCTTAAACTTGAAATTTTATGCTTAAACTTGAAATTTTTATGCTTTTTACTTGACTCTTTTATGCTTAAACTTGATATTTTTATGCTTTTTACTTGACTCTTTAATGCTTAAACTTGATTTTATGCTTTCTAATTGACCAAATCACGCTTTGATCATTTTAATGCTAGGTTAAAAGTTTAATTTATAATAAATTAATTTTACATATTTAACATAAGATTTATAGTTCATGATGTTAAGCATATGAACGTGGAACCAAAAGCACCGACTAATATGCTAAAAGAAAATGTTATAAGACTTAAAAAGAATAAAAAGAAGTCGTACTTCTCAACAATCATATTTTACCGCTGAATTAATTGCTTGAGTAAATTTTGAAACTATTTAAATTTGCAAATCAAGGGAGGAGTGTATTTCCATCTAAATAGGGTAGTGGGATCCATAATTTTTTTTTTTCATTCCAATAGTGCCCTTTACCGTTAGAAAATTCAACCAAATATAATAATCTCAACCGTTGATGAATAATAGATTAATGGATGAGATGCATTCCTATATATATATATATATATATATCGTTAATTATTATTTGGAAAAATAATGTCTTCTTGTTAGTACATTAATAAGTGATTATATTTTGATTAATCCGAAAACAACTATCCGAATTATGTTAGTTGACTTTCACTTCATCAACTTGCTTTTTTTAATATTAATTACTCTACGAGATAGATTATACGATTAGGGGATACCTAGTTGAACCATTAATACACACATGTTATCCAAATTAGACAACTTATAGTTTCAATTGTCTGTTTCTTAGCATACAACACAATGTTTCAATAAATTTGTAGAGTGAAGAAAGAAAACTTGCTCTTAATTGAACAACTTTGAGTACATAATTATTTTGAATTTTTTAGTACGAAATCCAATGAAGGTATTTGAATTTTCTTTTCTCTTTAAAAATCGACACGTCAAATTCTCATGCACGCGACGTTGTGTGGTTGCAGTTTTTTAGTAAATTTAGTGTAGACATATACGTACTTCTAAAAATTAAAAGTTAAAGAATAGAAACATTTAATCCTACTTCGAATTCGATCGTTATGCAACACATATAAATTATTGATCTGATTATAAAGGGATTCTACAAGAATCAATTACTTTACAAATTATAAGGAAAATATATGCCAAAGAAATATGTAGCTATTTTTTTTAATAGAAACAATAATTTATCAAAATCTAATTGAATAGAAGTATATATAATGCTTCCTCATTTTCCAAGTATATTAACAGTCTACCGCACCTACTTCCATCCTTATCCTTATCGAATATTAACTCGATTTTCGAACTCATCCACTTCTTGAGTAAGCAAAACTATCCATTATATAATAATTGCATCTAATTACTACAAATGTTTATTTTCAAACGGAGTTACTGCCCATTAATTGATTTGTTATTCTTATTCACGGAAGTCAATATAAAGTTTGACAATGCCGAATATCCACATGCTCAAGTTTTGCTCGCCAAAAAATAAAATTTGAGCTTGGGGGTGGCTCGGCACAAACATAAGAAGCTCGAGCTCGAGCTCAGCTCAACTCAGTTTGTGTTGCTTTCGATAAGTGAAACTCGAACTCGAGCTCAAGCTCGGACTCGAGCTCGGGCTCAGTTCATTTCATTCTAACTTTAGCACTTCCCTTCTAATGTGTATGTCAAAAGTTTTGAGTCATCACAAATAAATGAGCGTAAGATTTTCGATTATACATAGTAAATTTAGAAGCTATGCTAATGGCGGATGCACATGTACCGTCATAATTTTTTTTTATTAATTTAAAAAGTTTACAAATTATTGACATTTTTAATGAATTTTTATACTAAAGCTCCCACCGACGAGTTGAATTTTAGGAGTGTTGTGTTGAATTTGAAAATTTAAAAAACTTAGCCCCAATGAACAATTTTTTCGATTCGGCCAACATACACATATAAATGGTTAATTATCGAGGCAATACAATTTTCATTCAAATTTGTAATTTTAACATGATCATGTAAGTGTTGTAATTACAAATTATTTTTAATGTGTTGGTCTCGAAATGAGTGAACACGTATAGAGAGTTGAATACACATGTGTTGCGCTTTTGCAATTTTTTTTCGGTTCCAAGATGGTATCGTTATTAACTGAGATTCCAACATAGATGTGCTGACTAATCCAAGTCAATGCCAAACAAGCAATACTGACAGAGTGACAGCTAAAAAATACGGATTTTTCTGATTACTGAGATACTACTATTTTGTTAGATGTACAAAGTCAATATACTATGTGCGCGCGGAAAATGAACCCTTAATTATTCGATTTTTCTTTTCTTTTCTAAAATTGTTTTCCTTAAACTTTAAACGTGAAGATGCGGGCGTGATCATTTAAATGTAGTGTCAAGTTACTTGAGTCAACTTGACTAAATTCAGTTTGATATGTAGTTTTTCAGATGAGCTTGTATGATGATTATTAAGTAATACAAAATTTTAAAATGCACAGATGAGACACAGTGTGTGATACCTCGACTTTTATAATGAATAGAAGCCTATGCCGTTTAAATTGTATAAAATTGCATTTTAGGTTGCAATTTAGATATAGATATAAAATATTTATATCTCATAATTTATATTTTATATTGCGAATAAAAAAAAATCGAACCCCGCATTTTATTGCTTTATAAAACTTTAATTAATTAGTGAATGATCAAAACAAGAAGTAAATTATATTAGGCCCAAACATTAATAAAGGGGTCCAAAACCTGATTAAAGAAATAGATAAAAGGTTTTAATAAAAACAAATGCAATGGTAATTGAACACTTATTCCCTCCTCCTAACATAATCAATATTTATATAAAATATAGCAATATTTTATTTATTGTAAAAGTAAAAGTTTAACTACAAATTACTACCAAAGAAAAGTCAAAAACCATCTCTCCTCTCTACTTTATCTGCATGAAAGTTGAACATATGCGACATGCTACGTCGTTTCATCGCTCTAGAGATGGTGCAGCCAGGTACTTTGGGCGGTCATCTCCGGCCATGACCACCACCACCACTAACGGCCGCTTTCCACCAAGCTCGACTCCACCGAAGCCCGACTCCATCGACCCCTCGATCTCGGATGAAGAACCCTTCCGGCCAGTGCAGAAAAGGATGACCAAAGACAAAACAATGAGAACCAAGACAAGGGCTAATCCACCAAAGAGGAAGGGAATTGGAGATTTCCATATAAAATTTGATCTCATCATCTCCCTAATTAGATGTATTTAAACTATTTTTCTTGAATTTGCGATGGCCTAATCTAAGTTGACATTGGGGGTTAAATAGTGAAATAAAAGTGGGCTCTAAGGGAAGATTCCTTAAGGTGGATGGTAGATTCTCAATAGAAGTACTTAAAATTAAGAAGAAGTGTGCTAGTGCTTTTGCAAAGTGTTTTTTCAAGTAAAAAATTGATGCAGTTTTGGAAAGTGGTGGCTTTTGGATTTTCATAGGGTTTTATGGCATTTAATATTTGATGGTTCAAGTTAAATTCTTAGAGGAGCTCAAGGGTCGAGAGATTAAAATTATTTTTACTTTTTTGGGGTATAAAAGTAGGATTCATGAGAAATTTCTATTGATGCATGTTTAGCTTTCCATTTTATTCTTATTGACTCTTTATATCTTAATTGTAGTTATTGGTTGCTGTAAATGTTATAAAAATCACTAGGCGCTAGTAGGACAGTGAAATTTGAAACATCATTAAGCGGCCAGGCGAGGTCTAGGCGAGAGATTAGGCGGATTAGAACTATAATATTTATACATAAAAGGTTATACCAAAAGGGGCCCGAAATAATGGGCTTATCGGCCCAATAAACGTATTCAAAAGATTTTCATTTTAAATATATATTAGGACTCTGTACCCTCATCAAATTAAAGCTCTTGTCGAGACTAGTCCATAGACTCTAAGATTGCACATGAGACCTCGACGATATTTCGAAGTTTTGGAATGAAAAATGCTTGCAACTTCTTCCACTATAAATACCCTCAACTTACCATTTTGGACACACTTCTCCCATTTCCAAAAAAGGCAGCCCAAACACCTATCGATTCTAATTATAAAATTATTTCTATTAAAAAATTAATTAATGTTTTAATCACTAATTCTCATCCCTAATTCTTCTCTCTTTAAAGTACGTGCCCAAAAAAATGTGCCAAGATAAACGGGATGGAGGGAGTATTGTTTTACAAAATATGTTTTAACTAGTATATCCTTTATTGTCTATATGATTTAAAAATAATAATGAGATATTATACTAAAAAATTATGATTCAAATCCTCTATTACATTTCGATGTTCTATTTCATGAATAGTTTTTCAGGTCGCTAAACTTCAAAAAAAATACTACTAGCTTCTAATTTATTTAAGCACCACTTGAAAAAAAAAAAAATCTCAAGATAAAAACACAGAAGTTCAAACCTTAATCCTCCTACAACTTTCCTTCAATTGCAATACAGAGCTCTCATCACTTTCAAACTGCGCCTTCACCGAGGCAGAAAAAACAAAACAATATACATCAAATCAAATACTATGTAAAATCTGCTAAAAACGCCCGACTATCTACACAAGTGAACTACTATCTCATGGCCCTTTGTTTTCATGAGAAGTTTGAGGTGCTGCTACAGCGTCGGCGAGCTTCGTGTACTTCCGGTGGCGCCTCTCTCGAGCATAGAGTACCCAGAATATGAGAGACAGCATAACTGCAGCAGAGACCATCACCAAACCAATGTACACCCACCTGCTGTATAGCCTCAGATCTGGGCAGTGTTCCTTCTCGATTGTGGCAAACGTGTCCCGTACAAATGTGCAGTCGACTAAGTTTGTGAGGAACGGACCGTAATGGTAGAGCCCGTAGCTCACGTTCACAGCTCCACTCATTTGTTCGTACATGCTGGGCGTTAGGCGCCCTACTGTCGTGCATGTGTTGTTCGATACTTGACATTCGTAGTTCTTCCATACCTGCATTAACATGACAATTCATCTCAATGAAATTAGTTATTAACATGAATTTTGGAAGCTTTTCTTCTTAGGAGAAGTTTCTCAAAACATACTTAGATGCATATAGTCGACTTCGTAGGTGTAACTCTTCGCCTCACATACTTTTCACAATCAAATTCAGAGAGATTCGACTGCGTAAATATAGGATTCTAACCTAATCTTTGGACTCATTTTCAAAACTGTCCCAATAACTGAAAATATCAAACCGGATTTTAGGCACATGAAAAAATGACAAGCAATGTGGTTGTAGTCGATTATGATTCTTCTAGTTTCAAGAAGGAACCGATGTACGTAAGGTGCACGAAATTCGGCCTGATGATAAATTTGATACAAATCGAATAGGCCATGTATCAAAAAGGTCAGGACGCTCAAATATTTGACCTTTCTCGTAAATGTCTCAACCTTACTGGTTAATCTTAGGAGAAAGATAAGATGTTTTACCTGTGTTGCATTTGTGAAGTCGACTTCACCAGTAATGCATGATTTTCGGTCAGTCTTGTCGGGATTATATGGATTGCACAGGAGAGGAACCAACGGACCAGATTGATTGTAGGACAACGGTCCAGCAATCGGAGGAAGGTTGACATTGGATATATTAGCGATGATCCCATTCACGAGTTGAACCATTTGAAACGTGACTTCTTTGCTTTGGTTGCGTGCCTCTTCGGCAGTAACTCTGTCGACACATGGGATGATTTTGTCTAAGGCAGTATGAGACGTTGGGTTAACGACCCAATCGTTCATGGCTACACACGTATCTCCCATCACACTTAAACATAAACGAACAAATGCCTCGTAAGCATAATTTCAATGGGAAGAAAGATGGGATTATGGAAAAAGACGTCACTTACTTGTGGAGAACAAGGAAAATACCACACAAGATGAAAGTGACTGCAACGAGAATCCAAGCAACGACGACCAATCTACAACAAATAGTATAAGATTTTAAAATTGTACAAGTGAACACGTAACAGAGAAAAGTACTTGAGAAGACGTGTAACAAAAAGACGGGTTAGGTAATACGTAAGCGTTATATGATTATACTCTTAGATTCACTCACATGTAGACGAGAAACTGCAGGCCACAAACAGATAGCACTGCACCAAATCACACGAGTCAGCTAAGCATCAACGTTAAGTAGTTTGAAAACAATCAACATTCCGATAATGATAAGTAATAACTGAAAAATCAGTAACTTACAGAAACCGAGGAAAGCGAGGGCAAGCATTACAGCAGCTACTATAATGAGAATCAATCCCCTACACGTAAAACAGAATACGGGGTAAAACATACATCACTGAGGAGATAAATACGAACAAAATCAGTTAGGCTCAAAGTACTCACACAGTATCCAAAGCGTGGAATATATTATCTTTATTATCCTTCGTTGCACTTTCAAGAGTGTTCGCAGAAGAGGTAACCAATGCGTTGACACTGTCAATGTTGTTTTGCACGTCTTTAGGAAGAAAAACTTGATCAACTCCAACCGTCTTAGCAGTAGTCAGATAACTCGAAAAACTTGTGAGATTGTCGACAGTGGAATCTGCTTGACCCAGAACGTATTCTAACGTATCTTTCGTACTATCATGGAACTTCCCTTGTCCAGTGTATAGAACAATAGAACCAATCCTGGTGCATGACAAGCAATAGGAATGAGATTAAACGCGAAGATTCCAAGCCTAAATGGCTTAAAGAGTTCGAAAAGGGAGAGTCTTACACTGCAGCGATTGTAAATAATGCGAGGAGAATAAGTGAGAGGGCATATGCAACACGTGAATAGCCATAACGCCTGCGCCTACAGCAGCAGACGTACATACAAGAAAGCAGCAGGAAAATTCCAAACAGCACGAACCAGAAAGCAGCAATGAGGAAAAAAGACGAGCCAGTGTAAAGCACAGACTGCATCACAAGAGAGAAAAACAAAATACTCTGAATTAAGGGAATGTTCTTATTCATTACTGCCGTTCGACAACTAAAGATCACCTAGCAGAAGCTAGCTAGATGCAACGAAAAACAACGAAACACTATAAGTTCACCAAGATTGAACATTTGGGCATTTCAAGAATCAAAGAAACTAAATAAACAAAAGTTCAGTCAACCTAGCATGTTCTGCACAACTCAACTCTCTCAGAAGAAATTTTATTCATTACAACTTATTAAATAATCCCTCATGAAGCATCAATAAACATTAATTTTTCTTTAACATGATTTCCCAATTTTTATACCAATAGTCAAGAAAGGAAATTTCAAAATCAAAAGAAGGACCACAATATCCCAGCTCCAGATGTTGAGAAAATTTGAAATCAAAAGAGGTCCCATTTCACATAAATTTATTTCAAACTACAAAAACCTATGAAGTAGTCGTACACAAAAAAATAATTTTATATACAGAGGACTCTTAAAAACAAAAACAAAAAATTAAGGGAAAAAAAACATTTAAGAATAGAACCTCTGCACATAGTCTACCAATTACAGAACCAGAACCAGATAGAAGAAAACCCAAAATTCGAAAAAACAAGAACATTGAGACTACAAAATTTCAGACCAAGATAAATTCTGGCAACATAAAACACCTGGATAACAAAGAGAGAGAGAGAGAGAGCAAAATTGTTACAGCAAAGTAATGTTCATTGCTAATATTCCAGCCTCCCGTGTAGTACTGGAGGTCATCGAGTGGATCTTTTCGGCGCGTTCTCTCCTTAGCCAACACCAAATCCGTCGCATTCTCCAAAACAGAACGCTGCGCTCCCCGCAAAACGACGCCGTCTCCAGCCGCATCCGCCGCCGCTAATGTAGGGCAATACCCAAAAGGGTTAGCTTTCAGATTATAATGCAAATTTCTGAATGAAAAAAAGAAAAGAAAAGAAGCCCAGTTGTTAAAACGATGGGCACATACCAGGCGACCAGAGGAAGGAAAGAAACACCAGAATCAACGTTGTTAGAGCGAGAAAAGAAGAGGCTTTGCTCCTCAAACTCGACATCTTGATTAGGGGGAAATGCGTGTTTGAAACAGTGGGGAGGCAGCCAATTATTAATGGATAAGTGTGGATATTCTGAACGTTGGAAGCTTTGTATCTATGGTATCTAAGGTTGGTGGGAAATGGGAAGAAGACGGAGGAGGGGCTTTTGGACTGGCTCTTGAGGTTTGAGAATCGTTTACTGTGTCTTAACGTTTGTTTAGAGAGAATAAAGAGGGGAGAGAGAGAGAGAGAGGAAATCTGTGTAGTGTAGGAGTGGGCAAAACGTGGAGATTAGGATTAGGGATGAATCATGAATGTGTTTCGAAACTTCTATCTCTGCCTATTAATTTAATTTTGTTTTTCGAAGGTTTACTTTTTATATTATGAAAAGTGAGGAAAGATTAATTAAATGTTTGATATATTTTTATATTTGTAAATGTATCAGTCAACTTATGTTTGGTAGTACCGGTGTAAGCCCCATATTGCATATAATATGGGTTATATGGCATTCTGTAACCTCTATTATTTAGGTGGTTTGGTAAAGAAGATGAACCAAGATGAGAGAGATCATCTTGGTTTCTCCTACTGTTTGGTAACCAACTAAAATAAACTGGTGGGCCGAGATGAATACAAGGCCCGGTGAAAACGTTCCGCCTGTTTAGTAATCTCACGTTTTTGGCGGATGAGGTGAACTTGAACATAACACAAGACGGTTTCTATCTTACCATTTACGTATGAATAAGGCAAATAAAATAAGAGAATAAAAAAAATAAAAAATAAAAAAGAAAGTAACATGGAAAAAATCATAATAATAATAATAAATAAATAATAATACAATAATAGTAATAATAATAATAATAATAAATCATATATAATATAATAATAAGTAATAAAATAATAAATAGTAATAGTAATAGTAATAATATAATAATAGTAATAATAATAAATAATAATATAATGTAATAAAATAATAATATTAATGTAATAAAATAATCATAATAATAAAAAATAATATCAATAATAGTAATAATAATAATAAGTATAATAATAAATATTATAATTTAATAAAATAATAATAATAAATAATAGTAAGTAATAGTAACAATTATAATAATAGTAATAATAATAATAATAATAATAATAATTTAATAATATAATAGTAATATTATAATAATAACAAGATAATAATAATAAATATAATAATAATAATAATAAATAAGAACAATAAGAGTAATAATTATAATACTATCAAGAATAATAAAAATAATACTCAACAATATAATAATAATAATAATAATAATATAATATAATAAATAAATAATAAATATAATAATAATAATAAATAATTGTAATATTTAATAATAACAAGAATATAAAAATATACTCAACATATAATAATAATAATAATAATATAATAATAATAATAATAATAATATAAATAATAATAATAATGAGAATAAATATAAATAATAAGGGTACTATTTAATCTCACCGATAAAAGTGAAATCGGTAGATATAATAAGGGTAAAATAGTCAATTTAAATTTAATCTAGGTTTTGATTGTACCACACACAATATGAATCATCCGGGTTGATTTTTTGTTACCAAATGGTGAGATGAAGATCATCTTGACACATTCATATGAGTCATCTTGAGATGAATCATCATTCTCATCTTGAGATGATACCAAACGCAGCCTTAAGTGGAGGAGCCCGAGTTAACGAGAAGGCCCGCTCTAAACACTGTTCTTCACTTATATCTATCTCTTCCCACCCCTGATATAATTAGTAGCGAATTGTACAGTAAAATCACTCAAAAAAAATTTGCCCCTTTTATCCCTAAAAAATTCAATTTGTTGAAGAAGAAGACTATGAATTCCACATTCTTGAAGAAAATCGCCTCTTTCCCTCTCGGCATCCGCTACCCAGGATGAAGCCCTAAACTTCGTCGGCGCTTTATCCTTGTTCATTCTATTGTGGAATCAGCGTCTGTCCTTTTCATTCGCTGTTGTGTTGCAAATTTTACAGAGTAAATTGGATTATTGGATAAATGCTTAATTTGAATTTTACCATGCTTAAGCTGAATATTTCATTCGTAATTGCTCCATTTTCTGTTCTTCGTGAAGATGATTTTTCATTCATCCGCTTCAGAAGCTTCAACAAAGGTTGTTTGTGATTTACTCAAAAAAAAAAAAAAAAAAAAAGCCTGTTTGTGTTGGGTGATTATTTGATAGCGCTAATTTTTCGATTCCCACTAATTGTTGCAAGAAGTAGACGATTCCTATACGCAAGTATTATATTGTATATTAAAAAAAAAAATTGTTTCTCCCTTCCCCTCCTAATTTCTCTCTTGAAAAAAAAAATCAGTTTCTATTTTCCAAAGCTAAAAAAAAGAAAAGAAAAAGAAAGCATTAGATCATAGTTGTATTGGCTATGTACGAGCCGAAGCTCTGTGTATGGCGAGGGCTGATGGATCACTTTTATGATTTGGGGTGAATCATAGAATCTAAACTGGAGATATGTTCATGAGGAAGGAGGATATATTCATAATTCAGCAAAAAATGTAAGGTTATTTTAGTAATTATGTAAGTTAGTATAGAGTTTAATATATGCTACCAAACACCATTTTTAATTATACATAGTATTTAGCAAAGCTACCAAACACTTGTATATATTAGTTATTTGAGTTTACTCTCTATTATTTAACTTGGTATTATTAGTATAGATATTATTAGAATAGCATACCAAACATGCATTGATACATACATTACACACGTCAAACTAAAATTACGGAAAATTTATTTTTAAAAAATTGAAAAATATCTACGCGAATTGAAGATATTGACAAAACAAGGATTTAAATAATTATAATACAATGTCGGTAATATATGTTTGCCGAAATCTCCTAAGGTTGTGTTTGGTAGAAGAGATAAAGTAGGATAACATAAATAATCATGAGTTATCTAATGTTTGATATCAATGTTAAATTAACTTGGGAGCCCATGTTAAAGAGAGGGCCTGGGAGTATTTCACTGTTTTGGTGTGATAATTTAACTCACCCTGACCCTAAGATAAATAATCCCTATTGAAACAGTGATCAAGATTATTTATGTTTTTAGGGC
Source organism: Mentha longifolia (assembly GCA_001642375.2). Lineage (NCBI taxonomy): Eukaryota > Viridiplantae > Streptophyta > Magnoliopsida > Lamiales > Lamiaceae > Mentha > Mentha longifolia. The sequence goes on from CM038116.1 coordinate 10,820,077, forward strand.
TTGTTTGGTAGCAATACCAAGAAAATGGCGGATAAGAAAATGTGTGATAAGTTGAGATAAAAAAAGTATGATAAGTTGGAATAAGAAATATATTGTGTATTTGGTACAAACATAGATAAGTTGGGATAAGAAATATAAAAATTGAAATAAAATTGAAATAAAAATTGATAATAAATTGAAAATAAAAAATTGATAATTAAAATTGAAAATAAAAAATTGATAATTAAAATAAAAAATAAAAAATTGATAATTAAAATTGAAAATAAAAAATTGATTATTAAAATAAAAAAATAAAAAATTGATAATTAAAATAAAAAAAAATTGATAATTAAAATTGAAAATAAAAAATTGATAATTAAAAATAATTTTTTTAATTAAAATAAAAAATAAAAAATTGATAATTAAAATTGAAAATAAAAATTTGATAATTAAAATTGAAAATAAAAAATTTATCACAACTTATCCGGGGGTAGAGGCAGTATAGTATATGCCAGTGTAACAGTGAATTTAGTCCGGGCCCAAGTTTTTTCGCGGGCCGATGGCATTATTTTCTCGGATACCAAACACTGAAAAGCCGAGATAAATTTTTTTATCTCGGCTTTTTCTGGGTTATACTGGCTACCAAACGGGTCTTTACTCTTTTACCCTTCTTTAACTCCTTTTATTGATTCTTTATTATAATAATTTTTCCCAATTTCGAAAATATGAGCATTGATGCATAGTTATGATAGTATTTAATATTTATGATTCGCAATATTATTTTTTCGTTTGGCATTTTACAGCCTCCGAGAAGAGTCCAATCAAATTTGTTTGTGCTATTATTTAAATTAGACAATATATAAATAAATAACAGATTACAAATAAGTAAACAGTATTTAATAATATATAAATAATACAGTATATAAACAGATTATAAATAAAAAAATTAAATACTAGGTATTTAATAATCAGATTAAAAAAAATGGATTACAAAATTAAAAAATAGATATGTAAATAAAATTTAAATTAGATTGCAAAATACAAAAAAAATAGGAGTATATAATATTAAAATAGTAAATTACAAAAAAACATGGAAGTGTTAGGTTTTGTATCTTAGATTAAAAAATATATAAGGTCATTTTTGTAAATTTCTAATTTAATCTTGAGTTTTGGCTTTGATATCAAACACTTATTTAACTTATCTTACTTTTTAGTCTTCCCTGTCAAACACAAATATAGATTACTTATCTCACTTTCTATTCATACAAACAATCTCATGTTTACTAATCCTACCTAATCTTAACTTGTTACCAAACACACACTTATTAGGCTTAAGATATTTATATTTCGTGATATTTTCTCTCTTTTTTCAAAAATCAATAAGTATTAATTGAATTGAATTATCTCTTTTCCAATTCTAAATGAATACTCCTAAATGATATTATCTCGGAGTAAAAAAAAACGAAAAAAAAGAAAAAAAAAAAAAAAACAGAGTATGTTTGTCTTTCATTAATTACACTGCAAGCAAATCAAAATTTCAATCTATGTATTTAGAAAAATTAAAATACTAACCTGCCACGTGTTTTCGACTTAAACTTTACTGGATTGGCTTGATTTAAGTTTATTTTGGAATTTGTTTTCGCACTCCAATTTTCATTTTTACCATCGCATTTTCTACTTGGATTTGGATTTCTTCTTCTTTTTTCTTTTTATTTTAATGAAAGGGGCATTCAGAATATTTGAGTCATCGTCCTCCCCCTTTATTGCTAGAGAACTTTTGCCCTGCATGGTTAATTTTATTTATAATTATTGAATTGTCGGACTATTCAGTTGGGACCATTTCAGTTAGAATTTTTACCTTTTTCCTCGAGAATTTGGGACTACAAAAAGGTATAAATATGCCAAATTCTTGCTGAGAAAGGTAAAATGTGGAGTTTCATATTCTGCATAAATTATTTGCGCGCCATTTGCTCGCTTATTTGGTTAGTTTATACTTTATAGTGCTAGTAATGATTACGTGCGTTGTACGTATAATTTCTTGTTTATCTTATTTTTTAAAATGCTAACAAAATCTCTAACTGTGCAATTATTTTAATCTCTAATTTCCTTAGAAAATAATCCAAAAATGAAATAGTATATAGTTACTTGAAAAAGTTATTTATTGTGTCAATATTGAGATTGTATAAATTAACGCAATTTGTACACAATTTTCTTCAATCAAACCCAAGTGGTGAACTTAACATCAGCACCTAGAAACTAAGAATTAAGCTATAATCGGGTCAGTTGAGTGTCGCCTAGCGCTAGGGTTGTAAACGAATCAAATAATTTTGATTCGATTCGGTATTCGTATTCGATTAACCCTATTCGTATTCGATTTTTTACGATTCGAATTCGAAAATAAATATTTGTTATGATTCGATTATTATTCAAATACAATAAAATTTATGATATGATTCGATATTCGTAAGTATTCGATAAAATATAAATATAAATATAAATATTAATATTAATAATATTAGATGTAATATAATTATATATATATAAGATATTAATTCTTAAGCCCAATTAGAAATTTATTTCTTAAATAATGATTTCGAATCGAATATCCGAATCGAATATTGAATTCGAATCATTTTCTTTAAAATATCATTTGGAATATCATTAGATAAAAAAACGAACCGAATATTCGAATCGAATACTTTCGAATCTACCTTCGAATCGAATACGCTAGCGCTTAGGCCAATTTTAGAACATTGTTTATAATTTGAATCCTGAACCAAATTCTCTATTCAAATTTTAATGTCTCAATCGTGTCCGATCCAAAATATTACTCCATCCGTCTTTCATTTTCGTGTGAAAAAATCCTTTTATAGGGACATCCCCTATTCATCTTAATACCCAAAGTATAAATAATGTTAGATATTGCAATTTTAGTTAATTATTTTAAGGTATCAATAATATAATTTATTAAATTGAATAGCAAGGATCCAAAAGGGTTGGTATATAAATTAAAGTGATTAATTAGAAAGTATATACCTAATTACGAAGGATTCCTTTATTAACTAAATTCATTATGGGTAACAGAGACTCTCATATTAAACCCACTAATGTCTTTTGATTTGTAATCTTATGATTGTATCTTGCGATACATATATTATAAATCTACGACTATTAGATTATCTTGTAAGATATTATTACCATTAATTTGAGGTATATTATAATATATTAGATTACATTATTACCCTTAATTTAAAATCTATTAGAAGGATATTATAGGTGATGTATATTTTTTCACAAGGCTCTTTTTTATATAGGTATAAATTTTAAAATCACTCGTTTATTGGATTATTGTTATTGTATGGTAGCTATATAAATTTTATCCCATTTCCGGCAAATTGACCAAACCAATCTTACTATATGAAAACGGAGTAGTGTAAAACTTTTTTTTCCCGCCCAAGACGAAGCAGTGAAAACCTTTTATCTCCACAATGGTCAACTCACATGCAATTGTCAGATTCATTACTCTTTTCAATTTTGGCTTCCAAAAGAAGTCTACTCTACTCCCTCCAATTATTTAAGTATAATTTGAAATATGATTTCGTGGAAACATTTTCGAGAATTTGGCCAATGGTCGTATTTGATTATTTGCATTCATATATTATCTCTCTTGGATAATTTTTCTTTTTCTTTCCTGATCTTTATATCTACACGCACACATGATTGGTATTCATTTATTTTAGTTTTTGAAACTTTAGTGGTATTATTTAATAAGTTGAAATGTTGTCCCATATCGGTTGGAGATGGTCTCTAGAGCCTCTTTATATGGTGAGACAACCCTCTCCTTCATAAGGCCTTTTGAGGGGGAAATGAGCCCAATATTCCATTTTTTAATATGGTATCAGAGCCAGACTTCAATTCGATGATGGCCCCCCCGATATCGTTGTCAACAGATGGCGTTGGGTTGTCCACGCTGCGCGTGAGGGGGGTGTGTTGAAATGTTGTCCCACATCGATTGGAGATGGTCTCTAGAGTCTCTTTATATGGTGATGCAACCCTCCCCTTCATAAGGCCTTTTGAGGGGGAAATTGGCTCAATATTCCATTTTCTAATATGGTATCAGAGCCAGGTTCCAATTCGATGATGGCCCCCCCGATATCGTTGTCAACAGATGGCGTTGGGTTGTCCACGCTGCGCGTGAGGGGTGTGTGTTGAAATGTTGTCCCACATCGGTTGGAGATGGTCTCTAGAGCTTCTTTATATGGTGAGACAACACTCCCCTTCATAAGGCCTTTTGAGGGGGAAATGAACCCAATATTCTATTTTCTAATATGGTATCAGAGTCAGACTCCAATTCGATGATGGACCCCCCGATATCGTTGTCAACAGATGGCGTTGGGTTGTCCACGCTGCGCGTGAGAGGGGTGTGTTGAAATGTTGTCCCACATCGGTTGGAGATGGTCTCTAGAGCCTCTTTATATGGTGAGACAACTCTCCCCTTCATAAGACCTTTTGAGGGGGAAATGGACCCAATATTCCATTTTCTAATATAACTAAAACAATAAAATGTATATGCATATATTCCTTACATTTACTTTTTTTATGTATTATGCATGATATATATTGTATTTTCAATAAAATACTATTCCATTTGTAGATTTTCTATCATCCCAATTTTTTAATAAATCTATAAATAAGATTTTCAACCGCTTCGTATCTTATACTCCATATATTGTACTCCGTATTTATCCTCAAAACATATATTTAAGTTTAGATCATATATTATAATATGTGCAGTCTATTTCAAGTACTGGAATTAAAAGGATTTGATATACGTCAAAATTGTGTTTCTAATCTTATGAAAATTATGCAAGCACATATCAATGTAATATAGTACAATGTATATCAACAACATATTTGATTTACTCTAAAAAATTCAATGATTACAAGACGAAGGGAGTATTTGATAACTCATGTTTGTTCAATGTATTACTCCACCATAAATTTATAATATAAAACAGGACCAAGTAATTGAATATAAGATTTCCTTTTAGTAATACTTCGTACTACTTAATTTATTTATAACATCTTTATATGCATAAAACTAACTAAATTTATTAAGAAATCAACTTATTAAAAAGAATTAACATCGATTTTGCCGGGCGGAGCCGGGGGGGCTAAAACTAGTATCATTATATATCCAAATAGAGACGTGAATTGGCATGTGTCATGTTTCCGCCAAAATTGCAGCCGTTGTGCCTATATTTTATTTTATTTTATTTTATTTTGTTTTGTTTTGTTTTGTTTTATTTTTTATTCTTTAAAATAATTTTTGTGTTACGTAATTTCGAGACGCGGAAATGCTTCAGCTCCAAATAAGTAAATTCCATTAATAAATTAAAAACGACACGAATATTGATGATTCTTGTTTACATACATATTTGTAATTTAATTACTACAATCATTATTTTCCAGCTTGTTCATATTCATCATTTACTACCATATTATTCAATCCATTACTCTATCTGGCCACATATTTATGGTATTTCTCCTTGCACATTTACCATAGTGTCCTTATAGTCAAGTATGTCTTCCTAAAGACTCATCGAATAGACCATGAAGCGCAACTCAGTCGAGAGTTTTAATCATCGTCAATGTATTTGTGTTATATTAAAAGAAAAAAGAATGATTGAATGATAAATAATGTATATTTTGATAGAGTTTTTTTTTTTTTTTAATGTTATAAAAACTCACAATCACAATCGCTATTTTCGATACGTACTAAATTAAAACCACATATGAGAGGGTAGACGTGCCAGACTCGAACCTATATGCCACCCTATAGGAGGTTTTTTTTATTTTTTTATTTTAAATAATAATTATTAATGTCAATTTTTTTTATTTATGTTACTACTTGTTATTTTATTCTTTGTTTTGAGGTTATTTTTATTTTCATATCGGTAGTGGCAGTTTTTAATGACAACAAAAATTGACCATGAGAAAAATCAATTTATGAGATAAAACATACTATAGCCTGACATGTATGAAATGGAATTACAAATGAACATGTATTAAGAAAAGAATGACTACATTATATAATTAAAATCAAACAAATTTCCCCTTTTATCTTAGAGTTGATTACTGACTACTTGAGTATAATAATCTAGGAGGAACTTGCTTGAACGTTTCCCCCTTTTATTTTTAAGTCCATTACTTGTTGAAGTGGTTACAATTTGATTTAAATAATTTAATTTGGACCGTTGCTGGTAACGCGTAGTTGTCATTGCAATCATTTATTTTGAAACAAACTCTTGCTGGCGCAGTTACTAATGGCAAAACACGCTTTATTTTTTTTGTTTATAATATTCACCGTATTTCTAAGAGGTGAATCGGAAAGTATACCTTCTGAACTGAAAATTCCAAACTTTAGGAAAGACTTTTTTTGGACATACCAATTTTTTTTTCTAATAAATACTCCTATTTTGTATTAGACTGTTAGGTATAATAAGAAATGTCAATTTAGCCCGACCAGCATGAATAACCAGAAAAAACATCCTAAACGGGCCGAGTCAAGAAAAGCCCAAGCCCAATAGCTAAGAGTTTTCTCATTTATGGTTCTTAATTAAATTTCATTAGGTTTATGAATATTAGTCTTTTTTTTTAATGTGTTTTAGTATTTTATATGAAAATTGTAATCATCATTTTTACCTCTATATATTTTTGTTTCAATACTTGAGCTGAAAATTAAAATAATTAAAGATACGCATTTAGGAAAAGAGCTCGTTGAATCCTTAACATTTACAAAATTACTTATTGAGTTTTATACAAATTGAAGTTATAATGATGCTTATTTTCGTTTAATACGAGATTAATTGTCTTTAATTAAAAAATATGACTTTTTTTTGTTATAAATAATCTAATAATCACAAAAATTCATTAATGTTATTTATCCATTTATTATTATTATTATTATTATTATTATTATTATTATTATTATTGAAACTTCCTAGCCCGATGAGCTAGTCCGAAAAGCAAAGGATTAAGATTGAGGTCAAAAAATTTCAGTATGAAAAACATTAAGCCTGATTATTTCGGACTGAAAATAGTTCAAGCCGATAAAACTCGAAAAACCAAATGAGTTATCAATTGACATCCCTAGTCATACTTGTTCCCTAAGGCCCTGATTAGTTCATACCGCCTCAACTCCAAAGTTATGCCGCCAATTGTTTGAAGTACTAATGGATTTTCTAAAAGAAAAAAAGAATGCTATTTCAATGCAGAATAGTACGAATTAATGGAGGATTTCTGATTTTATTATTTTTGGATGCTTTCTACAAAAATAGCAGTACTTGTTTTTGGATTATGAAATTAGTCTTAGGTGTGAAATTTTAATTAATCGTTTGATCTTCTCCACACTTAACCTTTTGGCTGACGTAAATTGTTTTTTAAAACTCATCTGGACCACGGCAAGAACAGATGGAAATAGTAGTCTAAACTAAACCGATTATTTCCAATATCCAAATATATACCTATTTAAAGCACATGGTTTTACTCTTGAGAGGTTGCGAAGGGAGCAATAAAAGAAACCCATGAAAACTGAAATGCTGCTGCAAAAGGTAAATAATTATAGTAGCTCGTTTGTATATATGCCCCCTTGAGCGAGCTTCTATTTTATAGGTAATTGAGTTGTACTCTGGAGGGTGAACATTTTGGGTTCATCCTCGCCACAAACTCTGTTCCCCCCCATAAAGGGTTGATTATGTATATATATATATATATAAAATAAGTAAAAAAAAAAAGGTAAATAATTATAGTACTAAACTATGATTAGCAGTATCCCACATCGGATATTTACAAAAGAAACATCCCATGTTTAATTCAGGTAGAAGGCAAGCAATGTCACGACCTTACTTGAACGGGTTTTGTTCTATAGGCTCGTACATCTGTATCCTTCCTTTTTTGCTGCTCCTATCTTTATTTTCTTGTTCTAGTGCTCTGCTACTAAACAAACTTTAACTACATACGAAGGTTGAGATTTTTTTTTTTCTTTTCTTCTTCGTATTAGGAAAACTTCATAGTGGCATGGTTCATTTTTCTGTATGCATTTGTTTAGACAAGGAAAGTGCATAAGCCATAAATCATCGGACTGTATGTCACAACATCGGGTGAAATGCCCTTATCAGACAAAGTCGAGAAGAGCTAGAGCTCGGTCCACCATTCGATCCTTGCACAGACCATCAATAACTGTGTTATATGTGCGAACATTAGGTTTGCGCGTTCCTCTTTCCAGTAACACGAGCAATTCGAGTTCCTCGAGAGTGTGTGCACTCTTGCAGAGCCCATACATCACAGTAAATTATTCCACGAACTTTCCCTTTTCTCTTTCTTTGGCAATATTATTACACGCGTTTTTGTTAGAAATTTGCTTCCATAAGAAGTTGGAAAGACTATATATATCGTTGTCAGCCCTGAAAGTTGAAGGAATCGAATTATGAAGAAAGAGATAAGAAACTGAGTAAATTAGTAGTATAATTTTAAAGAAGTATCAATACGATAAATAGTTCAATGCCTATTGTGGACAGTTTAATATGTTTATGATTGATTTTTTAATGATATATTTAAAGAGAGTTATCATAGATATAAGACGCCTCACCTCCAACTAAAATATCTAGAGTTCGAGTCATCTCGAATGTGTATGTGTATGTGTAAGTGTATTGTGTTTGTACTAAAAAAACAAGAGAAGATTCAACTAATGCGAGCTGACTAATTCAAACATATGGCGGAGCCACATATATACAATAAGCCCACCTCAATTTATTTTCCACCTCGATAAATTTATGAAAATTTCAAGTTTTGTGTTTTTGAAATTTCTCTACCATATATAAACTTACGAGGCAAAAAATTAATAGCCACTACGTTTATTATTATTATTATTATTATTATTATTATTATTATTATTATTATTATTATTATTATTATTATTATTATTATTATTATTTTGACGCAACCACTACTACTACATTTATTAAAAACAAATATTGTCTTCATCTCACCCACTTAGTCTCATTTCCAAATGGCATAAGAACCAAAGAAAAGGAGATATATGAATATAATTAATTATGAGGAGAGAGAGTTGATTATAGCCAAGTATTTTTTATCATTTTAGGAAATGAGACTAATAAGTGAGACGGACCGAAACGGTAAATGAGACTAAGTCAATGAGATGGAGGTAGTAATAGTCACTCACTTAGTTTTACTAGTAAGTGTTACGTGCGTTGCACGTGTAACCTCTAATTTAGTTCAAATACTTGTATTTCTAACTTATTTGCATTCGTAGGCATGATAATGTGCAAAAATTATTTTTTATTTTATCACTAATTTTAAATAATATGAAAAACCAAATCTATCATACACTTGCTATTACTTGGATTAATGTAAAAAAAAAAAACAAAAAAAAAAACGTTTAAGTATACAATTCCTCAGATGAAGCACTTATGCTAGTTACAAAAGTTATGCACAAAATATTAGATAGACTATTTATTTTATCAACCTTTATATAACATGACAAAGTTTAATATTTTTCTTGTTTTAGCAATTACCTTTTCTTATTTTATGTCATCTCTCTCAAATTACATCAATTAATTTATGTTTTAGGCCAAAATATCTAAGTACAATTTAATTCAAAAAGAAAAAAAAACCAACATCTATAACCACATAGTCTGAATTCTATCTCTACATTTTAATTTAATTAATTAAGTCATTATACTATACTCGTTAATTAGAATATGATAGAGTTCCACTATTACAAAACTACTCAACATAATTATTATGATGATATATAATGACACCATTAATGAATATAACAAACATGCAAAGAACATGTCATTCAATTCACCCACAAAAATACCATAACCAAAATAATGACATAACTAAAATTCTTATTCAAAGCTAATTAACAAAATCAATATGAATTTTAAATTCATTGATAAAATTTATGATATCTACTCCCTCTATTAGTATCCCGTAAAAGAAAGAAATCTTCAAAAATCCACTTTAAAGCCTATCGTTTTGAAGCGTGGAAAAACGTGCCAGAACTTCCAAAAACAAACTGGTCATTCCCGGTGAAATGGAGGTAGTATAATTTAACTTATCTTTCGTTTTAAATCTATTAAAAAACGGACAAAGTTGTGTATCACATATTGAACAAGACATTTACGTATATAATGGATAACAATTTCATAAATTGAATCTTGTATTGAAAATTTCATTTTGTCAATATTTATATAAGAATGTTCTTATGATGACACACAAATTTTGAATTAAAATGTAAAATTTTAGTTAGAGAACTACTTACATTTATTGTAATTTTTGGCCGATGATAATACAAAAAGAAAACCAAAAGTGTTACAGTATTTACAAATTAAAATTCAGTATTTTAGACATTCTTTATCTTTATCCTTATTGAAGATATAGAAATATTGAAACATTGCAAAAAAATTCTATTATAATCAGTAAATATTACGAGTATTGCTATAAAAACATAAAAATAAAAGTAAAAAAAATACACTAATCAAATATTATCTATCTTAATCATTTTTCTCACGTGCGAATGTACACTATTTTTTTATGACAATTTGAATTCTGCAAGCTTAAATAAATCATTCAATTTCAAGATGTCACCTATAGAGAAACATTCCAACTTAAAAAAAACTTTATGGAGGAAAATTTCGTTTCACATCAACTATAGAAAATATTTCGACTTCACTTTCTCTCTATGCATGTGATTGATGTGAGTATAATTTATTTGTTATTGAATTTTTGAGTTTATTTACACTTTATGGAATTCGAAATATTGTAAGAGAGTAAGAGTATAATACCAATTCCTAGTATCTTAAATTTTTATGTATTTGTATCGAGTCGTGGATTTCATATATATTTTAGATATTTATGTCTTAACTAATGCAATCCAATTCAAGATCCTAATTCATGATTAAATGTAGTATAAATTTGCAAAATATAAAAACTAAGTGTTATACTCTTAAAGGAAAAAAAATGTGAAAAAGATCGATTTTTTTTTTAAAGAAAATTAAAAACAGTGAGAACTATTGTTCTAAAATTTGAATTTCAAACTTATAATTACTCTTGAGTGAGGGATTTAGAAAAAAAAAAGTGATAAGATCTAAGAATCATACTGATCCAATTTTTATTTGCTATTAAAATTCCTAAAATATCAAAGTAAAAGTCCAATAAAGATAAAATAAGGAGGATAAAGAATTTGCTTTAGTAACCTTCCATTAGGACTTGAAGAAGAATCTTACTTTTTAATGTTGAAGTTGTTTTCTCTATTAAAAAAAGATATTGGGAAAAGGGCAAAATGATAAACTTAGGAATAAAAAAATACATTTACAAGTGTTAGAAGTTAATGGAGCGAAGGATTTCTTAAAAATATTATGTTCATTGATCTAAACTTACTTCTCAAAAAAAAAAAAAACATATAAAGAAGAATTAAAGAACAGAAATTGAAAAGATATACGAAGTAAGATTTATTTATCAAATTGGAGACTTGTAATGAAAAATTGGCAAAATTTATCAACTAAAATATAATCTTATGACAATTAACATTCTTAACTTTAAACTAATTACGTCAGGGGTATACATGTGCATATTAAAATTTGTAATCCCTTTGTTTCAAAAACCATGCATTTAATTCCATTTCAGGTCGTCTCTAAAATTATGCATCTTCCATTTTTTGAATATGGACTCACTATAACAATACACTTTACACCCTTTAAACATTGCATATTTACTACATTTATCATTTATGGCCCACCACTTAACAATCTCCCCTCACAATAAAAGGTGAAACTCAATCTTTACTCACAATAAACAATATGAGTTAATTATATTCCTTCTTAAAATTTATACCTGTCAAATAAGGGCAAAATTCTGGGGACGGATGAAATATTATATAACACTCTTTTACAATTACATGTTTATATTTTCCAATCTTGTATGAATTAGGACTATTTTCCTAAAACTATTTATATAAGGGAGAAGTAGCAAAACTGCATAATTTTGGTAGAAGGGCTCTTTGGGTATGGGGAATGTACAGATGGTTGTTCCAAGATGACCTTTTTCTTTACTTCTTTTGTCCTTCTATTACCCGTTGAAGTGAATTTTGAATTAAAATTTAAAAATATTGAGATTTCTCTGCATGTTTGATTAATATGAAAGGTGCAAGTATACCAGCGAGGAAACTCTATACACTGCAACTGAAAGTTCAACTTATTTATATATTTATTTGCGATTGTACGAAAATCCTTTCCCAACCTCATGGTAACTTACCACCTATCTTCTGTTCTTCTTCTTCTTCTTCTTCTTCTTCTTCTTCTTCTTCTTCTTCACCATCTAACTTAATTAATTAATTAATTCACATATAATTAATTAATTATTTCAAAAAATTATTATCATATTATGTGAGAATAATATCTAGGGTTGCCAAGTGCCAACTAAAATATAAAAAATAAAATAATATTAACTTAAGTTTTGGAGTATATATGAGCATAAAAAATTATCAACTATCTATATTTATTTTACGCCATAAAAAGAAACACAAAGTGGAGGTACCACAAAACAAAAATAATAAACGTCCATATATAAGCAATAATAAAGGAAAAGGAATTGATCTAAATTAAATAACCCACTGTGCTAATTGATGATTAAAGACCGTATCAATAAAAAATAAATAAAAAGGAGATCAACTTTTTTTTCCAAAGCGTATTAGATTGATTTTCCCAATTTATTTATGATCTTATGGATTTTCGCGACTTTATTGGATTTCATTATATATACGTTACATTACTACAAGGATATTACCTTTAATAATATATGGAGTATTAGATTGCATTATTACCCTTAATTTAAAATATATTATAAGGATATTATAGGCGATGCACATTTTGTAAAACAAGGCTCTTTTATATATTGGTATAGATATAGATTTCAGTCACTTTTTAATTTTGTGACTAAAGTACCCATAATTGAATTTGAATTTTAAGAATTCAAAAACACACCTTCCTCATTTTTCATCCCAAATTCCATCGTCTGATTGTCGTGCTACCATTTCTGCCTCGTGTATGTCACACCGTCGTCATCTTGGAGGTTCTTCGTCGTGCGAAAATATGAATGTATGAAGACGCGAATGTGCAAAATGCACTTATTTTTGTCACGTCATCGCGTGATTGGCTTCATCATCTCCCTCTCTCTCACTCTTTTTTATTTTTTTTTATTTTTATTTTAATTTATTGAATTTTTCATTAAAGGTAAGTTCGTTTTTTATTATACATAAAGTATTACCTCCATCCATTTATATTAGTCCCATATGAATTGGGCACATGAACCAATGAAAGAGGGTATATGTGGTTATAATCAATTCTAAAGAGATAGAGTTAATTGTAGCCAAATAATTTTTACCATATAAAAAAATGAGACTAATAAGTGGGAGGAAAGAATATGGCAAATGAGACTAATATAAAGTGATGTAAGTAGTCACTATTATCTACAATATATATTCTTTCCTTCACAGAAGAATTTGCACTTTCTGCCTTTTTTGGACACTATACCTCTCCACACAAATCACTTTATCTTTACTCTATAAATAACATCTCTATTTATTTACTACTATATCATACCACTTAATATTTTATTAAAATTCATGCTATGTATTTTCGTACGAATTGAAGTGGGACGGACCGAGTACCGTTAAATTGACTATGCCGCTACCATGCGTCAAAGGGCCTACCTCCTCCACTATTTTATTATCATGTTAAATTTAAAAATTGCAACTATATTCAGTCATTCTCTATATATACCGAGATATAATATGTGTATAGATAGCGAGAAAAATGGGTATAGTTACTACGTACGGCGGCAAGAATGAAGGTGGTTTTGCATTTGAGGGTTCTGGTTTTGTGCTGATGCTGGGAATTGTGATCGTGTCCATTTCAGTCATTTCACTTCTCCTATTTGCTTGCGCCAACTCTCCTCGCAAGCGAGAAAATGCCGGTGGTATCAACGTCAACGCCGCGGGTTGTGGCGGCGGCGGGGGTTGTGGGGGAGGCGGTTCTTGAGGTTGGACTCATCTTTCTTCAATGGTGTTTCGTTTTTTATACTTTTAAGTTTGATATACTCACTATGTCCACGAAGTATGTGCATATATAGATTATTTCAACACATATTTTAATGTGTTGAAAAATGGATGTTAAGACAAATTTTAGTTCTTATTTGATATATTGTGTATTATATTTTACATCAACTAGAATAATAAACAATATCAAGTAAGACATATTAAACTTTATCTTAATATCCACTTTTCAACACATTAAAATACGTGCCGAAAGATTCTATCCGCAGATTTTGTGGACGGAGGGAAAATTAAGTAGAATTAAACAGAAAATGGTGTACTCATACCATTTAATTTTGTATTTTCCAAACGAGTATTGATCTATAAATAAATAAACTGTTATATATGTAGAAATTTTAATTGTCGTACGAATATTTCATAATCATCAAATGCAATTTTGAACTTATAATAGTATCTTTCCACAGAAAAATAAATAGTCAAAAGAAAATGAATTATCGGAGGACGTTTTTCAGGCGGGAAATTAATTTCTATCTGGCCTAACTCTACTAGTTCAAGAAACTTTAGTTAAGATAATTAATTTTGCAGTCAAAGAAAATAATGAATGGATTGTTTACGATTACCTCTCTTGCACTGCACACTAGCAAATTATACTCTCAGAAATAAAAAGAATATTTATTACTACTCAATAAGAAACTGATCATATTAAACATATCCTTTAAAAAGTCGAATTTATATATATATAAAACACTATATATATATATATATATATATATATATATATATATATGATCAAATAGAAACCAACTCTTAGGTAGTAACTAGGATCCATTCTCCACCCTTGATCTATTATATATGGATGATTCAGATTCAAACTAATAATTACAAAATGGGTACAATAAATTAATCTCAATAAACATGAAACAAGTCAACTAATTTCGAAAACTTAGGCGGAAATATAGGATGGAATGATTGAAATTAAGAAAATTTTAAAACCAAGATGAAAAGAACACGGGATTCTTATATTCTTATTGGGTACACATTTGTTTATACTATGTGAATTTTTAGTAATTCTATTGCTTATTTTCGTATTCTAAATGCTTATTTACAAAAATATATTGCTTGTTTGGATGAATGTTAATTTGAAGAATTATTGCAAATAATTTACTGCTTATTTTCTACATCCAAAATGCTTAATTTACCTTAATTTGTTGCTTATTTGAATGAATCTTAATTTGAATAACAATTCACTATTTTGATAAATGCTAACTTTATTGCTTATTTTGTACATTATGAATGCTTAAGTTCTTTAAATTTATTGCTTATTGCATACCAATATTGATTGCTTAATATATCAATACTTAGCTTAATATATATACCAATATTTATTGCTTAGTAGCTTATTGTTTATTTTCGTAGTTTTTTTTGTTTTTGTTTATTTTCCCCAATTCAAATACTTCATGTACCAAAATTTATTGCTTATGTTAATATTCTTAAAAAATACGTGTATGTATTAACTAGGAGAGAGAATATTGTTAAATATAATGTGTTAAATTAAAATCCCTCAAATTATGGATGTAACGGTTATAAATTAGTGGTTAGAGATGGATCCTAGTTTCTACCTAAGGACATGGATCCCATTTGATCCCTAACACACACATATATATATATAGGGGATGGATCATGTGAAAACTATTTATATTGTGAAACCTAAAAACTTTTTTAAGCCCTTAATCTTTAAGATCTAATGGTTTAGATTAATTCACTGGTATATTTTTTAAATGCTAGTGTAGTTATTATTTAATTACGTTTAATTATAATTAGGGTATTAATGTCATTTCCTACAATTGTAACTGATATATCCCGATTTCATGGGATTGCATTGTTTCCAATTTACCAAAATAAACGGATTGTCTTGATATTTATTGCTATGCCATAATAAATCGATATACATTAATTTGCACACTCCTTCATTATCATGATCTAATTATTATTTTTGCTGCATCCTTTTTCTTTTTTTTTTTTTTTTTTTTTTTTGCTGCTGCCATATAACCTTGCTCTGCCAATTATCATTTTCAGAATATCTATTTCTCATATTTATAAATGCGAAAAATGCATTATTAATGATCATGACATGTATTATTATTATTTTTATTACTATTATTATTATTATTATTATTATTATTATTTTTATTTTTTTTGAGGATAGACATGTATTATTATTTCAGTTTAATTTGTTGCTTATTATATATTAAGTTATTGCATAATTATTTATTTAAAATATGCATAACCACTAGTTGGAGAAAATGACGATAAAAAATAAACCCTGATTATATAAAACTAAAACATACACGAGTAATCTAAACCATCAACCTTAATTGTATATATGAACCCTTAAATATAACTGGAAAAAATAATTTCTAGTTTAAAATTTAATCTCTAACATGTAGTACTTTTTTAATTATATTTTTAAACCCTAAATTATGTTTGAAAAAACTAAATCATGGGTTGTGAAAAGTAAACCTTTGTCGAGAATTTAAACAGTAGCCTAAAAAACCAAACCCTTAGTAAAAAAAAAAACTTATATTTATAGTCATTTGTTATGCATATTTCACTATAAGTTGTTGCATATTTTAGTGTAAATTATTGCATACTTATTTATTCAAAATATGCATAACCCCTAACTACGTTGAAGATAATAAATAGTAGATGATAAAAACTTATACTGAAATATGCAACAACATAAATTGAAATATGCATAATAAATTTGAATAAATACAATAATTTTTTTACTAGGGATTTTATTTTTTCGGCTAGTGTTTAGATTCTCGACAAGGGTTTAATTTTCCCAAATAGGATTTAGGGTTTAGTGTTTAGAGTTTAAAATTAATAATATAATTATTTTTATTTTTACGGGTTAGAGATTAAAAGTTTGACTATGAATTATTTTTCCCGATTAGGTTTAAGAGTTTAAGTATACATTTAGGGTTTAAGGTTTAGATTTCCCATGTAGGGTTTAATTTTCTACAATCAGGGTTTATTTTTATTTTCTTATCGTATATGCTTTATTTTCTCGAACAAGGGGTTATGCATATTTTGAATAAATCATTTTGCAATAACTTATACTAAAATATGCAACAACTTAAACTAATAATGCATAACAAATGGTAATAAATGCTATTTTTTTTTTTTTGCTTAAGGTTTGGTTATTTCGGCTACTATTTTGATTCCTGATAAGAGACTACTTTTTATAACCTAGGGTTTAGGATTTAAAATGAATAATATAACTAATTTGTTTATTAAGCGTTAGAGATTAAATTTTTGACTAGAAATTATTTTTCCCTATTAGGCATAAGGGTTCAATTACGTTGATTTTATTTATGCACCATTCATATAAGTAATATGCATAATGAATTAACACAATATGCACCTTTAACACATTAGTATTATTTTATGTATATATTAAGAAATGCATCATTATTGTAAAAAAAATGCAATAATATATACGTCATTTCCACCTTGAATTAATTTAATAATTACATCTTTTTAGTCGTAATGTACTTTCTAATCACATATTCACTAATTAGATGACAATGCTATTTGTTTTACCATAATAATGCTTTTTAGTTACAATTGTATATTTTCGTATAATAATTCATAAGATTAATGCATAATGGAAAAGAAAAATATGCATTGTCATTTCGCATAATAAAATATCATAGAGTATAATTGATGATGCATGCATAAAAAATAGTAGTGCAAAAAATAATTCACGTGAATGCATAACAATCTAATAAAAAATTCATTACGAAATGATTTCATTATATTCGCTAGCCTCCAAAAAAAAATACAAAAACATCAATTTATATTATAATCTATGATTTTATTTAGGGAATATTATAATCATTGATATTTATTGTATTGAAGAAATACATGATCTGCACAAGAAATACATGATGCATGCGTACTTTTATTTTAAGAAAGATTGATATGAATCCCAAAAAATCAGCATAAAAAATATGCAGCCCGATTTTAGATGTACAAATTTTGACCCTATTACCCTTTAATAATATCAAATTGTAATAGATATGCATTTTTAATACTGAAATTCATTAATATTCAGTTTAATCTTAGCCATTCATTCCATTTAAATCAATGGTATTTAAAGGTTTCTAGATTCTACACTAGAGATAGTTTTCACCTGAATCAAACCATATATATATATATATATATAAAAGAGTTATATACTTTTATCTAACATTACAATTTTCGCAAAAAAAAAAAAAAAAAAGAAAAAAAAATTCTAGAAAATAGAAATAGTCGTTTTTTTTTTCAGTGACGGTTGTTTTATCAAGCTATCCAAGAAATGATATTTTTCTTCTGCAATCCATTAAATTCATTATTCCAAAAGATCCACATCAAAATTTCTCAAAATTTCATTAGATATTTTTTTTGCATCCTAAATTCCTAAGTAAAATCACAAAAAGTTTGAATAATGTTTTAAAATGATGTTTTTATTTATTTATTTGTTTTTATTTTTTTTGTAAGACAAAAATAAAAATTAAAATTAACTATCTCCTTATAAACGAGATGGAAGGAGTAGTAAATTGTTCAATAAGCTATATAATTACATTAATAATAGACACATTAAATATTTCAAGGGTACGTAAACATAAGAGCATTAGGCAATATAGCTTCAGTTGTATGGCTTTATTAGGAAGAGTAGTACTCCCTCTGTTTACTGTCATTTGACACCTTTATATATTTTATACCTCACTATTGAATGTAAAATGTGTCAAATAAAGGTAAATGAAGGGAGTACTAGACTACTGGAGGTGTAAATTTGTATTGTTATTATGTTAATAAGTATAATAGAAGTGTTTATCAAATAGTAGTGGTCTAATAAAATTATATGATATTTATTTGTTTTGAATAAGTAGAATTGTATATAACTTCAATATATACTAATAAATACCAAATAGTCCAACTAGTTAGAGTTTAATATATTAAATAGATTATATTTCCTAATATGTGAAAAATATTATTATATTTGGATTATGTTTTGAATTTGACAAAAGGCGTTAACTTTAACTTAAAATAAATGTCGTGCGTACATAATATTAATACTAGATTTACAAAAAGTAACAATTAAATCTATAAACATATTGCACTTTTATTTTTCTTGTTATTTTGTTACTCTATTTTAATTAATTATTTTCGATCACTAAATAAAATATTTAACTATTCAATTATAACATATTCTTATTCTTTCCGTGCATCGCATAGGAACAAATACTAATATAAGTAAAATAAAATAATTTCTTTCGTGCAAACAATAAAAGTAAAAAAAAATAAAAAATCAACATCATTACTTCTTTCATTTTCCCTCATCACTCTAACTTTTTGTTGAAATCAGAAACACAAGGGGGGCGCGCGAATGCATTATATTGTCACCAATTCAAGATATAGAGCGATGGCAACATCTCGTTCGATCGATCACTCGTACGTTTAAAATCGAATACGGCAAAGGTTGTTGAAATTGAATGGGGTTAGAAGCGATGAGTGATAATGAAGAGAATTAATGGCAAGAGTGGAGGATTTAATTGTCTGTATGCAGAGATATAAGTTCAGTTAGGAGGACAGGTTCTCTATATCCAAATCTATTCAATTCAAAGCGCGTGGAGCAGCACTATGTACTATCATCCCACATCGGATACCTACGAAAGAAACAGCCCGTGCTTAAGACGGTAAGAAGACAAGTAATGTCACGACCTTACTTGAACAGGATCTGTTCCATAGGCTCGTACCTCTGTATCCTTGAGTTCTGAGGAGATAGGAAACCAAGTCTGGTTGATGAAATGAAATATGGCTGCTCGACCAGCTCACACCCCCACCATTTTTTTGTTTTTGCTTGTGTAATTCACAAGTCACGTGCCCTAAATAAATCATTACCGGGCCGGGCCGCTGTAATTTTAACAATACTTCTTTCATTTGGGTTCTTATTTGTAGAATATGGGCTAATTCAACTTTTCCAATCATTTGGGTACAGTTATGCAAAATTATTTGAGGTGTTTTCACAATCAATTGTTAGAATTTCAAGTATTATTTAATCAAACATTTAATGAAGTAAAATCCGTATAAACTAAAATAAAAATTAAATTAGTAATAGACTAATAGTTGAAATTGGAATAGAAGGAAAAATGAGCTGTATCTAGAATCGAATAATCTCTTGAAAATTTCTACTTTTTTTAGCAACACGAGCTAATCATATCCATTCACTTACACTTCAGTCCCACGCCAAAAATTCCAACATTAGAAAAATTATAAATTATTGGGTGCATGATGATTCTGGTAGGGCCAATATTTAAAAATAGGGACACACTTGGGTCAGCCGGAGGCACCGTGCGGCCGGGCTAAAACAATGACACTTTTATTCATATAGATTGATACTTTTTTGTATAAAGATTGACACTTTTAAAAATTGTCATTTTATTCGTAAAATAATTATGTTAAAGATTGACACTTTTATTCATATAGATTGACACTTTTCTGTATAAAGATTGACACTTTGGGCCCGGCCGCACGGTGCCTCGGCTGACACAAGTTTTTGTCTTAAAAATATTAGAAATTCGGCACAAATCTCTCTTCTTCATTCAATACGAAGTATAAAATAGCGCCAAGACAAGCTACTCCTAGAATTTTTAAATCCCATCAACTCATCACCAATAATACATTTTCACTCACCACATAGCAGAAGAATACACTATCCCGATTACAGTATGCTAATCGTGTACTAAAATTAATTTTTTTAATTTTTTTATATATTTTTTTTTTCAGTTTTTCGATATTTTGATTCAATATAACTTTACACTAATTGATGGCTAGGGTTCACCAATCCAACTAGAATTTATTAATTATTTTTCAATATTTAATTTCAATTTTATTAGTTAAAAAATAAAGAAAAAAAGCTAAAACATAATTATATACTCTATTTGAATTAACGAACTATTTTTAACCAATTGTATAATATTAGAATAAATCACATTATACTTGAATTGAAAAAAAAAAAAAAAAAATCGATTTTGGTATACTATACTGAAAACATTGAATCCTATCCGACCACAAATACAAAAGACAAAAAAAATTAAAAAAATAATCACCATTCAAATTTCCATTAGAAGAAGCCACAAAAGTTCAAAGAAAGAAAAAAGAAGGAAAAAAAAATAAAAATAAAAAAATCAACAATCACAATTTCTGATTGCATCTCTTATTGCAACGACGACGGATAATCGAAACATTTTCGATCTACTCGCCTGCGGGCTCGAGGCCTTTGATCTCAAAGATACGATGACAGCTATAGACCTGACAGAAGCCCTGCAAGCACAGGAGCGCCACCATCACCACCGCCGCCAGGAAGGTGAGGATCCTCCACGACCCGAACACGTACTCCGTCATGCAATTCCCCATTCTAACCTTCCACCTCCGGCTGTAAAACCTGTTGACGTCAGCAATCACCGCGTCGAGCGAGGGCACCCTCGTCAACCGCACCGACTTGCTCATCCCGTTCCACAGCTCCGCCACCTCCCTCTCGCTCTTCAGGTGGTTGTTTATTATCCCCCTCTGGCACAGCAGCCTCGCGTCGACATCGGTGTCGATGATCCCGTTCATCAGCTCCGTGTACCGCCCCAGCACCATCGCCCCCGCCGCCGCCCCCGCCTCGTACGCCACCAGGTTGCGGAGGACCACCTCCGAGTTCACGTCGACTCGGATCACCGGAATGTGTAAGATTAGGGATTTCTCGTCGAAGGCGAAGCTCGAGATCCCTCCGGTCGCCGGTACGAACTCTACTCCGGCCTCGAGGAGTTGTGAGATTGAAGGGATGGCGATCTCCTCTAGCAATGGAGGTTTTTCCTTCTTGTTCGCTTCTTCGTCGTCTTCGCCTTCTCCGTCTCCGTCGTCTTTCTTCTTGCTGTAGGCGGAGAACATGTTTTCGAGGGGCTGCTTGAAGGCTTTTAAAATCGGGATGTTGGAGAGAATCGTCCATGGCAGCTTCAGCACGAGCTTCATCGGTTTGGAGAAGATGACTCCTTTCAGGATTTGTACAGGCTTTCTCTTGGCGCCGGAAAGTATCGGCCACACTATCCCGCGCAATTGAGTCACGTGAGTCGACTCAGCGAGTTCCTCCTCTCCGTCTTCTCCTCCCTTCTTTCCGTCTTCCTCTTCGTCTATATCGATCTCGAAAGACGAAGAAGGGGCTCGATCGGCTTTCGGGACGATGTAGTTGTAGAGAAACTCGAGCAAATGAGCGCAGTCGCTCACCGCCGCCGTCTCGGAGCTCTCCGCCGCCGTGTTGAAGGGGGACAAGTTCTTGCTCAGGCCGGTGAGGATAGCGAGAACTCTCTCATCCGCCATTTCTACAGAAGAAAACTGCAGCTCGAACATCTTCCTCATCACGATTAATGGAATCTGATTCTCAAGCATGATTATATCTCTCAAAATCTCGTTGTGTGCAGTTTTATTCCCGGCAAAATCGATCAAATGCGCCATTCTTGAAGGGATTCGAGTAATAATCTTCCCTTCTTTCACCGCACAAACTTGCAGAAACTCGAACAAGAACGAGACGTCGAGGGCCATCATCCAGGCAAGGGCGTCGGGCCCGAAGCCCACGGGCCGGTGGTAGCTGGCCCGAACCAGGACGTCGAGCTTGAGGAGATGCTCGACTAGGTTTTTCAGCTTTAGGTTTTGCAGCTCCTTCTGGTTCCTCTTGGCTGCGCCTACCTTGTACTTCTCCATGTCGTAGAGCTCAGCACGGAGATGGTGGTAGGGGCCGATCGCGACTTGCTGCGGGACGTAGGAGTCGGGATCGGTCGCCATTAGGGCTTTTGGGACCGCGAAGATGGTGACCGGGATCTCGGTGTCTTCTTCGAGCTCGTGTTCGTCTAGGGTTTTCTCCATGTTTTTCACCCATAGGGTTTCGTCGTAGTGAGGCCGATTTTGAGAATTATTCGACGTATTTTGGTTATTTTGTGACTTCATATTTTGCAAAATTGTATGAAGATGAGAAGGATTTGTTTCGAGTTGATGGTTTTTTTTTAGTGAAGAAGTTGTGGTTTAAATAGTGGGTTTGATTGGGGAGAAGGAGAACAATGAGTTCCTCGTTAGTTACTATTGTAATAAAATATTGAGAATGGATGTGAATGTTGAGAATTAGTGATCGGCTTGCTAGTTTTTATTGGATGTTAATTAATGATTTGTATTTATTTTATTTTTAATCCGACCAATAATGAGCGAGACTCCGGTATGTAAAATATAAAAAGAAAAGTCCAAAGTGAAAAAACCATGTGATACTGCGTGTTTGATTAATTATTGAGGTATTAATTAATTAATTATGGATCTTGAATTAGACAGACTGTTGCCATGCTTCGCTGTTCATGCATTTCATTTGTGATTAAATGAATGGGATTGATTGTGTGTGTAATTTTATATAATATTGTTTGAATTGTAATGGTTTGGATTGTTATTTAGATAATTAGACAAACTTTGACTTTCACATTACAAGGTTATTAATTAGCACCACGTTTATGGTTCGCGCTTCAATTATAGTATTTTAATTATTCTACTCTAGTGCTTACACAAAAATTTAAGATTACGCATGCTCTAAATAAATTTCGCTAAATTATGAACGATTTTCTATATTCTATATGTCCATGAATGCTCCTCTATGAAGACCCAAGCTAGTAGTCTCAACAAAAGATAGAAAAACTATACGAAATAAAATAAAGAATCTTTCTTATATAAGTCATTCCTAAAAGAGGCAAAGATAACATAATAAATATATGCATGGTGCGACAATTCTAATTATAAGTATTTTAAGGTGCTGCCAAAACCAAATCGATCAGATCTGGCAGTTGCATGATAGTTTCAGACAAAATAGATTTCCGTATCCACCTCAATTATTATTATTATTATTATTATTATTATTATTATTATTTGGTGGTATATGTTCGAGTATAGCTGTGAAGTAGCTCTCCGCTCTTAAACAAATAAATAATTCGACACTTGCAGTATCCTGTAAAATATAATTTTGAAATATTTTTTCTTTTCCAGAATACTACGACACTTGTAATATCCCGTAAAAGAAAAAATACTTTAAAATTATATTTTAAAACCCATACTAGGTTTCGGTGAAAATGCGTGCCCGAAAAGTCAAAAAAATGAATGAGACTAATAGTGGGGGATGGAGGTAGTATGTCCTAATTTTTTTTTAGAATCATCTATTTTCTACACAATTTGACATTGCCAAAAGCAAGACCTATGAAAGTTTTATAGGTGTAGGTGTACTACACCCACCCCTCACGTGTAATTATTTTATTAATATAAAATATATACTCTCTCCGTCCCAATTCACTAGTCTTGTATACTATTTTAGGTCGTCCCACTTCAGTAGTCATGTTTCTATAAAAGAAAATAATTGGGCCAATCAGAAAGCATTAAACTCCACACACTCTCCTAAAATCTCGTGCCTAAAATCAAAAAGCATTAATCAAATATTCATATGTGAGAGGTGAGAGGTGAGTGCACTACACCTACATGTACATAAGAAGTTATCTTTTAGCAAAGTGTAGAAACACTGTTTGAAGAGTGTAGTGGGCAAAATCTGCCTAACCGGCCCAAACCCAATTGTCCATAAGTAATCAACAGTCGGTAGCTGACCCAGGCCAAACGGCCTACTCAATCGGCCCATTAAAAGGTTGTCAGCCCAACTTTCTATTTATTGGTCTAGTCAGACCCGTATCCGACTAAGGTTTTGCCTGGTCAGCCGAACAAATTCAAATCGAACTAATTGGCCGAAACGGACGGAATGAGCCAATCGGGATAAACTTTCCCACGATCTCGGCAGAGCTAATTGGCCGAAACGGATGGAACGAGCCAATCGAGATAAACTTTCCCACAATCTCGGCAGACGGATAACAACTAGGGTTTGATGAGAAAACCCTAGACCGAGGAACCAGCCTATATATTCCGCCTGCTAGTCAAGTAGATGGATACTTTCTGACTACTAGCACTCTCACTCTGGCAGTTAGCTCTTCCACTTCCCGTCTACTACCACTCACTCTCTAACAATCGGCTCATCCGCTTTCCGAACACTCCACGCTCTCTTTCGTAGGCGACAATCGGATCCTACTAGACGGACTCCCGTCACCATCATCCCCTCGTTATCCACGCTTACCACCGATCCGCCTCCGACTAGAACTTTTACTATTTATTATTTATTATTTTTTGTCTATTTACAGTTATTATACCGCCTATTAATTCTGATTACTTACTTGAGCGTCGGAGGTCATTCGGCTGACACCCCCTCCGGTGTTCCTCGAAGGGCTCTTACGTGTGCTACGTGTGTTGACAGGTTGCTAGTGCCCGTTCCGTCTACCGGACGACCCTGTCGAGCCGGTCATATCCTTGATTGTAGATTTACCATCTACAAAGAGTATCTATTGCCCAACTGGAAATTGAAGTGTGAGATACTTTGGCACTGATGTGTTAAGGTACCGAAAGAATCCAAAGAGAATAAACTCTCAGCTTTTCTTCAAAATATGAAGCTCTCAAGGTAGGAGCAAATGAAACTGTGGAATGAAATTAAGTTTTTAGACATGATAAATACGCTCAACTCTTTGGGCAAGACGACCTTCTCAAAGAAGGAAATGAATTCAGCCAAATGAAAAATATGTGCTACCATCTAGAGAAAAAGAATGGGCAGAGACCCTGAATAGAAAAATTCTTGTGTACATGTAAACGTATAAAAATATTAATTACATTCACTTATTATATATAAATATTATATTAATATATTTTATATTAATAAAATAATCACGTGTAATAGGTAGTTGTAGTACACCTATACCATAAAAGAAAAGTGGGAGAGGCGACCATAAAAACATGAAAAATAGTTTTCTATGCATAATTCACATTCCTCAAATAATTTTGTTACGTGTGTCTCATTTTACCTTTTGTGAAACTACTTCATTATGTTGTAGTGAAACCACTCACTTTCTCCATTATCATACAATGATGGTTTAATGGCTCTCTTCAAGATAAATTATGATACTTTACAGCACCCACCACACTTTTTCCCTCTCCCACCCTCTCACTTCGCTGCCACCCCCTCCTTCTAATATAAGTATTGTTTTTCCAATTTCAATGTTACATTTTTTAATTGCTGATATTTTTAATTATTTTTTATTTGTGTTGGGCGAAAAAAAGCTAAATATCACATTTAAATTTAATTTAATTTTATTAAAATACATATCCATTCTTATCCCTATTTATTTTTAATTTTAACTTTTTTTATGCTTAAAACTTAAATATCAACTTATTTGTTACTATATATTTAAATATTTATTTTAAATGTGCTTATTGATGTAATTGAGTCTTTTATTTTGTTATAATTAATATGAAAATAAATATCTTAAATTAAAATACATATATTTTCTTATCCCTATTTAGCATCAAAAAGTATAAAGCTTATGGAGTCTACAATATAATGTTTACAATTCAATAATAGTCCCCACGTCCCATTTGTAACGGACAATTTTTCTTATTAGGTTAGCCTGAGTAATTGGAGCCAAAAAGTGGGTTAATGTTGAATATTTTTTACCCGAACAATATTTTTTACCCGAACAGATTTTCAACCCTTGGGCCAAGTTGAATAGTCCAACGATCCAATAGGGCTAGTCCGGAAAATTGACAGATTGACCCGATAACCCGAAAGATCATTATTTAGTTGTTAAACTCTATTAATTAGCTTCAAATGTTGAAGTTTATGTCTGGATTCAAATATTTATGAACAATATAGTAATAATTTTCTATATTTTTCCATTTTGTACTTCAACACATAATAAAAATGATTTGTATGTAAAAATTGTTAATATATATTTTTTTGAATTACACATAATTTCAATAATTTGTATTGATAAATGATTGATGAATATTTAATTGGGTCTATGTACTATTTTGTAGATACTTATATAGTGATAGTTGAGTAAAATAAAAATAAAAATAAAAAAGTTTGATATACAAACTGCCCCACCTTTTTTGCCGAAAAGTGTTCACCGCTGGCCAAAATTAAAGTTGGGGCGGTTAGAAAATTCCAACCATAGAGATGAAGCGGTTTTATTTCAATCGCTTTAATTATTTTTATTTTGAATTAAATGTATAATTTCAATTGTTTGTGTTGAAAAATAATTAATATATCGTATTTAATTAGATTAATTAGATTGTTGATTTATTGTATTATTTTTAGATATTTATATTGAATCACACCTAAAACTTATATATTTGATCAAGTTTTAAAATTTCCATAGTTAATCAATGTTCATTTTCATTAGATTTTTTTAATTTCTCATTTCCTCCAAAGTGACTCGAACCCTCAACCTCTTGGTTGGAGAGAGAGCTTTTATCAACTGAGTTGCACTTCATTGTCATATTCATGAGATTGGAGTATAGTTTGTGAATGTATATTATATTTTTTGCTGGATATTGTTGATAACGCTCTACAATCAATTATTTATTATATGTAAGCATAAAAATTTGATTGATTATAAAAGTTTTGGCTAATTAATTTCAATTTTTGTTTTCATTGGATTTATATAATACTGAACATTTATGCATTTACAATTATGATTAATTTTTATGCAAAGCAGAACAAGCATTGATGTAATTTAGTGATGGAACACAATTACATGAAAAATAACATAAATTATGGACAAAACACAAAAAATCAAATTTTATTAATCCGTGAAATTAAAAAAAATATAGACGCGTCAAGGCTCGATTGGCTCAAACCTGCCCTGCCCGTATGTTTGGCAATTCTATGTACGACGAGCGCATTAACCACTACAAGAAAAATGCTCATAGATAACGGTGAAATGTCGTTATCTATGTGCGAAAAAAGTGTTAACTATACTCGTGTGACCTGTAGTCCCCGCTCATAGATAACGATTTCTTAACGTTATCTATATGAGTTATAGATAACGGTTATAATAGAATAGATAACACAATTTTTCTGTTATGTATTGTCCTTATACATAACGATTATTTACCGTTATTAAAATTACTGAATGCGTTGTCTATATCCATAATAGATAACGTTTTTTTGGTGCTTTAGTTAACGATTTTGTAAACTGTCATGAATTCTATTTGCAGATTTCAGCATATATTTCTTTTCTAATTTTATTTTTTTCAATTTCTCTTTTTTTAGTTAAAAAAATAGTAAAACTATATTTAAATTCATAAAAAAAACTACATAGATTATCATCAAAATATAGTCAAAAGTTTACAAGCACAATCGTAAATAATTGTCATGATCTAAGTAGACAACCCTAGTCTAACTAAGAATAAGGCTAAAATACATAGAAATGAAACAAGATTGTCTTATTGAAATCGAAGCACCGTTGGGCATAGACGTGCTCGGGCTTTCGGGCCCGTCGGTTTTAACCGAGCCCGGCCCGCAGGTCAACGGGCTTGGCCCGGCCCGCAGGTCAACGGGCTCGGCCCTGAACCGGGACCGACTATACTAGGGCCGGGCTAGGGTCGGATAAATTCAGGCCCGAACCCGTCGGTTAACCGACAGTCCAGGCCCGGCGGGCCGATGCTTAGTAATCAGGCTAGGATGCTAGCCGTTGGGGCCCGACGGGCCGCTCAGGACCGACGGGCCTGGCCCAGCCCGGCGGGCCCAACGGGAGGAAACAGAGCAGCAGCTGCAGCGGCTGGTGGCTGGGGGTGGTGGGGGCTGCTTTGCAACGGCTCCTAGCCATTTGAGGCACCCTCCCCCTCCTCCACTCCACTCCTCATCCAAATCCTATATATCATTCATCATTCAAACACCATTTCACTACAATCTCTCAACTCTCAAGCTTTAATTTCCACTCTAAATCACTCATCTCTCAACTCTCAACTTCTTAAGTTTGAAGCACACAAGCTCTCACTCACTCTCATTCTCTATTAGCACTCAAGCTCTCACTCTCACTCTCATTCTCATTCTCATTCATTTTTATTCTCAACTCTCAACTCTCAAGCTTTCACTCTCACATCTTGCACACACTCACTCTCACTTTCATAACTACACACACATACACAATGTCTTCCTCAAAACAATCACAAGGAAACAAGGGCAAAGGCAAGGTCGTTGGTGATGAGCAAGAAGGCCGAAAATCTCAAAGGTCAAGAAGGGCGGAAGTGGCGGAGGAAATCTCAAGGCAAGTTGCCGAACGACTTCAAGCCGAAGAAGATGAGCAATTTGAGGACATGGTTAATACGATGGAAAGCCAAGGATTCGAATTTCATGGCTCGAACGACGATGAAGAGCACGAAGATGACGGGCTAAACCAATCTTCCCCAACAAATGCTTACAAGGAACCCAAGTCCGACATCTTCAAGAAACACTTTAGAAAAGTGTTGGCTCCGGTACGTGAAGGCCAACCTCCTCTCTCCGATGGTCGAAAGAGATACTTGGCATATTGCAACTATTGCACGAAACAATACAAATGGATCGAAAAGGAAGGCTATGGCACGCTCAATAGGCACATGGAGAGCACGCATCCGAGTGAGTTCGGAATGTCTACTTCTCAAATTGAGCTTAATTTAATGTTATAATTTTTATCATTAATAATGCAAAATTGATCAATTGTTATGCATTTTCAACAATTTAATGAGTAATTTAAATATTTTTTTTAAAAAAATATATGCATAAAAACTTGACAAATTGACATTTCCTATTCATTAAATTAATTAATATAAAAGAATAAAATTTAAAATGTAAAAAAAGTTGAAAGAAAAAAAAAAAAAATAATCACATTTTACCCTATTTTGGGGCAAAATGCCGAGAGCATTTGGCTCAAAACAGAGCAATGCTCTGTTTTTTCGACGCCTCCACTTTGAACGGCCCGGCGGGCCGGCCCTAGGCCCGACGGTTTCGGCCCGGCCCGGAACCGGCGGGCCTAGGGCCGAGCCCGTAACCTAAATTTGCTACAAGGGCCGGGCTAGGTTCAATGCATGTGAGGCCCGCGGCCCGCCGGGCCAGGCCCGAAACCGGCGGGCTCGGCCCGTGGGCAGGTCTAGTTGGGTAGTAGCACACTCTCTTTGATCCAGCTTAGTGATGTTCCCTCTAATATTTACAAACCTAAGAAACCATGAACATAAAAAAGGAAAAATCAGACTATTCCTTAAAAGTTAAAACATAATTAATATATAGATACATATCAAATATAAAACAATATCAACAAATAAAAAAAGTTAAAACATAATCAGTATATAGATATATCAAATATAGAACAATATCAACAAATAAAAAAGCAGATAAGAAACATCTCAAATAATACTTCATCTAACAAAATAAGAATCTGAACAAGTAAAACAAAATCTACAACAAACCTGCAACTAATATTTTGCCAAAAAGAAATCTAGCAGCTTGTTCTTCGTTGCCATCTAAAAGGTTCAGACCCTGAAATGCCTGTTCTCGTCAAAACCCGACATCGACTAGCTTTGCAACTTTAACTGAAGCATACATTATAGACATAGACACTAATTAGAAAATTCCACAAACTGAATTATAACCGTAGTAATAAGTAAGTTGGCAAATGAAGGAGATCATTAGTAAACCGCTGACTTGTCACATATACAAACCATCAAAGTATTACTTACTACTCTAGAGTTTTTAAGAAATTCAAAGCTTATCCTTCACTCCGCCAACAACAATTATTATAGTTTAAGTTTTTAACACAAATCAATATCAACATTCTTGTATTATATTATTGGACATTAAGTTTTACTAGTGTGATACTACCCATAATATATCCAATGCAACACCAATTCTTATTCTAAGCAAAGGTAGGGACTCTCTTAGTCTTTAGCCCATATCTATACATTACATAATCAATCGTTTCTGATATCATTTGAAAATGAAATTGTGAGTTGATAAATGGCTAGGAATTGACTAATGTGGAAATAGTTCATAATTCCAAGGGCTGAGTTCGACTTTTCTGAAATATATTGGTGGAATAATTATGCACGAAATTAAAATAAAAAAAAAATAAAAAAAAAAACCTTGGTATCTGGTGTTTTGGGTCCTTGTTCAGAACATGAAGTCGGGCCTTTGCAGTTTCCCTCACGCTGCCAAAACAAAGAAACAAACACTTTAATGAAAAAAAAAAGTACAAAATCTAAGTTTGCAAGAATCTTTGCTATATATTTATGCATGATTAAGAAAATGAAATGCTTTATGGGCAAACTGAGCAAATGGTCCTTTAACTTCTGAATCCTGTATCAATCAGACAAAACCTCGTAAGTAACATAGTACAACAAATTTTAGAAGATTGAATCCCTGAAGTGGAGCATTCATTTGCTGAAGATGGATTGACTGGTGCCAGAATCCCAGCTAATCACGAGAAGACAGAGACAAACCTTCAAGTTTTCCTAATCATGTCATCCTCTAAATCAAATTAATCTCCGAAAAGCGTGAAAAAATCTTGAACTTAAAGGCGAGTACAAATTATATCACATACATATATGGACAGTCATCATCACCTAAAATTCTAGCCACATCTCCAACCCATACCAGGAGCCAGTGCGATAAATAGAAATCGAAAACAATTTAACCATGAAAGCAAATAAATGAAGCTCCCAAATTTTATCATAATATCGCGCTTTCGAACTGAAACCCTAACATAATCAAAAATTGAGAAAAACTACTGAACAAATGACAATTACAATCATGTGCGGCAAGTAAGCATAACAACAACAGTTTATGAGCAGAAGGAAGACGATTCACGGATAAACATGGAGAGAGAGAGAGATAGAAAGAAGGAGAGAGAGAGAAAGAGGAAGGGGGATAGGCAAATACCTTAGACAAAGTAACACGGCGGCGACGGCGACTCCCTTGTACCCGAAAATTGGATGGACAATGGTCGCTGGAGAGGAACCGACTGCCAGAATCGACGAGGAGTTGGCTGGGAGTGAGCGCGGCGGAGTGAGCGAGACTGCGAGAGAGAGTTCAATGGACAAAGGGTTTTTTCACCTAAGGTTGTGAAATTTTTGCGAATTAGTTGTATATGGTTTTAATAATATTAATAACGGTTATTACTTGACATTTTTGTAAGTGTTATTTAAAGTTAAAAGTAGACATATATAACGGTCCTTAAAAAGCGCGAAGTATAATAACATCATATATTACGGTTTTGTACAAACCGTTATATTTGCTAAATGTAACACGCACATAGATAACGGTTGTTTTTCAAAACTGTTATCAGCGTTATCTATTTCAAAATTTCTTGTAGTGAACATTTTAAATTAACATAATATGTAATAAGTAACTAATTGAGATGTGAACATATGAAAATATTTTTCTTATAATAATTTAATAATCATTTTTATTATGTGTTGACATACAAAATGGAGAAAATATAGAAAATTAGTATAATATTTTTCACAAGTGGCTAAATTGACATCCTTTGTCCCAATAAAAAAATGGTCTGTTAGAAATGGGACGTGAGGATTATTATTGAATTGTAAACATTATATTGTGGACTCCATTAAAGGTAGAGAAAATCCATTTGAAAGAGGAAAACATTATTTCTATATCTGTTAGTAGTAGAAGGTTTTAAACAATTAAATAAAGTTTATAAATAAATATGAAAAAATAATATGGAACGATTCGGCTTGATATCTAAAATGAAACTACTTGAGAAAATATAATCCCATTCTTTATCAATTTTTTCATTACATGAATAACAAGCCCATTTTGATATTCAAAATTTGAATGAGTACGACTCGTAAAATATTTAACATTAATTATTTTATGATTCAAGTACTAAGAACAATGAACAGTGTGACACTAAGAGTTAATATAAGTATTACATCAAACAACTAAAACGTTGCCAATAAACATTGCATGTATAATTATCGGACAATCCATAGTCATATATAATGATGGATTTCGAAATGAGTAAAATTATCTGAGAAATACTACATTCATTGACATATCTATTACTATGCATGTGAATTTTTTTTTTCTTTTAATGATTATGTTAATCATTTTTATTATGTGTTGAAGTACAAAATGGAATAAATATAGAAAATTAGTATAACATTTTTCACAAATATTTGAATCAAAACATAAACTTCAATATAGTGTAGATAATTATATAAAAATCATTGAGTAGAATAAAATTAAAAACTTTGACATACAAACCGCCCCACCTTTTTGGCCAGAAATTGCTCACCGCCGCACAAATTAAAAGATGGGATGGTTAGCAAATTCCGACCTCAAAGATGGAGCGGTTTATATTTCAAACGCTTTAATTATTTTTATTTTGAATTAAATGTAAAATTCAATAATTTGTGTTGAAAAATAACTAATTTATATTTCATTAAGTTAGTTAGATTGTCGATTGATACGGATAATTAGTGAAACATGAAGTCCATTGATGGAACATTCGATCCTAGATTAGTGAAATATTGAAAACAAAAAAGGATTTCAGTTGATTAGTCTATAATCTAGTCAAATTTTCACTAATATCGATCCCCTGATAATTAGCGAAATATTAACTCCACTAATCGAATAGCTGATCCTGGATTAGTGAAATAGGAAAAACGGAAAGGGATTTTGGTTGATTACTTCGCTATTCTAGTCGAATTGGTCGGCATCCCGGATAATTAGTGAAACATGAAGCCCACTGACGGAACGATTGATCCTAGATTAGTAAAATATTAAAAATGAAAAAGAAATTTTGGTTGATTAATCGCTAATCTAGTCGACACGAAGTCCACTAATCGAATTATCGATCCTAAATTAGTGGAAAAGCAAAAATCAAAAAGTAATTTGGTGGATTAGTCGTAAATCTAGTCAAATTTTAGTAATATTGCCTGATAATTGGTGAAATTTGAAGATTGTTACTCGAATATTCGATCCTAAATTAGTGGAATACTGAATATAAATAGGGGTTGTGGTTGATTATTCACTAATCCATATCCTTTTCGATTACTGAAACGAACAGTATAAATTACTGTACAATTTTAGTGTATTTATTTATTCAGAATTAATCTATACTAAGAGCTCTTGAAAATCTAAAAAGAATCATTAAAATATATCTCCAATTTTTGTATAAATCTCCATGTTCAATAAGAATTATGATTTGAATAGAAAATCAATAAATCAACCTAAATCTAAGTACTACTATTATACATAAGTACATGTACGTTTGCTATGTAAATATAATATCGGGTATCTTATCAACAATTTGTTATTTATTATAATTGTGTTGCTATTTTTATTATATTAATGTTAATATCTATTAATTTTAGAGTAGTTTTTATTCTTTTATAGTATTACTTTTAGGTGGCGTTGGTTCTTAAATGGTTTCAGCCTTCAGGTTTAAAGATGAAAAAATGAAGTAAGACGGGAAGAGAAATGTTTCGCCCTTTTTAGCAAAAAAGTAGGGGCGGAATTACATTTATAATTTCAATAATTTGTGTTGATAAATGATTAATTTATGTTTAATTAGGTTAATTAGATTGTCGATATAAATATGTTTTAGATACTTATATTGAATCCATTGAATACAAACCCTCCACATTTTTATGGACAGATATTATTATTGTATAAGGTATATCGTTTATGTAATGTCAAACGTAATTATTGAATGTTAATGATGGATTATTTAAGTTAATTATTCATTACATTTAGTCTAATCTAATTTAAGTTTCCACTCCAAATTAATTATTCTACTATTATTTTCCACAAAGTTTAATCTAGAAATTATAAACAACATATGACAATTAGTTTCATTAACTAATTAGTATGAAAATTCGTTTGAATAGATCACATCTTAAGGAGGTACAGTAATACTGTAGCATTGTGGTTGGTACTATAGCATTATGGCAGAGCATCCTAAAAGTGACCAAGATGGACACATGTAAGACGGGTAGAGTGTTATGTATAGAATACTTTTTTTTTGGATTTTTAAGGTCGCCTCTCTCAAGAAAAGTCCCTTGTATGTACGAAGTAATTAATAAACAATAGGTAGAAAAGTAGTAACTTCAAATTAGCACGTGTGCTCTCTGGTGAATTAAGAAAGATGAACGGAAACATTAATAATTAAAGTGATTAACAAACGCCTCTTTAATTCTGGTAAGATGGCTCCTTGATTACTTTATACAACCAAAATGAGATTACTTAGAACCATCCATAAGGCGTGCAATTTTTTCTTTTTATTTTTTATTTTTTTTTATTATTATTTTTTAGCTACATTATTGTGCATCATTATCAATTATTTCAATATTCAATTTAACGACCCAAGAGCAGGGCCGGCCCTGACAATCTCGGGGCCCTAGGCAAAATCAAATATATGGGCCCTCCTTATATAAAAAAATATTTAACAAATTCGAGAAAGAATTTACAATATTTAGTTAGACAAATAATTATTTGTGGTCCACCGCAAAATGCGATCCAATCAATTTTGACCCAAAATCTAACAGTCTCACAATTTTAGGTCCAGGTTATATGGAGTGGCGAAGGCATACCGCACCATTAGTCCAGACTGATGGAATTGAGATCCTCTATCCCCAAAATGGTATCCCAGTGGTGTCCCAAAATTTAATTTCTATTAATTTTGTTCATTTTCTTCAATAAATTTATTTTATAATGTTTTAGTTTAATTTTATGATTATTTTTAAGGGTTCACCCATGCCATTAGGGTTTATATTTATTTTTTAGCATTTAATTTCACCTTTATTAGTATATTATAGTTGATAAATTCAAAATTAAAGTATATAATTTTAAAAATTCAATTTTTTCTTATAAATGTATATTATGATTTACTAAATTATAGTATTTTTTATTTTTTTTAAAACAATATAAAACTAGTAGAAATTATATTTTGGAACATCATTGTTACACCATTTTGGGATATCAGATATCATCACAGGCTGATGGGATGGGAGTGTATCTCATTTAGTTATGAGCTACAAATTGTACAATACAATTATACAAAATAGATATAAAATAAATAAAATTAAGTCCCAAATAGATACAAAGAAATAGAATACGAAATAAATACACAATCTGCAGAACATGAGAACATGACGTGTAAACATTTTTTATAAAATTAAGTTGATTTGTAATTGTGGGCCTTTTGGAATGAGTGACGGAGGGCCATTAACAATAAATTATTTAGACTGAAATATATATATATATATATATATATATACTAATATATTACTACTTATAAAAAAAATTGGGCCCCATTTTTTGATGGGCCCTAGGCCCTTGCCCCCCTTGCCTACCCTCAGGGCCGGGCCTGCCCAAGAGCCATGACCCATGAGGGTTCAATTCAAAATAAAATCATATAGTATTTGACTAGCAAGAAAAGAATACAAATGATAGCTATTACAATTGCAACATTTAATAAAGGTGTAAAATGTAAAGTAAGTAACCATTTAAGATAGTGGGTAAAAAAAACTAGTCACTAATTCATAAATATATAAAAATTAGCCACTCCATATATTTTGGACAAAGATACCCCTAAATTTTCATTTCTTGTATTTTTAATTCACAAACTACATAGTAATTAAGAAATAAAAATAGACTAATAAAACACGCTGAATAGAAAAATGGGGATAGAATCAACTGAGAAGAAAATCAGCCACCACCATTCACCACCGCGGATAGCTGTGCCGGAAAAATGAGCCGCCGATCAAGTCTGACGTCAATCGCGCCACCATCGCACCGTCAATTGAGCTGCCGTCGCACCGATTGCACCGTCAAACTGCCGCAATCCTGCCGTTTTCCATCGCACCTATTCGCGTGACACCAAGCAAGCCCGCATCCGGCCGCCACCATGTCCGACCACTACAACAAAAATATCTAATAGTGACACAATTTTAGTGACATCTTGAGTGGGTGTCACAAAAATTGCTACACCTTTAGTGTAGCAAAATTTAGTTATATTCATACATGCATCTATAATATTTTGTGACACACAAAAATGTAAGTAAATTAGTTACATCTAGAAATGTAACAAATTTTGTGACATCTATACATGTCACTAAATTTTGCTACAACTTAAAGTATCACAAAATATTTTTGTTACACACGTAGGTGTCACAATCTCTCTATGACACAAACAACTATATAAATAAGAATTGTCTCACATCGAAAAAATATAAGAAAAAGACATGCATTATATGAGAAGGATCATAAAACAATGACAAAAACTAATTCCTCCAAGTGAAAATTAAAATTGGAGTACACAATTAAAAATTGAAAAAGAAAACACACACGCATACATACATACATCTATATACATATTATAATCTATATAGTATATACATATATACACGCACACACACACATGGGAATATATATATATATATATATATAATTTTATTATTAATAAAATATTTTTTTAAGCAATAATTATAAATAAATTGTCAAAAAAATAGCTACACTTTCACATGTCACAAATATAACTACACTTTTATATGTCACAAAGTTAGTTACACCTTCAAATGTCACTAAATTTAGTGACATGTTTTGTTTTTGTGACACGCATATTAGTCGTTCAAACATAAAGTGTCACAATTTTTTTTAGTGACATTTATAAGTGTCACAATTCCTTTTTAAAATTATGTCACTATTTGAGCATTTTGTTGTAGTGGACGAGCTTTCCGACCAAGACATCGACGATGATAGTCCCGCCGGCAACAACCGCGAGCAGATACATGCACAAAATTGGAATTCTGATGAGGCTCAAATAGATCTATAGGTTCGATTGGGCTTGATTGAGATCTATTCGTTCGTATCTCAGTTATTAACTGGACTCGACCACACATAAGCTCGTTCAAGCTCTCGGGGCTTGATCGAGCCTTTAGCGTCACTATAGGCTCGTTCCAATTGTGGTTCGAATGGAGATCGATCGCCGTACTGTACTCGATCGAGCCATGCCCTCTCCTAGAGATCGATCGAGCCATGCCCCCACGTCAGGCTTGTTTGAATTGCAGGTCGAATAGGGATCGATCGAACCTCAAGAGTGTCCCATTCGATCCCATCCTCTCCTCTTCTTCCTTCTCACTTGGCCGCCCTCTAATTTTCTAGAGCAACAGCATGACTTTCAACGGGGCAGCACAAATGCAACATAATTGGAACAAGTACGAGAAAAGAGGAAAGAGAGACAGTGGGACAAAAAAAAAGAAAAAAACTGGAACACTACGAATGGAAGCACGGCGGAATTGGGTGGGGAGACGGCTGACGGCGTGGAAAAAATGGGGAGAGAGAGAAACAGAGATGTGTGCCAATAATGAAGATTTTATTTTTTTCGTTTTATTTATTCTATTGTTTTTTTTTTTTTTTTCCATTAAGGGTACATTTATCTTTTAGTATAAAAAGTGACTAGTTTTTATATGTTTATAAGTTGGTTGCTACTTTTTGTTTTTCTTATCCTTAATGGTTAGTTTGTACCATTACCTCTTTGAATAAAATCGTTCAAAATTAATCCCTATATCCCTATATATCACTCAACTACAAAGTCAAAGTATTCATATTTTGAAGGGACACACTTGGGTCAGCTAGAGGTACTGTGCGGACGGCTAAAACATTGACACTTTTATTCGTGTAGATTAACACTTTTCTGTATAAAGATTGACACTTTTAAAAATTGGCATTTTATTCGTAAAATAATTATGTTAAAAATTGATACTTTTATTCGTATAAATTAACACTTTTCTGTATAAAGATTGACACTTTGACCCGGCCACACTATATGGCCGACCTCACCCAAGTTTTTGTCTATTTTGAAAGATACGACAAAGACAAATAGATACCACTCCTTTTCACCATATATATATATTGCAAATTAAAAACAGAATATTCACCACCACATTATATTTTCCTGTTATCTCAAAAATCGTAACTCGATCACCTTATCCTAAAAAGGATTGGTTTTCACATGTGTACCGACACGGCGACACCAAGTCTCAAACCATCAAATCACACACACACACACACTCAATACATACTAATCTAGTTATGTATATTTAGGGGCAGTTTGGTAACTTTTGTGAAAACAGCCAAATAAGATAAAAACTATCAAAAGTTATCTTGGTGAGCAAGATAATTTTACTTGAGAAGAAAGTCGGATAATTTATCAAAAAGAAACACTGATTTTATCACAAGCCAAACATATATGACGAACCCTTGAAATAATCTATTTGAGATACCAAATAGATATAAAAGACCAAATAATTTTATTTATTTGGACTTTTCTCGACTTTTCTTTGCAACCAAAGAGAACCCTACAAATTACTCATTAGTGGTGGGCTGTAGTGGTTCGAGCGCTTTAATGGGAAGAAGTCGACTACATGAATAAACCTGACAAAACGCCTGCAAGCACATGAGCAAAAGCATAGCTATCGCGGCAAGGAACGTAAGAAGCTTCCACGACCCAAACACGTACTCCCTCATGAATTTCCCTATTCTAACCCTCCACCTGGCGCTATAGAACTTATTCACGTCGGCTATCACCTTGTCGAGCGAGGGCACTTTCGTCAATCTCACCGACTTGCTCATCCCGTTCCACACCTCCGCCACCTCCTTCTCGCTCTTGAGCCGGTTCACGATGATCCCCCTCTCGCACAAAAACTTCGCGTCCGCCTCCGTGTCGATGATCCCGTTCATCAGCTCCGTGTATCTAGCTAAGATCAATGGTCCAGATGCGCTGCAGGCCTCGTACGCCACGAGGTTCCTCAGCACGACCTCGGAGTTGACGTCGAGGTTGACCACGGGGAAATAGAAAGTCAGAGCCTTTTCGTCGAAACGGATGCTCGAGATCCCTTCCTTCGTCGCGACGAAGTTGACTCCGGCGTCGGATAGTTGACTGACGGAAGGGATCGCGATCTCCTCTAGCAACGGAGGCTTCTCGGTGGGGCCCGATTCTTCGTCGTCTTCTTCTTTCTTCTCCTTATCCTTGTGGAGGGATGCGAACACGCTCTCGAGGGGACCTTTGAGCATTTTCACTATGGGGATTTTGCCGAGAACCGTCCATGGAAGCTTCACCACCAGTTTCAAGGGTTTGGAGAATATTATTTTCTTCATTAATTCAATCGGCCCTCGTTTCATGCTGGAGAGAAAACCCCAGATTATGTCTAGAAGCTTCCTCAAGTGAGTCGGCTCGGTGAAAGTCTCCTTCTCCTCCTCCTCCGCCGCCGCCGATCCTTCCTTCAAGTGGATGCCGCCATGTTCGCCGCCGTCGATCTCGTGCACCGGAAACAAAATTTCGCTTTTCGGCACGATGTAGTGATACAAGAAGTCGAGCAAATGAGCGTGCTCCTTCACCGCCGACATCTCCGCCTCCTCCACCGCCTTGAACGGTGACAGATCCTTGCTCATTCCGGTGAGCATCGCCAGCAGCATCTGATCAGCCCTTTCCTTGGATTCAAACTGCAGCTCGAGCAGCATCCTCATCACGAACAAAGGGATCTGATTCTCAAGCATGAGAATATCTCTAAGAATCGAATTATGCGATGTCTTGTTCCCCGACGTGTCGATTAAATGCGTCAACCCCGACGGAATCTTGCCGAGGATCTTCCCCTGCTTGATGCCGCAGACGCGGATGAACTCGAAGAGGAAGCAGGCGTCGACGGCCATCATCCACGCGAGGGCCTCGCACCCGAAGCTCACCGGCCGGTGGAAGCAGGCCCGGATGCGGAGCTCGTGCTTCATGAGATGGTTGACTAGGGTTTCGAGCTTCACGTCGCTGAGCTCCTCCCTCTGGATCCTCTTCGCGGCGGTGACCTTGTACCTCTCCATGTCGTAGAGCTCGAGGCGGAGGTGGTGGTAGGGGCCGATCGCCACCAGCTGAGGAGTGTAGGAGTCCGGATCGGTCACCATTAGGGCTTTAGGGACCCCGAAGATGGTGACCGGTATCTCGATCTCTTCTTCGAGTTCCTCGTCTAGGGTTTTTCGGATTTGTTCGACCCATTGCGATTCGTCGAATTTCGAGCCTAGGGTTGTGAGGATGCTTTGTTTGAAGAAGGACGACGACATGGTTAGTTTTGTTGTGTGTGTGTGTGTGTGTACATGTGAAGTGAAGTGTGGAGTTATGTTAAGTGAGAAGTGGTAAGTATGTGAGAAAATGAAAAATGGGTTATATTATATAGGGATAAGTGGTTTGCAATGATTCACTTAAATCTTATCGTTCTTTTTCACTCTGTCTTCATCTCATTGGCTCATTGGTATAGTAAAAGGTGTTTCACGTTTATATTAAAAAAAAAAAGAGATAATGGAAATTGGAGTTTATTTTGTAAGGAATTTTGTGCGGTAGAGTGAAGGGGTGTGAGGTTTCCGATTGAATTTTCAGGCTATATATATATATATATATATATATAGGGAAAGGTTCACATGCAAATAAATCCTAGTGTGAGAAGTGCGAATTATGCTTAAAACTATACAAAATCATGCTTACAGCTATACAGAATCATGCTTAAGGTGCATGTTGTGCTTATAAGCATTAAGCATGATTCTGTATAGCCGTAAGCATGATTCTGTATAGTTTTAAGCATAATTCGCACTTCTCACACTAGGACTTAAATCTATATGAACCAAACTCTATATATATATATATGTGTGGGGAATATAGTTTGGTTTATTTAAAATATAAGTTTTGATATGAACAATTGGAATTGAACAAAACTAGGGGTGAGGTCCTATGTACAAAATAGTTTTCTCATGAAAAAAAAATAAAATTATGCACAACTATAATGTAATTATGTACAATTATAATGCAATGTGTATCATAATGCAGTGTCAGTTATTATAATGCAACGGTCGTCATAATTCATTCTCAGTACAATTATAATGCACCATTTAATGTGAACCGTAGATCACACAATGATCAATGGTCCAGATTATTTCTCATTTTCTATAGAAAATATATTTTTCATTTGATCTCTCACATGTATTATCATTTGATGGTCGAAGTTTTTAGTGTAAGCACCAAATATGTATTTACATATTCCCTATGTCCTCCAAATATGGGTATCGATTTAATCGTCATGAGTTTTAAGAAGGAATTATAGTATATTTTGTTGTTTATTGTGAGTAATAATTGAGTTCCACATTTAATATCGTGCTCAATTCAATAATGATAATTTGGTAGTTAAATGGTAAGTTATGGGTAGTAACGTTGGTTAATATATACTGGTATATATAGTAATATAAGTTATGATTGGTATTGGGATTTATGATTGAAGGAACTAGGAAAAAACAAAAACAAAAAAGCTTGCTTGAATATTAGGCAATCAATTAACTTTTTTAATTGAATGGTCTAAAATCGATTAAAACGTGGGGTGAAAATTAATTAAAAACAGGATCATACCTTTCCACCTGGCTCCGATTCATTTGGAGTTTAATTCAGTATTTGGGTTAGTGGTTCGTGAGTTGTGAAAGCGTAATGACTCTTGCTTATTTTATTTTATCTTCATGGTGGTCCATTTGTGTTTTCTCGTTAGGAGTATGTGCGCCTCTCTCTCTCTATAAATAACTACTCTCCCATCCCATTTCACCCTAAGTTTCTTTTCAAAATTATTTAGAAAAATGTATAAAGTAGATAAAAAGGATAGGGTTCGTATATTTAAAAAAAATAAAAATTATAAAAAATTAATGAGAACAAGCCTAGCCAAACTAAAAAGAATTGTATGGACTGTATTTCAAATAGAATGTACTGTGTTTGTTAAATTTGGATGGACATGTAAAAAATAAGAA
This sequence comes from Mentha longifolia, assembly GCA_001642375.2. Classification (NCBI taxonomy): domain Eukaryota; kingdom Viridiplantae; phylum Streptophyta; class Magnoliopsida; order Lamiales; family Lamiaceae; genus Mentha; species Mentha longifolia. The sequence continues at coordinate 10,863,000 of CM038116.1, forward strand.
AATTAATAAAAGTATTGTAAATAGAAGATGAGTCTCACTTATATAAGTACGTATATTTTTTATTTTGAGGAATAACACGTAATGGTGAACATCCCAAGAATATGAATTTTCACACATATATATAATTTTCACGGAGGCAGTATATTTGACTTTGGATCCTCTCTCTCCAACTCAGTGTCTCAAGCGTGTTCTAAATTGTGATTTATATTAGTTTTATACGGAGTATATTTTTTTTCAATAAATTTATTTTGTAATAATTTAGTACAGACTATAATTTTATGATTATTTTCAAGGGTTCATCCATCCAATTAGGGTTTATAATTATTTTTTTAACTTTTATTTTTTATTAGTTACTACCTCCATCTCATTTATTTAGTCTCATTTGCTTTATGCACGTATTTCCACTGAAATCTAATACGAGTTTTAAAATATAATTTTGTAGTATCGTTTTTTTTACGGGATACTATGAGTGTCATAGTATCCCGTAAAAAAAACGATACTACAAAATTATATTTTAAAACCCGTACTAGGTTTCGGTGGAAATACGTGCCAAATAGTAAATGGGACTAAATAAATGAGATGGAGGTAGTATATAATTATATTAGGGTTGATAAATTCAAAATTAGGGTATATAATTTTTAAAAATTTCAATTTTTACTTATAAATGTCTATTATGATTTAGGAGTAATGTTCTCTACCCACCGTGGGCATGCTTAATATGCCCACGACTGAGGTAACAACATTATATTTAAAGAAGAAATTAATTAGTATACCTCATAAAAATAAATTCTACCAAAAATAACTAAACCTTAATAAAAATAACTAAACCATAAAGGGAAATATTATTGACGTGGCAGTGACACGTCAGCCGTTGTACACATTAAGTGTGCCTACGGTGGGTAGGAGAGCATTTATGTATGATTTAGTTTGTTATAGTATTTTTTTATTTTTATAAAATATGATATAAATATAATATAAATTAAATTTTGGGACACGGTTGGGACATTTCGTAGTTATTAGAAACATTCCACAATGCTGACATGGCAGTGCCAAGTCGATATTTTTTTTTTATTTAGGATTGAATTATTTTTAGTAGAGTTTAATTTTTTCTTTTACAATGTTCAATTTTTAAAGTATATATTTATATTAACTTCTTTGTTTATAATATTATCACGTCATTCATAAATATATTAATTAAGTATGCTTATGGCAAATATTGGAGCATTTTCTTTGCAATTAATAATTTGATAGTAATACAATGACAGCGAACTAGCATATATACCTATATCTATATAGTAATACGAATACTTTCATTTGCAAAATACGAAATCCGATGTCTTACCTCAATTTTAAAGACAAAAACTTGGGTAAGGTCGGCTACATAGTGTGGCCGGGTCAAAATGTCAATCTTTATACAGAAAAATATTAATATATACAAATAAAAGTGTCAATCTTTAACATAATTATTTTACGAATAAAATGCCAATTTGTAAAAGTGTCAGTTTTTATACAGAAAAGTATTAATCTACACGAATAAAAGTGTCAGATTCATTATTTTATACTACCCCAATTTTAAAAGAAATACTATATCCATCCCCTTGAAGTGGGACGCTTCATTATTTTATACTACCCCACATATATTTAGGAAACGTCCCCCAATGAGACAGAGGCCGGGAGTAATAAGAATAATTTCATTTGCACTTTAATTATGAATCGACTTTACTTGCAGTCGTGGTACTGTGCATCCCTTCACAATTACATAATGCATCAATAATTGCGTAGTAGTATTAAACTCATGTTTAATTTGGTTTACCTTTTTTTGAGTATGGAAAAGGAAACAACAATTAATTGATTTCATTATATATTTTGTTTGGTTTGAGTAATATGTTATCTATTTTTTTTATTTGGGGTAATCCAATACACCATATTGTTACCCCTCTAGAAGGATGTAATGTGTGTGTGTGTGTGAAGTGGAATGTGGAATGTGGAGATATGTTAGGTGAGAAGTGGTAAGTATGTGAGAAAATGAAAAATGGGTTATATTATATAGGGATAAGTGGTTAGCAATGATTCACTTAAATCTTATCGTTCTTTTTCACTTTGTCTTGATCTCATTTGCTCATTGGTAAAATGTGCTTCACGTTTATATTAAAAAAAATAATAATAAGAAGAGAAATTGAAAATTGGAGATATATTGCAAGGCATTGTGTGAGGTAGAGTGAAGGGGTGTGAGGTTTCCGATTAAATTTTCAGTCTATATATATATAAAATAAGGTTTGATATGAACAATTGGAATAGAACCAAATTAGGGGTGAGATTCTATATACAAAATAGTTTAATTTTTCATAAAAAGTAAAAAATGATGCACCTAATGCACAACTATAATGCACACTATGTACAATTATAATGCATCAGTCATCATAATTCATTCTCAGTACAATTATAATGCATCATTTAATATAAACCGTAGATCACACAATAATTAATGGTTCAGACTATTTCTCATTTTCTACAGAAAATCTATTTTTCATTTAATCTCTCACATATATTATCATTTGATGGTCGAAGTTTTTAGTGTAAGCATCAAATATGTGTGCGTCAATTTGACCGAGACGAGTTTTAAAAAGAAATTATAGTGTATTTAGTTGTTTATTGTAGAGTGGTTAATTGATTTCCACAATTAGTATTGTGTTAAATTAAATAGTGATAGTTTGGTAGTTGAATGGTGGGTCATAGCATTGGTAAATATGTATATATAGTAAGGGTATACACAATAAATATTGTAGTGAGTCCATTTATAAAAATGAAATATGCACACATTTTGAAAGAGGGACCGAAATAAAATTATGTATACACCTGCGGGAGAGCGAACTAATATAAGCTATGATTTGCATTGGAAATTATTATTGAAGGAACTAGGAATAAAATGGAGCTTGCTTGGATATTAGGCAATCAACTAACTTCTTAATTAAATGGTCTAAAATCGATTAAAACGTGGGGGTGAAAATTAATTAAAAAAGAGGATAATACCTTTCCACCTGGCTCCGATTCATTTGGAGTTTCAGTATTGGGTTAGTGGTTCGTGAGTTGTGAATGTGAAGTGACTCTTGCTTTAATTAAATTTTTATTATTTTCCTCATGGTGGTCCATTTGTGTTTTCTGGTTAATAGTGTCTCTAAATAACTACTCTTCACCCCACTCAGTTTTTTTTTTTTTTTTCACGGTTATTTTTATACATTTATTTAGGGCGTGTTTAGTAGGCCCTATATAAGTTAAGCTAAAATATTTTTTTTAAGATTAATTAAGTCTAAGGCTTGATGAAAGGCTTAATTAGTGATAATGGTCAAAATTAACTATTAATTTTTAAAAAAAAATTAAAAAAAACTAACCACAACTTAAAATATATATAAATTCTAGTCAATTTCAATATATTGAGACAAATATAGCCTTACTAAAAAAAAATTTAAAAAAAGGAAAAGAAAAATGAAAATGAGTTATATAGGGATAAGTGGTTTGCTATGATTCACTTAAATCTTATCGTTCTTTTCATTTTGTCTTGATCTCATTGGCTCATTGGTAAAATGTGCTTCACGTTTATATTAAAGATAAAATATATATATATATATATATATATATATATATATATATAAAGAAATGGGACAAACTTGAAGAATGGAGATTATATCATGAGGAATTAATGTGTCTATTAGAGTGAACGGGTGTGATTTCCGATTGAATTTTCAGGCTATAGTTCATGCAGAAGCGCTCTCATATCTATAATGCACACACTTAATTTGTCCATCTCTGAGGTGACAATACTACGTCGCTAATTTTTTCATTTAAAGTTGAGTTTTTTTAGTAGGGTTTATTTTTTGTAGTAGTTTTTAGAATATACTATATTTATGTTAGTTCTTTTTTTGTTTTTTATTTTTATTTTTTTATCAAGCAAACACAACACACTCACTCACATACACACCCGAGATGACTCGAACCCCCAACCTCTTGGTTGGAGGGGAAGTGTCTTACCAACTACGCTAGCATTGTCATGTCACTCGTAGCCCGTAGGCACATTAAGAGTGTCCACAATGGGTAATGAAGCATTTCTCGTAATTCATATATCTCTATGGCCACTATACACCGTAAAGCGGGTGAAATTATCTATACCTATTTCAGCGTGCCAACTATATATGTACTAAAATCGATTTTTTTTATTTATATTTTTCTTCTCAATTTTGATGTAATATGATTTAGTCTAGTATTATACTAACAATTCAATTTGGGTATATGATTATATTCTTAGCATTCTTCTTTATTTTTTAACTAATGAAATTTAAATTAAATACTAAAAATATATAATAAACCCTAACTAGATTGGTGAACCTTAGTCAATTAATGTAAAATTAGATTGAAATTGGATATGATATCGAGGAATTACAAAATCAAGAAAAATCAATTTTGATACACGATTAATATACTATTAACGTAACAGAGGATCTCATGTAATTATAAAGTTGATATATCTACATATCATATACTCGGGGGAGGATCCCCTGCTGTGGGCATAAACACAGCAGAATCTGCTGTACCCTTAACCACACCGTATTGCATGATTTTCATGCCCACAAGCCACATATCACATATTTAATTAAAAGTCTTTCACCACATTTATTTTCTATACATTAAGCAATTTTCCACCACTACAAAACGCATTCTTTCTACAGTGCTTTTTTCTTTCTTTATTATTTTTTGTTTCATAATTATTTTCTCTCATTTCGGAAACAAAAACAAGCAAAGTGGAAAACAAAAATCTATCAATTTTTAGAATTGTTGTTGCTCAATATAAATGCCCACACCACATGAGATATTTAAGCCAATTGAGAATTTATCAACATAATCCAGTACTCCCTCCATTTCGCTTAACTTGGCTCATTTGAATAGTGACTTTTCTGGCACGCTTTTCCACGTTTCTTGATGATGGGTTTTAAAATGGATTTTTGAAGAATTATTTTTTTTACGGGATACTACGACAGTCGTAGTATCCTGTAAAAAAAATAATTCTTCAAAAATCTATTTTAAAACCCATCATCAAGAAGCGTGGAAAACCGTGCCGGCACAAGCCAAAAAGTTTTGAGCCAAGTTAAGCGAAATGGAGGGAGTATAATATAAGTCTAAACTATATGTAAATAAATTAAAACGTAATTACTATTGGAGCACCATAATCTATACTTTGGCCTCCAACTCATATTTTGCTACAGTGAAAAAAGAGAAACATAAAATAAGATAAAATAGTTGGGCAGTGGGCATGAAAATCATGCAATACGGCGTCGTTGAGCGCACAGCAGATTCTGGTGTGTTTGTGCCCACAGCAGGGGATCCTCCCCCATATACTTCCTCTGTTTTTTTTAAGTGTCCCCATTATCAAACTGCACATATCGAGAAAATATATAAATTAAAATTTTAACCCTATTTATTTATTTTTATTTTTTTGAACACCAACTTATATATAACACTAATTATAGGGGCAAATTGGGAAACCTTTAGCTATTTTACCATCAAATTTTAAAATAAAACACTTAAAAATAAACAATAAAAATAGCAAGTAGGACACTTAAAAAAACAGAGAGAGTATGTCGCAAAGTCTAATTTTATACTATTATCGATTGACTTTTTATAATAGAAAATGTGTTGCCTGAATATGAGGAGAAAGATCAACTTTAAATGGTCTGAAATTGAAAGATTAAGAAAAGGCCACAATACATAAAAGTGTAAAACGTGAGGGTGAATATTAGAAAGAGAATAATACTTTTAATTTCCAGCTGGTCCGATTCCTTTAATTAATGTTTCGTGGCGTAGTGGTTCGTCAGTTGTGAAAGTGAAATGAATGCTTTAATATTTTATTTTTTTCTGGGTGGTCCATTTGTGTTTTTTTGATTAAAGAGTATATGCGTTGTCACTCTCTCTCTCCCTCACACACATTTTGGCTTAATTTACCTATTTATTTATAGTGATGTTATATGATATTATATCGAGGCAAAATATAAAATAACAATTTAGGATATTAAATGAAAAAAACTAATCACTAATTTAAAAATATATAAAAAGTAGCAATTTTTAATCGAGCCCGTTCAAACCCAACACACTAAGGCTCGATTGAGCCTTTCGCCGCCAACACAATGGGGATCGGTTGAGCTCGAGAGGCTCGTTCGAGCCCATTCACGCTTAACTCATTGAGGCTCGATCGAGTACGATCGGGCTCGACTAGATCTCATTCGACCACGTGGAGAGAGGGAGAGAGAGAATGGAGCTGCAACACATCGGATTGCAGAGAAGGTGGTGCGAGAGGTTCGAGGATCGGCGGGCCGATTGAAGCCAGATCTCGATCCCTCAAATGTTGATGGCACTGTTGCGGTGGATCCTGACGTCCATGACAGCGTGTGAATGGTGATGGTGATGAGTCGCCGACGAGAGGTGAGAAATGGAATGCGACTGAGAAGGGGAGAAAAGGAGGCACGGCGGTGGCAACGGCTTGTGGTGGTGCTTGTCGAAGAAAAAAATGAAAAAAGGAGAGGAACAGATCATGGGAAGGGAAAAAAATGGTGGGGGGTTTGTGGTGGGCGGCGGGTAGTATTTATGGTTTATTGTTTTAATTAATTCTCCATTAAGGGTATTTTTGTCATAGTGGCTAGTTTTTATGTATTTTTATCATGGTGCCTATTTTTTTATTTTTATTATCCTAAGTGACTAGTTTATACCATTACCACTATTATATATAATGGTAAATTAGATTACAATCTTACATGAAATTATTTCAAATTTTTGTGGTATATTTTTTTTAATTTATATTGTTCATAATTCACTGATTTTCAAAAGTTACCAAACTTTTCAATCTCGCCAAATCTAACAACCTCGGTCCCAAGAGAGACATACAATAAGAAAAGGAATAAACATAATCATATGAAATTAAATGTACATTTGGAAAAATCAATGAAGAAAATATTTAAAAATATTTTGAAGCAACATATTTAACGCACCTTACTCGTTTCTACCCCTTATGATTCCTTCCCCTTCCCCCTCTTTTGAATGGAGAAGGCGATAGGATGCTTGGAAGAATACTCCTATTTGTCTTTCGAGGATAACAAAGAGCATGAGGATCATGATTGGGGTCGGAGGAAGATGAATCAACAATCAGATCATTACAACTTGAAGAGATCCCTGCTGTGCTTATTTGAGCACAATTTAGAAAGATAATAAAAACTAAATTTTAGACCACAGGCGGACCACTTTATCACTAGTTCGGTCACCCCTAAGAGCACTTCCAATGGGGTGGGATCACTGCCCACCTCCTCCGCGGAGAGATCCCGGGCCGATCCCACCCCCCCACTGGAGACACCGAGAGCGTAGGGGAGGGGAGCGCTCTAGCGCCCCCTTGCGACACTCTTCACTTCTTTTTCTTCCTTTTTTTATTTTCTTTTCTTTTTCCTTTTTCCTTTTTCTGTTTTCTATTTTCTTTTTTTCTTGTTTTCGGTTTTTCTTTTTCTTTTTTTTATGGTTTTTAATTTTTTTTGTTTTTCTATTTTTTTTAAATCTAAATTTCATTTTAAAAAAACATATTTCTTTATTCTCTTTGATTTTTCTTTTTTCATTTACTTCATATATTTTTAAATTTGAATACTCAAAAAATATCAAATTTAAAATATCAAAAATAAAAATCGAATTAGAAATCGAAATAAAAATAAACGTGAAAATCAATTTTTAAATAATAAAAACAAAAAAAAAATCGGAGAGATCCCGAAAAGACACTCGATGCACTGGGGCAGTGGGATCTCTCTGCCGGAAAAGTGGAGAGATCCCACTTTTTAGAGATCCCCATTGGGGATGCTCTAAGTGGCACCAAAGCGTCTTTTCCTCTGCTGAAAAGCGGCGATGGCCTCGATAAGATCCGTCTCATTAAACTCAGGAAAAAGCTTCTTGGTAAAGAACATCTCGGTGTAGGCCAATTGCCATAGCATGCAATTGCTAGTTCTCAATTCCCCACTGCTTCTTATCAGCAAATCGGGGTTACAAAACTCATCATCAATCACATTTGTTTCCAAATGCTGCTCGAGAAGGGCTTCATCAATGTCTTCAACTTGCAAAGCCCCATTTTTCACTTTGGACACAATTTTCTTGGATGCTTCAATCACGTCGGATCGGCCACCGTAGTTTAAAGTGAACAAAATGTGCATTCTTTTGTTTTCTTTAGTACGCTCCTCGGCATCGGACATCAGCTTTTGGAGGCTGTCCGGAAGGCTCCCTCTGTTCCCGATAAACGATAGCCGCATATCATTTCTGTTCATCATGGTTCGGTGAAATAAGTTACTCTCTTTGTCCGCTAAAAATGTGCATTTAATTCTTTATTTGATTGTTCGTTAAAAAATTGGCGCTTGGAGCCTGGCTTATAATCTCTTTGATTTTTACCGTCAATGCAACAATTTATTTACCAAAAAACCTAAATGGACCCATATTCTACTAATCACTAACACGTAATACAAATTACATTTTATAAAGTGAGACTCAAATTCTATAATCTTTCTACTCATTACAAAATTTTAACTCGTGCCAAAAAAAGTTATGCACGTTTTTTTATGAACACAAGAAATAGTACTCCATCTGTCCTAGTTTATTAATCCCGAAATGAACGGGTACAGTAACCAAGGGATTAAGGGAGTAATGAAAACTAATAAATGAGATGTCTCAATAAGAAAAATGAAACTAATAAAGTGAGACATGAGAAGTATTAATAAGCAACTTGGGAAAGCGTATTCTGAGTCATGATTTGATTGTAGAGAGCATTTTCATTTGTAACAAATTTACAACCAAAAAATTTCTTAATTAATTTTTGTGTGCTTGTGTTAGCCTTGAGCACTGTTCTAAAAATCCCCGCCTAGCTCCGTCTAGTCCCCGCCTAGACGCTAGAAGGTAGCCCCCGTCTAGTCCGCCTAGTCCGCCTAGCCCGTCTAGGCGCCGTCTAGACTCCCGCCTAGTCCGTCTAGACGTTAATCCCCACCCCACCGCCCTACTAGCGTCTAGCGACTTTTAGAACATTGGCCTTGAGATCTCACTTTCGGATTCTTCTAGAAATTTCTAATTTTTGTGATGATTTGTTCAAGAATTTTCTTAACTAATTTTTATATTCTGAATCTATTTAGATACAAAAACTGATAGCTAACACCAAACTATTCTAATTTCAATTTTTTCATGAGTTATCAAAGATTGAAAAAGTAGTGATCGAAAAAATTTGAAGATTGTTAAGCGTTTCAATGATTAGATAAAAAAAATAAAAAAAAAGTTAATCTGGTCAAAATCCATGTATTATTTGCAACAAATTAATCAAAACATCGTAATAGAGACTTACTGCAATAGCTTGTCGGTGTTCGATATGATCAAATCTGCAACCAAGTTCAACATAGCCTTAGCTTCCACCTGTTCATTCATAATTTCTAACTCATTAATTAGGAATATAACTTATCCCATAATTCATTGATTTCTAAACAAAATACGGATTCCGTCCCATTAATGTGAAGCTATTTTTTCTTTTCACATATATAAAGCTATTTCTGAAAATAGAAAAAATTAGTGCCTAATTAATTAATTAATTAATTAAACAAGTCCATTCATTCTTTTGCTTGCATCCTAATATAATTTGAATTTTATGATTTTAAATTATGATAATTTGATTTACTCAAAAAAAAAGTATGATAATTTGTTCGTTTGTTCTCCTCAAATCAAAGATAATTTTATATGTGTATAATGCTATAGTTTTCAAAATAAATAAAATCTGCATCAAAGTATTAAACTCTACATTTTATCTTTAAATAAACTTATCCTAAATAACCGTGTCGGGATACTAATGAGACAGAGGGAGTAAATTATACCTCGGGTCGACGAACGAAGTTTTCGGTGGAGACTGCAAAGAGTGTAACGACTTTGACTCCATATTTAGAACAATTTATAGCGAATTCTTTCATGGCTTCTGCTCCAACTCTGTGGCCACGTTGTGGTGGAAAGCCTCTTTCTATGGCCCACCTTCTGTTTCCGTCCATTATCACAGCGACGTGTTTGGGCATCAGTTCTGCTTCTAAGCCTGCAGGCAACTCCACTTCATTGCCATTTCTTGAAAAACCATATATTTGTTTCCTTGCCAAACGGAACCTTAAAAGGGAGGAATTTTTCTTGCAAGATTCTGCATGATTATGGGGAAACGAAGATAAGGAGAGATTGAAATTAAGAAAACTCGAAAACATTTCGGATTTATTGCTAAAAATATAGTATATAAGTATGTGCTATTTGCTATTTATGCTTAAGACTCATTGAACTTCTAAGACTTATTGATGTTTCGTTAATGCTACGATTAGTTATAATATAGTATTTCTTGGGAACGTGAATATCTGCAATAGATAGTAGGATTACTTTTATCGTAAATTGGAAGTTTGCTATTGAAGGAGGATACCACTTCTTCAATCAATAATTCCATAATTAAAGTTCCTTTTAGCGGAAATTAAAATAAATTAAGTATTGGAAAATTAAATTTCGTGTAGATTAATTTGATGTGTTAATTTTCTCAATTTCAATTTTAGATACATGAGAAATTGATGCACTAAGTTAAATTGACTTATAATCATAGGATCAAAAAGTTTTTTTCTGTAAAAAGACACGATCAAATATTTTAGATTCACCCACCTCTTCGCGAATGAGCATCACAACTTTTCAACTGGTATAAAACAGATTCTCCACCATTCAGTTCAATGCATCAAATTCTAAGTATAATTGCATATACATAGCATTGTAGTATCTTTTTTTTTTCTTTTTTCTTTTTTTTTTCATTTTTTACTAGATAGTCTCGAACTATTGAGTAGTTAGTCAGAATGTCAAGTTGTAAGTACAACTAATCGAGTTTGTAAACTGTTAACGAAGCAATTTGTCTTATAGAGATAGAGTCTAATTCTAGCATCAACTTTATTTAATTAATTTATTTCTGCGTCTTAGATAGACATTAGATCCAACAAGTTTTGCTAACATATGTATCCTTCAATTATTATATTGATAAAATTATACACTTTTAGTAAGTAGATCCGAAAGTATAGGAGTAATGGATGAGTAAACAAAATATTGATGTCAGAAATATGGTGATTACGTACGCAATTGCATGTTCTTGAATTGTTGAATTGAATGGTAATTCACGTATGACGCAGGCTACATGAATGCGAATTAAATGGTAATTCACGTATAAGGCAAGCTACCGGATTGTAAATAAGAGTGAAATATCTTTTACTCCCTCACTTTTTTTTAAGTGTTCTACTTACTATTCTTGTTATTTGTTTTCAAGTATCCCATTTTGGAATTTGATGACATTATAGTTATATTTTTTCAATTTTACTCATTTATTTAATGTTATATATAAGTTGGTGCTCAGAAAAGAGAATAATAAATTATGTTAAAATGTAAATTTGCACATTTCAATAGTATATGCAATTTGGCGGTTGGGACACTTAAAAAAAACAAAAAAAAAACAAAAACAAAAACAAAAACAAAAACAAAGGGAGTATTGCATTAGAGGAATGAGTTTACAATGCGTCCATAATATTTTTAAAACAAATATATATATTTTTTTCATATTTCAAAAATACCTTGGATATGTAGCAATTGTCCGTTAATATAATAGGAGATACAACGGGAAAATACAATGAAAATATGTATGGGAAAGGGGAGAAATTGGAAGGAGAAAAGTATTAACATTTGGAAGTAAGGAGCCAGGCCCAAGGATGGGCTGTGTTAAAAACAAAAACCTTTTAAAAAAATTAAATAGTTAATTAGGTTTCTAAATGAAGTCTAGTGTTGGCCCAATTATCATCAATCCTAGTAAAAATAGTAAAATCTCAACAAATTGCGATTGGAAAAAAACATACTCCCTCTATCCCCAATTAAAAGTCCCCACCCACTTATTTTTTTGTCCCCTAATAAAAGTCCCACAACAGAATTTCAAGCAAAAATTGCCTCAAACTACCGAAAATACCCTTAAGCTGCAGTGTTGAATTTTGGAGTAAAAAAAAAGACGACTCATCATCTTCTTAAGGGAGACTCTTCATCTTCCTAACCTGCACTATTTGAATACCACCATTAAAGCATTATGGAATTTTTACCAGTATACTTCAAGAGAGTAAAGCATGAAGGCATCTTCTTGCAAAGAGAAAATACACATGGAGGATACGAAGGAAGCGAAGTTTGAAAATAATTTCCACCTGAATATTCCGGCGGATCGTGGTTCAGACTCCAACATCCCGGCGGCGGATCGTGGCTCAGACTCCAACATCCGGGCGGCGGAACGTGATTTCGAACCCTACAAATTGGCGGCGGGTCGTTTTGGTTTCGACCCCAACATCTGGGCGGCGGGTCGTGGTTTCGACCTCAACATTCCGGCGGACCGTTTTTTCGATTTGAACACAATTCCTGACGATGAAGGATAACTCAGCAAGGAAGAGAGAGAGGACATGTTTGCTCGTGATTTCATTAGGATTTTGTTTCCCTGTTATTGAAGTATAAGCTCATCAATGAAGGGAGAGAGTGGAGTTGGGGAAAAAAAAAAAAAAGCAGAAATGAAAAAGTAAAATTGCTATGCTCCTTGGTTGTATCAAAATGGCGGCTGGGGACTTTTAATTGGGACAGAGGGAGTATTGATTAATTTTAAAGACAAAAACTTGTGTCAGTCGGAGGCACCGTGCGGTTGGGCCCAAAGTGTCAATTTTTATATAGAAAAGTGTCAATCTATATGAATAAAAGTGTCAATCTTTAACATAATTATTTTACGAATAAAATGACATTTTTTAAAAGTGTTAATCTTTATACAGAAAAGTGTCAATCTATATGAATAAAAGTGATATTATTTTAGCCCGGCCGCACGGTGCCTCCGGCTGACCAAGTGTGTCCCAATTTTAAAACCTACTAATTTAAAGTAGATAACATATGATAGAATAAGAGGCCATATTATGGATAAAATTATTGGGCTTCAAATAAAGGAAAATAGGATCAAATGATTTGAAAAGATGTTGGGGATTGTAATTCTAACTAATTAAAACGAATTGCTAACTCGTTTCATTTTTTATCGTACAAAAAAAATAACTCCCTCGCTCCCTTAAGTCCCCTTAAGACTATCATTATCAACAAACACCCCAAACACCCAAACACCCTACTTTTTCAATATTTAATTAATTTCTCTCTCTTCCATTTACACCAACTCAAACATCCTTATTTTTGGTAGTTTATCAATGAACACCCAAACACCATAATATTACATATATTTTTTTAATTATTTTTAAATATAATATAACTAATTATAATGTTTGTGAAAATATGAAATCTGAAAGTGTGTGAAAATATATCATGTTTGGTCTCTATTTATAGAGAATGAAAAGTTATAAATTTTGGTATAATTTTTATTTTTTAATTATTTAAAATATAAAAGATAAAATCATTTATCTGAAAATTTAAAAAATATTTGATGGACCAATGAGAAAGAGACAAGTGTCACCATGTCATTGGTCCATCAAAAATCATAAATGTTCAAATTGGGGAAAACACCTTGTTTTGTTCCATAGAGGTGTCCGAACACCTCAATCCAAACACCATCCACCTTTTTATATTTTTAATAATTTTTTGGTGTTTGAACACCATATGCTGTTGGCGGATAATGATAGTCTAAGAGTATTCTCTTTTTTTACTTTTCAATTTATTCTCAAAGAGTGTTCTCTTTCGCTTTTTAAACATGACAAAAACTTGGGTGAGGTCGGCCATATAGTGTGGTCGGGTTAAAGTGTTAATCTTTATACAGAAAAGTGATAATCTATACGAATAAAAGTTTCAATCTTTAACATAATTATTTTACGAATAAAATGTCAATTTTTAAAAGTGTCAATCTTTATAGAGAAAAATATTAATCTACACGAATAAAAGTGTCAGTGTTTTAGCCGTCTGTACGGTGCCTCTGACTGACCCACGTGTGTCCCTTTAAACATTATACCTCACCATAAATCATTATAACCTATCACAAATAATTTTATCTTTACTCACTATTATCTCAATTTATATACCATAATATCACACTACCTAACAATTTATTAAAACTCGTGCAAAAAAGAAAGAGTAATATTCTTAAGGGATGAATGAAATATCCCTATATTTTTTTGAAAATCGTGATATTACATGAAGCCCGACCACCTTTGCCTCTTCTTATTCCCCCAACCGTCGGCAAACATCGAATAGCTCCTCATTGAGACGGTGTTGACTAAATTGGACGGCTGGTTCGTCAATGCTCTCAACGGCAAGGCTAGTATGCGGTCGGCGGTGGCAAGCGATTGCGGGAGCTTTGGGAGATCTGCTGCAACGCGACTCCTTCGCCAACGAAGAAGACACCCAACACCAATTATGAGGCCACATCAATCTAAAAACAAAAATAATATGAATTAAACAAGGTCATTTTGTTTAGTCAGGCTATATATTTGCCACATATGGTGATTTAGCCACGTAATGCATAATTAATTGTCACGTCATATTCAATTTCAGCGGAATTGAACTTTGTGGAAAAATTGCAACAATGTAAAAGTTGGTATTTTTTTTTTGACGAGAGTCAAAATTCATGTCAAAAAGTAAAATTGGTCCAAAATTCGTGTATTTAAACATTAGTAAGCCTTATAAAGATAATCGTTCTATTCATAACAAAATCATCATACGTGCTAATAAATTACATAAATCGTTCCATTCATAACACAAACCATCACACATACCAATAAATCACACATTGATAACTACTCTACAATGTCAAATTATTCCTCAATTTGATGAGAGATATTTACGAAGACAACTCATTTATCATACTATCTCTATTCCATATAGTTAGACCTTTTTTGACTTTTGACTTTTTCGGCACGTATTTCCACCGAAACTTAGTACAAGTTTTTAAATATAATTTTGAAGTATTCTTTCTTTTACGGGCCGAAAAAGTCAAAAGTCAAAAAAGGTCTAACTATATATCCCGTAAAAGAAAGAATACTTCAAAATTATATTTAAAAACTCGTACTAAGTTTCGGTGGAAATACGTGCCGAAAAAGTCAAAAGTCAAAAAAAGTCTAACTATAGAGGATTGAGGTAGTATATCGTAGGGGTGAGCATCGGTCGGTCGGCCGAACCGACCGACCCAATTATGGCTAACCGAACCGATGACATAACCACCAACCGAAGCCGACCGACCACAGAAGAATAACCGGCCGCAACCGACCCGAAAACCGACGGTCGGTTTTCGGTCGGCCATAAAAAAACCGACAGAAGCTGCTTCAAGCTTTTTTCAACCTTTTCTAGGCCTAAAAACAAAAACAAGTGAATAATTTCTCGCTTTTAGTAATAGGTAGATTCTTATAGGCATTTTAACAACATAAATAAACCTAAGACAAAAAATTATGTTGATTAATTTGATTTATAGGGTTAGATAGTACTCTTCCAATGCGTCTGAGTCTGTATTGGCTAGTAGAGAGGCACGTCGGCAGTGACAAGAGTGCGCCAGCGGTGAAGGGGCGCAGCAGCAGTGCTGTGGCCTGTGGCTGATAGGGCGGCGAGTCGGCGAGTAATATGCCGTTTGATGTGTATCGAGAAATCGCAAGGAAAGGGGGTGGGAGCATGCGCGACTGTAGTGAGGAATCCATTCTTCAGATTTAGTTTGGGCCTTTGGGCCGGATATATAATGCTGACCTTATCACATACACGATTTTAAGGATTTACAATTGAATACTCCCATGTACTATAAATCATAAAAAAAAACCGCCCCCGAACCGATCCCCATCGGTTTTGATTTTTACTAACCGCACCGCCAACCGACATTAAAAATAACCGACCAAAACCGACCAACCTCCTTTCGGTTTCGATCGGTTTTTTCGGTCGGCTCGGTTTTTGCTTACCCCTAGTATATCGGAAATAATTCACAGGATATTTGGTGTCCTGTCACACAAACGTACCTAATTTAGATAGGTTAAACTGGTGGGTCACCTTGTTCCAAAAGAAAAGAAAAAAAGAGAGAGAGAGACAGAAGGGTCACGCATAAAATCCCTAACAAAAATTACTAAAAGAAGACTTAACTAAATACAAAGTGAAGCTACTTTACTACGTATATAAACAAAAATGAATTTAGTGTCTTGTTGTAATCTATTCACAATTAACAATATAAAACGAGGGGAGATGGATAATTACATAATTGCATATAGGAGGATGATATCCTCTGTCCCAACCAGTGTAATGGTCGTATATCAATTTTTTTTTTTTTTTATAATTTTTTTTAAATACTAAAATTAAAATTAAATATTAAAAATAAATAATAAACTCTAATTGAATTGGTGAACCATAACCAATGAGTATAAAGGGAAATTGAAGAAAAATAACTTAAATTAAATTTTAAAAAAAACTATATTTTTGATGTATAGTCAGTATAAAATATTGAGAATAGAAGATCATAAGTGCCGTGGAGAAACTCGGGAAGATGGATAATTACAGAAATAACCCTGGTGATCAGGCAACGTTAGTCTTTGTCCTCAAGGGCTTTGATGGGGAAAACACGACTGCATGAATACACCTCGCAAAAAGCTTGCAAGAACATAAGCAGAAGCGTGACAATGGCGGCAAGAAAAGTCAGAACTTTCCACGACCCAAAAACGTACTCCCTCATGAACTTCCCCATTTTGACCTTCAGCCTTGAGCTGTAGAACCTGTTCACGTCGGCAATCACCTTGTCGAGCGAGGGCACTTTCGTCAATCTAATCGACTTGCTCATCCCCTTCCACAGATCCGCCACCTCCTTCTCGCTCTTGAGGTGGTTCACGATGATCCCCCTCTCGCACAGGAACCTGGCGTCCTCTTCCTCCTCGATTATCGCGTTCATCAGCTCCGTGTACCGGGCCAGCATCAACGGCCCAGCTCCGCTGCACGCCTCGTACGCCACCAGGTTTCTCAGAGCGACCTCGGAGTTGACGTCGAGGTTGATGATGGGGAAGAAGAAGGTGAGGGACCTTTCGTCGAAATTGATGGTGGATATGCCGCCGTGAGTGGGGACGAATTGAACTCCGGCGTGTGAGAGGTGAGTGACGGAAGGGATGTGGATCTCCTCCAGCAATGGAGGCTTCGACCTTAGAGCTTCTTCGAGATCTCTCTTCTCCTTGCTCCGGCTCAACGCTCTCATCACCGGCTGCTTAAACATCTTCACGATTGGGATTTTGCCCATAATCGTCCATGGGAATTTCACCACCACGTTGGAGAAAACCAGACGCTTCATCGAATTGAAAACCCGCCTAAACATATTCGGCTTCCTCGAAAACGACGTCGTCTCCACCGCCACCGCCATCGATCCTTCCTTGCTCTGCTCAATTCGAGCTATGGGGACGATGAAGTGGTAGAGGAAATCGAGCAGATGCGCTCGGTCCTTCACCTCCACCGTCTCCACCGTGTCGAACGGCGACAGATCCCGGCTGATTCCGGCGAGAATGTTGTGCAGAGCCTCGTCGGCGGATTCCTCGGACGAAAGCTGCAGATCCAGCAGCATCCGCATCACAAACAGGGGGATCTGGTTCTCGAGCATCACAATATCTCTGAGAATACAATTGTACGCAGTTCTGTAACCGGAAGTGTCGAGCAAATGCGACAATCCGGAGGGGATCTGTCCGGCGATTTTACCTTGCTTGACTCGGATGAACTCGAAGAGGAAGCAGACGTCGACCGCCATCATCCACGCCAGTGCATCGCACCCGAAGCTCACCGGCCGGTGGTAGCAGGCTCGGATCCGAAGCTCGTGCTGCATCAGCAGATCGACGAGCGTCTGCAGCTTGACGTTGTTGAGCTCCCTCTGGATCCTCTTCGCGGCGGCGACCTTGTACCTCTCCATGTCGTAGAGCTCGAGGCGGAGGTGGTGGTAGGGGCCAATCGCCACCTGCTGCGGGCCGTAGGAGTCCGGATCCGTCACCTTGAGCGATTTCGGAACCCCGAAGATGGTGACCGGAATTTGGATCTCGTCCTCCAGCAGCTCCTCGTCTAGGGTTTTCTGGATTTGCTTCACCCACTGCATTTCATCGAATTTCGAGCTTAGGGTTGTAACTATGCTCCGTTGGAAGAAGGACATGTCTGTGACTGTGAGCGTGAATAAGAGTGTGTGTGTGTGTGTGAGAAATGGAGAAGGTTGAAAGTGGAGTTTATGCTGAGGAAATGATAGTGGATTAGTTAGGTTTAATGGTCACTAAATTTTGTTATTATTCAGAAAATGAAATCCATTTTGATTCAGCCTTGAAGTTGAAGCAGCAAGTAGCAAATAATTATCTCAAAATTCCGGAAACAAAAAATGCAACTTGTATCGTCTCCGTTGGAAATTGGAGTGAAATGGATGGGAGAATTCTTAAAAAAAGAAAATTAAAGAAAAAAGAAAAAGAAAAGGAAAGAAGAGAAGAGAAGAGAAGAGAAAAGAAACGAAGAGAAAGGGTTGTGAGATTTATTACTGTTCAATTTTCAAGGCTAATGTATTGTCGACCGTGAAATTCGAGAATATATATTTTATTATGGCATTATTTTATTGAAATATCTATATATATACATATAGGACACACTTGGGTTAGCCGGAGGCACCGTGCGGCCGGGGTAAAATAATGACACTTTTATTCATATAGATTGATACTTTTCTGTATAAAGATTGACACTTTTAAAAATTGTCATTTTATTCGTAAAATAATTATGTTAAAGATTGACACTTTTATTCATATAGATTGACACTTTTCTGTATAAAGATTGGCACTTTGGGCCTGGCCGTATGGTGCCTCTGACTGACACAAGTTTTTGTCATATATATATATATATGTAAGGGTGGATTCTTATGGGAACTAGTATTAATTTTGAGAATTAGAAATCAATCCTGACTCTTAATTTTTTAATATCTAACGGTGGACATTTAGTCATTTATTTTCTTAACTAATCTCATTTTGTATTAATTAATAAAAGCGGGGGTATGATTGTCATGTTTTATAGTTAGTTGAATTCGTCGTGGCACGTAATTCTCCCACTGCGCTTCTTTTTCCAAAAATTTCTTCCATCAAATTCTAATTAGTAGATAAAATATCCGATGAACCGTAATTAGAATTAAATAAGCATCTAGAAATGCTTTACAAAAAAAAAATGTTGTTTTGACTTTAAATTGGTTTATAGTTTTTTTTATATCCTAAAAGTGCATATTCACTAACTTCTTATGCTTTTTAATATTATTCGTAATGTTTTTTTTTTAATATTGTTTTAATTTATTTTTCCTATATGCTTGCACTATAATCATTCCATGCTTTGTTACATATAAAATTATGCTTTCTTACAATCATGTTTATTTAGATATGAAATTATGCTTTTTGCGAATCTTAAAGTGCTTAGTTTAATATATGCTTATTTAGTTTTCTCATAATGCTTAAATTTACCATTTAATAGTAATTAATATGTAATCCCTAAAACCTAAACCCTAGGGATGTATGGTTTATAATTTTGGGTTTATGTTTTATTGTTTTTTTAAAGGAGGAAAATATTTTTTTTTTTGGAGTTTATGGTTTATAGTTCTGGGTTCCAGGTTGTTCATAAATTTTAAAATGTTTAATTTGCGTATGGCCGGTGATTCTTCTTTCTTCTTTCTGTTCTAACTCTTTAAGGCAATCCCAATCAATTAGATTTCTTATTCAAGAAGATGCATACTCCTCAATTTTTTAAATATGCGATTGTTTTTTGAATTGTGTGTACATTTTTTTTTTCCTCTCAAGTGTACCGTAATCTTATGATTTTCTAGTGTTAATTCCATGCTTTTTTAGTGTTGATTTAATGGGTATTTTAATTTTTTTAATTCTTTTTTAGTGTTGATTTCCTGTTTTAAATTTTTAATGCTTTTTTAGTGTTAATTTTATGCTTTTTTAGTGTTAATTTCATGCTTTTTTAATATTGATTTCATGCTCCTTTTTAAAAAAATCATGTTTTTTTAGTGTTAATTTCATGCCTTTTTAGTATTGATTGCATGCTTTTTAAATTATGTTTTTTTAGTGTTAATTTCATATTTTTTAGTGTTGATTCCATGCTTCTTTTAATTTTTTTCAAGCTTTTTAGTGTTAATTTCTTGCTTTTTTAAGGGTTGATTTCATGCTTCTTTTAATTTTTTTCATGCTTTTTAGTATTATTTTCATGCGTTTTTAATTTATGAACCAATGATTTGTAGAAATATTGTGAGTTTTTTTTTTGTTTACATGAACACTAGAGAATACGAGGATTATATTATATGAACACTAGAGAATACATGTAAATATTTGAACGTGTTGTGCTTTTTTATGCATTAGAATTTTTTATGTATACTTTTCATGCTTGTGTACTCCGTATAATTTATAACTCACTCAATTATATAATTAATGAGTATTTGTATCCAACTTTTATTCATGAACTGAACAAAGAAGCAAACAGAAGAAAACATGACGTTTCGTGCTTTTTAAGCCTCATATTTCGCTTTTGATACTTATGAAATAAATTGAGTACAGATAAAATCGAGAACATTAATATCACGTTGGAGAAGAAGAAGAAAATTAATGCTTGAAGAAGAAGAAAATGAATGAATCAATGAAACCGTATGAGATAGAAAATTAGGTGTATGCCGTTAATCCCCTTCTTTGCGGAACACACAAAAATGATTACATTAATGCCCCTAATGTATTAAAACTACTGCTTTTATTTTAAGTTTCAACAATAAATCTTAGCCACTAATCTATTAAAATGGATGACGGATAATGGTTCCTAGTTCTCAAGTTTAGAGGGGTTCTCATATAAACCAATATATATATATATATATATATATATATATATATGTAGTAGATTATATGAAAACTAATTATTACGTGAAACCTGCAACCCATCATAAAATGTTGCATTTTATGCATAAAATGATGCATTTTGTGCATAAAATGTTGCATAATAAAATATTTTATTTTATTTTATATTATATTATTTTTATACATATAATGCATCATCATGAGAATGCAACATTTTATGATAAAAATGCAACACTTTTGTGCATAAAATGTAACATTTTATGATGGGTTGCAGGTTTCACTTAATAATTAGTTTTCACCATAACCTATTCATATATATATATATATATATATATATATATATATATATATATATATATATATTGTTATGGAGTGAGATACGAAATGAAATGAATGGTGACAAATTAAATGAAAATGGCATTTATTGGCTAAATTATTTGTATCGTGACTATCGTGTACATCATCACTATAACATCATTTTCTTCAACTTTATATTAATGATGCAATGTGACTGGTTTTCGCGCCTTAAAGTCAAAAGTTGCTCAAATATCTCATTAATCATTTTACTTTTCTAATCCAGGGTGCGTTTTATGTAGTCTCTATTAAATAAGGGATTTAAATTGAATTAAAGAAATTAAATATTATCCGGCAACAAACATTTTTTTTCCTTTCTAATTATCAGTTGCTGTATAACAGTATAACTGACCGACTGCAATTATGAAAAAGAAGTGTGTTTATCACACTACAGAGTGTGTTTAGTGAATTAATTGAAGAATAAAAATATCATCTTTGGTTAATATTTGGATCAAGGAACAGTGATGGATGCTAATTAGGAAGAAACAGTATATAGACATGTGGGGCCCAAAGATACTGTGCTATCTACACATGTCTAGACCTATTTTTGGCCGCATATAATCTCTTATTTTATTTAATATATATTAAGGTGAACTTTATAAATACTCAAAAAGGATAAGTATATAAGTTTCATACCCACCACTTTAATTATACTACCTCCATCCCATTACATTAGTCACATTCACTATTGCGGCACGTTTTTCCACCGAAACCTAGTACGGGTTTTAAAATATATTTTTGACGTATTCATTTTTTCACGGGATACTATGACACTCATAGTATCCCGTGAAAAAATGAATACGTCAAAATTATATTTTAAAACTCGTACTAGGTTTCGATGGAAATATGTGCAAAAAGGTAAATGTGACTAATGTAATGGGATGGAGGTAGTATAAGTTTCATATCCAAAATGCATTTAAAAGATAACAATACCCCTTTTCTTATATAAAGCACTATTTCCAAGTATTTGTTAAACCTATGTTTAATTCTTCATGTAAATAATAACAGGCCCATCACACTTCCGTAAATAAATTAATGCATACCAACTTCATACATTAATCTGTTACGGGATTTCCTTCGCCAGAGGTTTTATAGACTGCGTCCAACTTCATACCTTAATCTGTCGAATTCCTTCCTAAGCTTTTGATCCGCCTCGCCTTCGTCTAACTTATCAATCAGAGCAATGCACCAGGAAACGTGATAAGGGTTCAGAACACTGAGCAAGAGACTCACTGCGGGCTAAATTTGTTGGTAAACAAAAATTTAAAAATACGAAGGTAATGAGCAAAAGCCCGAACTTTTATTGGGGAATTATATAAATATTTATTACATAAGCATATCTCCTTTAGGGAGGAGACAAACTTGTTTAGCTACCTATGGTAGCGGAATGGAAGACACTCATACACTCAAAAATTTAAAACTATTACAAAGCTAATGTTGAAGAAAGCTTAGAAAATGATCGATGATCTTTGCTTCCTTCGCTTGTCTTTATTTATAGAGGGCTGAAGACATCCCTCTTGCTTAGATTATTGCATCGGATACTCTTTTCCACCGATGCCAGCTGGTTCCCATGTGATGCATGGGTCCTTCTTCCTCCATTATCACCAAAAGTAGCAATAATTGAGGGCGGCTTGTTGGTAAACAAAAATTTAAAAATACGAAGGTAATGAGCAAAAGCCCAAACTTTTATTGGGGAATTATATAAATATTTATTACATAAGCATATCTCCTTTAGGGAGGAGACAAACTTGTTTAGCTACCTATGGTAGCGGAATGGAAGACACTCATACACTCGAAAATTTAAAACTATTACAAAGCTAATGTTGAAGAAAGCTTAGAAAATGATCGATGATCTTTGCTTCCTTCGCTTGTCTTTATTTATAGAGGGCTGAAGACATCCCTCTTGCTTAAATTATTGCATCGGATACTCTTTTCCACCGATGTCAGCTGGTTCCCATGTGATGCATGGGTCCTTCTTCCTCCATTATCACCAAAAGTAGCAATAATTGAGGGCGGCTTATGGAGTTTGGGGTCCTCCATTTTGAATTCCACTGAAAGAAGATGGTGGCCTGTCTTTTTTCTTGAGTAAAGACTCTCAAGGTTCCTTTTTTCTTACACGGTTTGAAATAATTTTGAACCATGAGACATTTCTTTTTTCACGGTCTTATTATGACCGTATAGACTTTTCTTTTTTCACAGTTTAATATTATTTTGAACCGTGTTTCTCTCCTCACCCTTGTCGTTTTCTTTTTGGGTGAGATTCCTCCATAATAGAGTCACATGACTCTACCCTCTTGTGTCGGCCACCTAATTTTTTCTTGGGGCCCTGGGCATCCTTCCTTTCGGTGGCTCCCTTGATTCCTTCTGGTCTTGGGCTCGAGCTCGTCCTGCTCTTGGCATGAACTTCTTGCCAAACTCCAGCTCTTTCTGGCTTGGGTATGCTGGACAAATATGGTTGATCCAGTTCCCATAGTGGGCCATGTTACAATACTTGCGATGAGTTTCCTTGCTCGTCACAAGCTTATTTTCCCATAACAGATTCCTCTTTCTCTCGAAAGCCTCTTCTGCAAATCTCGTGGTTTTTCCTGTCATTGTGTTTAACAGGAATGATCCGTTCACTGAGTTCTGGAAGAACTTGAACTGATACTTGACTTTGTCCATCTCCGTAAGACAGACCCATAAACCCCAGGCCATGCGGGTTGAGATTTCATCCTCGGTGATCATGGATACAAGTGGTACTTCTCCATGTGGAACCTGTATGTTGCAACGGCTCCTCTCGTCGGTTCGCCTAAGCCTTATGTAATGAAAGGCTTCATGGTTCCCCTTCCCAACGGGTTCTGGTGCTGCACTTATAAAGTAAAGCTCCAAAACATCTCCTCGGCTGAGCTGGTCATTGTTAGACCATGAATCGTAAACAACTTCTTGAATCCAGTTGGGTAGATTCTTGATTTCTGTAAACGATGGGGAGACCGTATAAACTGAGGCAAGTGCCCCAAATTCATACCATTCTTTGACTTCTTGTGGATGAACACCTGGCATCATCCACACTCAGGGGTATTTTCCTGAGACATCAACCAAGGTTTTATTTGGGTTGATTCCTCGCCTTGTCATTAACTTCTCCCAGCTAGCCTGATAAGCCTGCCAAAAAGGATAAACTTGAATAATATTGTCAGTATTAATCTTAGAAATGCCTTTCAATGGCCTAAGATTAATTTCTCCCTCCTTAACCCCGGAGGTTCCGGGTTGAAATGATACCTCAGGATTTGATTCATGAGTATCATCTTTTCCTTGGGCCGATAGTATTGATACTACCAACTTAGGACTTGTGCTAGAGGTATTTGAATCCTTTTGACCTCTTCTAATGACACCTGCGTATCATTTTCAATATCTTTAGAAATTAAAGATACCTTTAGGAGTTGAATCTCAGCTTCGTTATCTTCAAACTCGCTGTCTATCAACTCTCCTCTGATCCTGTAGTTCAATAAAGCTTCATTGAACCTTCTCCGATCTTGCATTTTTGGGTGACGAAGTTGTCCTTCATCACCACGCTTGCTGCGAAAGACTAATGGCATTTGTCTGTTGAATGCACCTTTTAGCCTTTGAACAATGATTTTGTGATCACATTGGGTTGTGAACACTAATCTTTGTTTCTCATTATCTTGCATATATCTCTTGAACATCTGCAAGAAATTGTTTCCTAACAGGATATCTGCTCATGTATCATGAAAATAAATTGGTGGAGTTTTAACCTTATACCAAGGCGTCTGACCTGCTCCTCCAATTAGAACGTCCACCATCTTGACTCCCTTTGTTAGAATCAAGATTTTCTTGGAAAAATCTCTTCCTGCAATCCGCGGTAGATCTTCCTCGACTTCTGTTGGAAAGATCCCTCGTTTTGTTGTGCATATTCCTGCACCAGAATCAATATAAGCAGCAAAGTATTATGCCTTATATTTTTCGTATAACACTCCAATAGGAATGTATATTGAGAATGGACTATTCATTAGATCAATATTTTTCTTTCATTGATCGTGACTTCCATTCCATCTTCTCCTTGTCTCCATGGTTTGAATTTCTCAAGGAAATCCAAACCTAAGATGAGGATATTCTCCTCTCTTCCTGCTCGCCCTTTGATTTCAACCGTATGTCCTCTAATTTCAATCATTCCTTTGTAATGATGGACTTCTGGTTGCTCGAGATAGTACAAGACGTTGCAAGGGAAATTGGTTTCCCATCTTGTAATATCGAATCTGACATTTACTCCTCTCCATCCTTCCGGACATTTGATGGTAATAGCCGTCTTCTTGTGACTCAGAGTGGGTAAAAAACTCTGAGACTCTTGATTCTTCTTAATAAGATTTCTTCCCATTGGTTGAGAAGTAATCCTATCTCCTTGGAATGACAATCTTCCTGATTGTATTCTAAGACTTTGATCATGGGTTATGACCATTCTGTCTTGTATTTGCATATCCACATTTCTCAAACGTGGAAACTCAATTCTATCGGGACAAATTGCCGTTGTCACCTTCTTGAAGATATCTGGTATCTCAATGAACTGCTTTCCAAGGAATAACTCAGTATGATGTGAGTTAGAAAGCGCATATGATACCTGATATGTAATGGAATAAGGTCTATTCCCTTCATCCACCAGCTCTTTCCTCTTAAAGTCCTGATAAAGTGTCAGGGCTCTGCTGAAGTTGGTGTCGTTAAGATTGTATGCAATCTTAGGATATATAATCCTCACCACCTGTCCAGCACATAAATTCCCCGCAATGGTTCCCATTACATAATCCTTGAGATTTCTGACTCGTTTGTCACAAATCGCGATGTCAATTGGAGAATCAACACCTGCGAAAAGGGCGGATTTGAGTACTAATTGAATTGCTCCAATATGTATCCAACTCATCTTCTCCGCAATTTTCGGCTTCATTTTTTCAAGATCCTCCCGGATATCACTTGCTGGAATCAATTGCATCTCAACTTGATTCTCTGTGAGCTCGATTGGGAGTGACATCTCTCGTCTCGTAGTACCATAGATAATATGGTGCTTCCGAGTCTTGAGACTGAAGTTCCTCAGGGCATAATCGATATTCCCTGCTGTAAAGCCTTGATACTTCTGTATATTAAGGCTTTTCTTCATGATCTTATCGATCTGGCTTTGTGAAATCATCGTCCGACTTGAATAGCCAGTTCAATTTTCACTTTCTTGATGATGAACCTCCGGTTCAGTCTGATTCTGAATCGGTTGGTCCATCTCCTTCACTAGTAAGGATTTCCTCCTATTCGTAAATACTCTCATCTGAGGCAATATCCTCAAATTGGTAGACTTGTACGGGATCTTGAAAGTAGATCGCGTCTTCGATGTCTGGGGTTGACTCGAACCTCCTCATCGTCTTGTTTTCTGGGGAATTTGTAGAGATATGCCCAGCTGCACCGCACGTCCAACAGTTGCAATCTTTGAAACTTTCATTAGCTCTGGTGTGAGCTTTTCGGAAAGTTTTCCTTGCTGGTGTTCTCTACTGAGATCTGCTTGAGCTTGCACCTCTGGATTGAAACCTGTTTCTTGATGGACCGCTTCGCTGTCCATATTTGTATGATCTAGCCTTTTGTCTAGACCACATCGTTCTTGGTTTCCAAGATCTTCTCTTTTTAGAATAGGACTAATACTTATTTTTCCTGTTTTTCTTGTGACTAGCAGGATCCTCTCCAATGACCGTTAGGAGATCATTGTCTTCACAATTAAGAGGAGCCTCCTTGTTGATCCTTCTGAATTTCTTGATGTTTTTTTGTGCTGTGGCTTGTTGACACCACTCCATTAGTTTGGTGTGCACAAAAGACATTCTTTTCCCCACTCCATCATATTCTCCGAGAACGTAGTCTCGGATGAACATTTCTCTCCATGGGTTAGGAAATTTCAGGAAGAAAATCTCATTTGCAAAGCTATCATCAGTCTTGGATTGATGCTGGTAGACTGTGAAAAGTTGCAGAAACTTGTTGAGAGATTTTTGATCTAAGACAGCAAGTCTTAGATTAAGAAGGGCCATTGCATACTTCTTCTTCTTCTCCTCGTCATAGGCTCCGAAATAACCAACTCCCAAGAAATGATTCTTTAGGATGTCAGCCATTTGTTTCACATTCTTAGTGTGAGACTCGATTTTAAAGCACTCATTTTTTACTTCTGTGCTTATACTTTCTTCCCACGCGGTCTTTGCAACTCCTGCAAGACTCATTTCGAGGAATTTGAGATATCCCTCGTCTCTCATCTCAAGAGTTGATCCTGCAACTCTCATTGTTGCTCCCCATTCGTCGATGAATTTCTCTCGATCTTTGAAGTTAACTTCATCGATGTTGAGAGTGACTCCATATGGATGGATGGGCTCCAGTGTTGTTTTCTCCGAAGGATTATCATGTTTCCATTTCGTCCTTCGTTTGTAGTTGATTTTGAACTGATAGTCTGCAATACCACCAGTTCTTCGATGATAGGAGGAACCAGCCTCAAAATCGTAATGACTCTGGGGTGGTTGTGTAGCACCTCTTGATGTATCTCCTTCGGTCTTGGCCATCTTGAGATCCACCACCCTCATGTTAGCAAAAGATTCTACTAACTCTTGTAGATCTTCTAGTCTGATCCTCTCGAGGTTATTCATCTTTTTTACCTCGGATCGTACCAGTAATTATATCCATTCTAGGGTCGCGTTTCTCGCCCTCTTTGACTGGTAGCGGGTATCTTTTTGGTTCGTCCCAAAAGAAACCCCTCTTGGCTCGACTGGAACTTGGGTGCGTTTCCAGTTTCTCTACTCGTCTTTGAATATCCTTTAGAATGTCAAGAATGACATCCTGTTTGCGGGATATTTCGTCCACCTTTTGAGGTACTCCATATAGGTTGTTGCCATAATTTTGCACCATCTTCTGGATTTCCCGTAAATCCATAGAGATTTTAGCCGGATCTGGCGTGATCTCTATGAAATTAGGGCCAACATTCTGTCCTGAGAGGGCCATCAGATATGATCCTGATGAGCCGTTCTCATCAGCCGTCTTAGCTTCCCTTCAAGATAAGCGTTTATCATGAGGCGATCTAAGTAGAACTTGATCGTCCACTCGTAGGCACGGATCTCTCTTGGGTGCCTGTTTTCTCAAATCGCTGCTTCGAGGCGTTCTTGTCTTACTCGTAGTAGAGCAAGTTCACTTGTTTTGTTCGCCTCCAGAATTTGGAGATATGAACTGTAACACTCGCAACTCAGTCAATAGTCTGGTTCCATTTTTCTTGAAGTCTCCTCCGTTAGGTAATAAACATTATATATTAAATAAATATAATTCCCAAATAAACCTAGGGCTCTGATACCATTTTTGAAGCGCGGGATCACATCGCCAGAACATGGGATTTTAATCCACTTTTAAACAATAGGATAACAAATATAGCTTGACAAATTAAGAATTACTTGTCAATAGCAATTCTTGGTGTGCTCTTAGCCATTCATTAAGGGTATGTTTGTCTTTTCATTGAGTTTTGGGTATAAAACTTATAGTATTAAAGTGTAGGGTATAAAACTACTATACTATTTTATTTTGGGTATATATAACCATTCACACTATACATTAAGTAGTAGTATAAAATAATATTATTAGATAAATTAGATAGAATGAAGTATTATTATTATTATTATTATTATTATTATTATTATTATTATTATTATTATTATTAAGGTACAAAGTGAGTTATGGATATTGGTCTATGTCTAAATACGAACGGGAAGACAGTTGATTAAGTTGGTGAGAATTTTCTATAATTAATTTAACTAGTGTTGCACCCGTGCGTTGCACGAATGATATAAATTATAAAAAGAATAATAGAATAAATAAAAATATCATTATTTAATAGACAAAATTGACCTCGATGCCCCTTAGGGGGTGGCCAAGTAGTTGAGTGGTTCTGTCTGTGACCTTTGAGGTCACGGGTTCAATCCCCACTCATTATCTAAATAGGTCTGAGTCTATTACACATGTTCTCTCAAGTGTGATTTACCTCTCATGTGTGGTTTGCAGGCTATTACAGGGGCAAGGGTTTACCCAGTGCGCACCGAAAGTAGCAACTGCGGGTTCTCACGATATAAAAAAAATAAAATTGACCTTGATATTATGATATAATATGTATATAAATGTCTCACTACTCATCGTGACACATTTTATATGTCCAGCACGGTTGTAACAATGCGATATCAATAATGTTTTTTTCTCAGCAAGGTTTATGTTTTCTTTTGTAAGGTTTAGTTTTTTAGTAAGATTTAACTTTTAAGGCATATATTTATAATAATTATATACTCCCTCCGTCTCACTTCAAACGTCTCATTTACTTTTTGCACGTTGATTAAGGAATGACATTTATGTAATAAATATAGACAGGTCCAATACTTTTAATTACTTAATTAAGGAATGCTTAGTTTGTAGTCTATTCTATATCTATCTTTTCCTCTCTCTTTTTTTTATTCACCATAATTTTATTATTTTAATAAATTTTATTAATTTTATTTTTTCAGAAATCAAAATTAAATTAAATATTTGTTTCATGTTAATTTTTTGAGTTTCTTAAAATTTGCCAATGAAATGCATAGAAAACAAAAGTAGAATTTCATCATCCTTAAAACATCTAATCAACTTTTGTGGACACAATTCCAAACGAAAATTTAACCCAAATTCAAACATTTTCATATTTTCAATATTCCCACCAAAATGGTGCAAACTTAAACCTTTAAATAGGAGTACTACACACAATTCTTGTTCCAAATTCTCTTACTCCTAGAAAGAAAGAAGAAAGAAAGATGGGGGGGGGGGAAGAATTTAACTACAGAGCAAAGAAACTTGGCAGTGCAATTTCTTCTTTCAAATCAGCAAAATGGGAAGCTCATCCATGGCGTCATCAACGAAACTGTGGAAAAATTTCTTATTTCTCGACGAACTGTGAATCGTCTTTTGCTGCAGCAAAGAAGTTGAAAGAAGAAGGTAAGTCAGTTTTTTTAAAAAGTGGAAAATATGGCTTTAATAGAAAGAGAATCACCATAGATTATGAAAAGTTGGAAAGCTTAAAAGTTCAAGAAAGAGGCACAATAAGGGGAGTTGCAGCAGGTCTTGGACTAAAGCCAGCAACTGTGGGGAGAAGGTATCAAGAAGGCATGCTCAAAGCTCACACTAGTTCATTGAAACCAAATGTTAGTAACAACAAACCGGAGAGGATGCAGTTCGTTCTACAAGCCATTGGGCATGATAGAATTCAAAATAATCTCAAGTTTAGGGACATGCATAACACAATTCACATCGATGAAAAGTGGTTCTATGTCACTAAGCCTAAACACAGATTCTACATGTCTCCAAATGAGGTAGCGCCTCATAGAACTACCAAAAACAAAGCCTTCATACCCAAAATTATGTTTATGTGTGCTATTTCTAGGCCTTTATTTGCAGATGATGGAAGTGTTCTATTTGATGGAAAAATTGGCATGTTTCCATTCACAAAGAGAGTGGCAACAAAGAGGCGCAGCAAGCATAGGCCAGCAGGCACAATGGAGACCAAGCCTATTGATTCCATAACCAAAATGGTTATTAAAGATTGCCTAATTAATAAGGTCATGGATAGAATGTATGAAGTACATTGTGGGACAGAATGTGTGGCAGCAATGAATGCTGCAACTTATTGATTTATTGCACTTATTGCTTGGATGCATTTTATTTATTTCAATGCATTTAAAGCATGTATGCAGTAGAGGGGCCAGGCTGATGAAGATATTTTTTTTAGTTCTTTGCAAGGCAAAATTATTGTGTTTGTGAATTTATATTATGCAGATTGTACCAGCTATTAAAGCAAAGTGGCCTATTCATACTTCAAACACAATTTATATTCAGCAGGACAATGCTAAACCCCATTTAAAAGATGATGATCCTAATTTCAGAGTTGTGGCAAGCAGTGATGGGTTTGACATTCATTTAATTCGACAACCACCCAATTCCCTTGATCTCAATATTAATGATTTGGGATGGTTCAGAGCACTACAAAGCCTACAACATAAAACCTCTAGTTATTCATTACTAGAGTTGTTGAGAGCAGTGATGAACTTATTCAGAGAGCTATCTCCTACCTCACTGAAAAATGTCTTTTTAAGCCTCCAAAGCTGTATGATTGAGATACTTAAGCTGAGAGGAGAGAATAGGTACAACATCCCTCACATGAAGAAGGGGTAGCTTATAAGGCAAGGACTACTACCAAACAATTTGGAAGTGGATGAAGATTTGGTTAGGGACAACATTCACTATTTGATATCAGAGGGAAAGATGGAAGGAATACAGGGGCTGATGCATGACTTAGGCATCAATCCCATATGAAGTGAATAAGCAGGAGCATAGCTATCTGTTTAGGGACTTCATATTTCAGATTTCAGAAGACTTTTTTTGTAACTACTGAAGCCTAATCTATGTTTAAGTGGTAGTAAATTTTGTAATTAAGAGATTTCCAGATTCTAAGTACCCTATTTTGTAAAGCCTAACCCTTCTGTAATTAAGGGATCTTCCCTAACATGCTTATTAAATGCATTGTTTATGAATTGTTGTATTTTCCCTAAAATGCAATTCCCCTGCTTAGCTTATTAGACAATGGAAGTTCTCAAAAACCCAGCAAGTTCTTAAAATGCAATTCCCCTACTTGGCGATAGGAAATCAAAATGTGAAGAGAATCTCAAAAAGATCATTCCGAGTACACTACCAGCATAATCAAGCAAAAAACCTATCACTCAATAAGAAAAAAATAAAATAAATAACCCAGCAAAACCAAGCAATGCAACTACACATTCTAGATCTCACCAGAGTAAATTAGGCAGGCAATAATATCTTCATCATCTCTAGAGCGCTTTCTGACAATGTCTTAGAACTGAAGCGTTGTTGCCTCTCATCTCCCTCAAGGCCGTCCAAAGCTCCTCCGTGGTTGAAATATTGGGTAAAGGCTGCACCCTCGCTCTGTACCGACGAGCCTCCTCGCGAATATCGATTTGAGGGGCTGGCCGTTTGCGGCCTAGAGAGCCGACGACGATTCTTGAGCAGCAGGCACAATGAAAATCTCCAAAGGATTCGAGACTTTGGGGGTCGATTTTAGGGGTTTTTTTCAGAATCGAGGGTTTTGGGTTCTATTTTAGGGTTTTTTTTTTGGGAAGAAGAACTCACTATAGTGAGGCGAATCAAGGCGGCCAAAGATTTCAGCCAGACGGGGAGTGGTTGCGCTTGAGAGATCGGAGAGGCATAGGAAGGAGTTGCAGATTCAGATTGAAGAGCAAATTGTGTTCTTGTGCAATTTGGGGACGGGATGAATATTCAGAAATTTGGGGACGGAAATTTGTTTTTCTCTCTCAATTTTGTTTTTGTTTTTCTTTTCTTGAATGGGACGGAAATATCTATGCTCATTTTTAATGTTTTCTTTAATTTTAATTATGGGCAATTAGTTCATTTGGACTAATTAGTGAGAGATAAGAGATTGATAATTATTTCCTTATTTGGGGTGTGACGTTTGAAGTGAGATAGACGAAAAGAAAAGCGTGACGTTTGAAGTGAGACGGAGGGAGTATATATAATCGTCAGCGCATTAATATAGTATTTTAATGCAAATTAAAAATGGATATATTAGCAAACAATGCAACACTATTTATTATTTAAAATATATTTATTATCAAAGTATTAGATAATTCATAACTCTTTAAATTAAATCATCTTTTATAAACTATTGGACAATTGATTGTTACTTTTGGAGGGAAAATGACATTTATGTAATTTTTATCAACTATTTAGCTTTTATATATTGTGGAAACATATCATATGCAAACTAATTATAATGTGAAATCTAGAAACTTTAATAGGCCCTTGATCTATGTAATCTAACGGTTATAAGTGATTAGGGCATTCTATTTTTTTATTGCACAATAATAATTGTTTAAGTATGTTTAATTTACTAAGAGGGTAATTTTGACATTAACATATTTGTAACTGATTTATTTCCTTAAATCATGGGATATCAATTAAGTTTCATCATGAATAACAATTCCTCTTTCTTATGCGCGCAACGTCTTCTCCATGAGAATTCTTTTATTCTTTACATTTATTCTGTATTTACTTCCTAATATATTATTGAATTTTTTTTTTTAATGATCAACAATCGTAACTTATTTTTGGCAGGATTTTCATTTATTTTTTGTTGCTTTACAGTAAATGTATTATCCATAAAAGCAAAATGCACTATCAATTAACACGAAATGTATCACTATATGGGAAAAAAAAGTATTATTGAATTATATTATTTTTAATTACATATAAAAAAATTATCATCATGGTATATTATTTTATTCATTTAACATTCTCGTAAATGTAAACAAAGATAGTATTTCAAGAACAAACATAAATCAATTCAGTCAAACAATTACAGAAACAAATTATGACTTTTTTTTTTAATTTTTAAATCAAACACCCTGGTGTGGGGTTAGGCAGACCCTCAATCTGTATATAACTCGAACAAAATCATACAGCGTCTGGTGGAGATAACACTAAAAATGAGTGTTATCCCCAACTTAAACCGAAAAATCAAAAACCAATCGGAATTGGATCAACAACCGATTAAATTCTCGACACATAACAGGAAAGACAAAAAAGGAACAAATACAATGATCATGGCCCAAAAGTGACCATATCAGATAACTAATAAGAGGGCTTATCAAAATAAGGGGAGACCAAAAGTAGCTCATTATACTCCTAGCTATATCGGATATCTCAATTGATCCATCCGAACAAGCGTCAAAAAGTAGTGAGGGGCGCTAACAACATCAAAAAAAGACATGGCGTCGGTCTGAGAACCTCGACGCGGCATTATGACTTTTCCAATGCCAATTTATGACTTCAGCTTCTAAATCCATTTTTTGGTTCGGCGACAAAAGTAAGTAGAAGCACTCTGTATCCACCTTCTTCTTTTCGTTGCATTCTGCAGTTGTAATTGTTGCACAATCAGATACATTATAATTTACAACAAGAGTATGGGATGCAACATAAATATCCAATAATGCAACATTAATATGCTAAAATGCAACATAAATTTTTAAGATCTTCATATGCCAAGCCTACAAATCTATAGTTTATCTAATCAACATGCATTGATAGCACATTTATTTTTACAATAGAGTAAGATGCAAAAGAAATAGCAAAAAATGCAACAGTAATATGACAAAATGCAACAAAAATATTAAAATGCAACCACACATTTAAACTCCAAAAAATGAGATGCCAGAGAAATATCCAAAAATGCAACTAAAACCTTATGCATTTCGACAAACACCTCCAATGCAGCAGTAATGTGTTCAATAATTCAATATTTATTCTTAATATCCACAGCCACTGAACATGAATTCAATTGTAGAATCACGAAACTTTCTTATAAATGCATCACCGAAAAAAAAAAAAAAAAAAACTCCTTTGCCCATATAGAAACAAGATTAATAATACCCACTTAAAAACAAAATTATCGGTATTCACAAATCAGATGAGTACCTTCTAATGGTATTAGGGATGACAATGGATCCAAGACCCGGTCCAAATCCAATTTTTAGGATCTGGATCATTCAAATTTTGGACCCGATAGATCTGGATCGGATCCAGGTATACTCTTTAATCTTCGGATCTGAATTTTCATATCCAAATCCAGTCCAGATCCGACCCGTGGATCCGAAATTATATATATATTAATTATATATATTTATCATATTTTAATTTTAATTTTTAATTAAAGAAATTATAATTCATAATTAAATTATTGCTCTAAAAATTAAATTTCAGTTCATACAGCCGCTATCGCTCCATTTATTATGATTGTAGAAACTTAGTTTAATTTGGGAAAATTTGTATTGTAATTTTTTTTATTTTTCATCTCGACTCTCGAGTAGAATCCGAAGGTGTGAGCTTTGGGAGATCTGCTGCAACGCGACTCCTTCGCCGACGAAGAAGACACCCAACACCAATTGTGAGGCCACGTCAATCTAAAAACAAAAATAGGAATTAAACAACGTCGTTTTTGTTTAGTTAGGCTACATATTTGCCAAATCTGATGATTTAGCCACGTATAATGCATAATTAATTGTTACGTCATATTCAATTTCAGCGGAATTGAATTTTGTGGGAAAATTGTAACAATGTAAAAGTTGGTATATTTTTTGTCGAGATGTCAAAAAGCAAAATCGGTCCAAAATTTGTGTAGAAATAATTGTTCTATTCATAACAAAATCATCATACATACCAATAAATAACATAAATCGTTTCATTCATAACGCAAACCATCATACATACCAATAAATCACATATTTTCCTCATGTTGAAAGATAGATATTTACGAACACACCTACTCCTTTATCATGTACAGTATATCCAGGGGCGGTCCTGACAAAACATAGACCCGGGGCGAAGTAAGAAAAATGGGCCTCCTAGCGATAATTATAAAGACATAATAGTAGTATTTATAAAGCATAATAAAGAAGATTTTATGAGAAATCGTAATATTTTAGAAAACTAAAAAAAAAATACGAAAAAGTTGAGTCTTCTATTTAGACTTCTTTAAGAGTTGAGTTGAAAAAAAAATGTGCTAATGTGAAAAATTGAAAAAAAAACAAAAAAAAAACGTGTACATCCAATGTATTCTCTAAGAAAATAATAAAAAAAAATTATACATCTTATGTAAACTTGTAATGTTTTATTACATAAACTTCTAAAGAGAAGTTTTGTATGTTGGACTCAATTTTAAAATAATTAAAATAAACTTACATGTAAATATAGTGAATATACATTTTATGAAAATTTGTAGTTTCTCCATCCCGTTTAAGACGCCACGTAGAAAAATTGGGTCAAAAAAAGGTTTGATTGAAGATTTTAACACAAAACCCCTAGATAAAGAGGAAAATCTAGGCTAATGAGGTTAGACTTGTAATATTCATGTATTTGAAATTTTTCAATAAAAAATTAGCAAATGTAAACACTAAAATAGGAAAATTGGGAAAAAATAATGTTTGATTGAAGATTTGAACACAAGACCTCTAGATAATAAAGATAAAATTTTAATCTAAGGGCCCATCTACTAGATTACATTATTAATAATGATAATTTTTTCAAATGTTTAATTAATAAAAATATAAAACAATAATTTTAGGGCCCCGAAAAATCATGGGCCCTGGGCCGTCGCCCCTGCCCGCCCACCCTCAGGGCCGGCCCTGAGTATATCGGAAATAATTGACAGGATATTTTGTGTTCTGTCACACAAACGCACCCAATTTAATAGGTAAAACTGGTGGGTCACCTTGTTCCAAAAGAAATGAAAAGAAACAAAAAGATAGAGAGAGAGAAGGGTTTAAAACTTTAAACTCCAACAACAACCACGCATAAAATCCCTACAAAAAAAATATTAAGAGAAGACTTAACTAAGTACAAAGTGAAGCTACTTTACTACGTATATAAACAAATGAATTTAGTGATCTTGTTGTAATCTATTCACAATTAACAATATAAAATGAGGGCAGATGGATAATTACATAATTAACTCTGGTGACCACTCATCATACATGTAGGAGGATGGTCCCAACTCGTGTAACAGTCTGTATCAAAATCATTTTTATTTTTATTTTTAATTGGACTCGGTGATCGAGCTCGAGAACATTAACATAAAAAATAAATAATAAACTCTAATTGAATTGATAAACCATAGCCAATTAGTGTAAAGGGGAAGTGAAGAAAAATAAATAAAATAAGATTAAAAAATATATTTTTGGTATACAGTCAGTATACAGTATTGAGAATAGAGGATCACAAGTGCCATGAGAAACTCGAGTAGCGTTAATAGTGTATTGGAAACACACCTCATTTTGGAGGAGACAATGATATTTTTGCAATTGGGATCCTATGTCCCAAATTTAGCGTTCCAAACGTCTCCAAAATCATAATTTCTAATAGTTTTATCATTTTTCTTCAACAATTTTAATTTATAATGATTTGAGTTAATTTTATGATTATTTTTTAAGATTCACTCATCCAAGTAAGACTCATAGTTATTTTTTAGCATTTAATTTAATTTTTATTAGTTATATAAGGGTTGATAAAAACTAGGTATAATTTTCAAAATTGTCAATTTTATTAATAAATATCTATTAAAATTTACTATATATATTATTGTATTTTTTATTTTTATAAAATAACAATACTGTATAAAATTAATAAAAATTAAATTTTAAAACACAGTTAAAACATCAAATTTGGGACAAAAGATCACATCAGATATTTATGTAGACAGCTCCTTTATCATATATATATATGCTAATAAACCATAAAATATTTTACACCACATCTTGGTGTTGGTGGTCTGTCACACAAAACGAACATAATTAATTAGGTTACCACCTTATTCCAAAGGAAAAAAAAAAGAAGAAGGTTTTACGCATAAAAACCCTTGCAAGAATTACGAAAAGAAGACCTAAAACAGGCAGTGAAGCTACGTATAAACATACATATGTATATAGCAATCTTGTCGTAAATTGTAAATCTATTCACCATTAATTACAACATTTTAGAAAAAGCGGGGAGATGGATAATTACAGAAGTAACCCTGGTGATCAGTCAACGTTAGTCTGTGTCCTCAAGGGCTTTGATGGGAAAAATACGGCTGCATGAATACACCTGGCAAAAAGCTTGCAGTATCATCAGCAGAAGCGTGACAATGGCGGCAAAAAAAGTCAGAACTTTCCACGACCCAAAAACGTACTCCCTCATGAATTTCCCCATTTTGACCTTCATCCTCGAGCTGTAGAACCTGTTCACGTCGGCAATCACCTTGTCGAGCGAGGGCACTTTCGTCAACCTAATCGACTTGCTCATCCCCTTCCACAGATCCGCCACCTCTTTATCGCTCTTGAGGTGGTTCACGATGATCCCCCTCTCGCACAGGAACCTGGCGTCCTCTTCCTTCTCGATGATCGCGTGCATCAGCTCCGTGTACCGGGCCAGCATCAACGGCCCAGCTCCGCTGCAGGCCTCGTACGCCACCAGGTTCCTCAGGGCGACCTCGGAGTTGACGTCGAGGTTGATGACGGGGAAGAAGAAGGTGAGGGTTTTCAAGTCGAAATTGATGGTGGATATGCCGCCGCGAGTGGGGACGAACTGGACTCCGGCGTGGGAGAGGTGAGTGACGGAAGGGATGGCGATTTCCTCAAGCAATGGCGGCTTCGAACCTAGGGCTTCCTCGAGATCTCGCTTCTCCTTGCTCCGGCTCAACGCTCTCATCACCGGCTGCTTGAACATCTTCACGATTGGGATTTTCCCCAAAATCGTCCACGGAAATTTCACCACCACGTTGGAGAAAACCAGACGCCGCACCGATTTGTAAAGCTGCCTCAACATATTCGGCTTATTCGAAAACGACGTCGTCGTCTCCACCACCACCGATATCCCTTCCTTGCTCTTTTGCGCCGCCGGCGTGGGGACGATGTAGTGGTAGAGGAAATCGAGCAGATGCGATCGGTCTTTCACCTCCACCGTCTCCACCGTGTCGAACGGCGACAGATCCCGGCAGATTCCGGCGAGAATGTCGTGCAGCGCCTCGTCGGCGGATTCCTCCGACGAAAGCTGCAGATCCAGCAGCATCCGCATCACAAACAAGGGGATCTGGTTCTCAAGCATCACGATATCTCTGAGAATACAATTGTGCGCAGTTCTGTAACCGGAAGTGTCGAGCAAATGCGACAATCCGGAGGGGATCTGTCCGGCGATCTTACCTTGCTTGACTCGGATGAACTCGAACAGAAAACAGACGTCGACCGCCATCATCCACGCCAGAGCATCGCACCCGAAGCTCACCGGCCGGTGGTAGCAGGCTCGGATCCGAAGCTCGTGCTGCATCAGCAGATCGACGAGCGTCTGCAGCTTGACGTTGTTGAGCTCCCTCTGAATCCTCTTCGCGGCGGCGACCTTGTACCTCTCCATGTCGTAGAGCTCGAGGCGGAGGTGGTGGTAGGGCCCGATCGCCACCTGCTGCGGGCTGTAGGAGTCCGGATCCGTCACAGCGAGGGACTTCGGTACGCCGAAGATGGTGACCGGAATTTGGATCTCATCCTCCAGTAGCTCCTCGTCTAGGGTTTTCTGGATCTGCTTCACCCACTGCATTTCATCGAATTTCGAGCTTAGGGTCGTCACGATGCTCTGTTGGAAGAAGGACATGGCTGTGAATGTGAATAAAAGTGTGAGAAATGGAGAAGGTTGAAGGTGGAGTTTATGCTGAGAAAATGATAGTGGATTGGTTAGGTTTAATGGCCACTAAAATTTTGTCATTATTCAGTAAATGAAATCCATTTTTGATTCAGCCTAGAAGTTGAAGGAGCTAAGCAAAGTACGCTAGCAAATAATCTCAATAATTCCAGACAAAAAAAGAAAAAAAAAGGAAAATAAAGGCAACTTGTCTCGTCTCTACTGGAAATTGGAGTGAAAGGGATGTGGATTTTAATGTCGACCATGCATTTTTAGAATCTATATATTATAAATGGAAATATTTATATATGGACTGAGATACGAAATGAATGGTTGGTGGTGAGTTTTAAATTGCGAAATTATTTGTAACGTGACTATCGTGTACATCATCTCTTTCACAATATTTTATTCTACTTTATAATGATGCAATGTGACTGATTTCGCGCCTTAAAGTCAAAAGTTGCTCAAATATCTCATTAATCATTTACTTTTCCCTCATAAGATAAATCTATGGTGCGTTTTATGTAGTGTGAACTGTGAATTATAATTTCCCGCAAAGCTCGTCTCCATTAAATAAGGGGATTCAAATTGAATTAAATAAATTAATTATATTAATTGTTTTTTCTTTTAAAATTAGTCAAATCACAGAGAAAAACAACTTATATATGATGAGTTACTCCCTCGGTACCTCTAAAGATTGCTCATTTTACTTTATGAGTATTTTATACTCCTTCTTTATTGGACTTTCTTTTGGATACGGTGTTTATCGTATTGTGATAATTTTTAAAGTGTTTTACTTATGGGTTTATTTAATATCTTTAATTGTTTTAAAATGTTAAAATAATTTTAACATGGGGTATACATTCAAAAATAAAAATATTCAATAAATTGATGACGTCCAAACATAATATCTCTATTAGCATATTGAAGACGGGAATAATACTCAAATGCCTACCGTGAGCATGTTTTATGTGCCCATGAATAACATTGCATTGGTATGAATAAAAAATTAATAAAAAAATATTAAAATTAATTAAACTCTACTAGGAAAAAAAAAACCCCTATTTAAAAAATCTAAATGGAAAAATTACCTATCGGAACGTTTCTATCGAAGACAGACGGAGGGAGTAGTTCAGTGTATAACTGCTGACCGACTGCAATTAGTCAATTATTACCAAAAAATTTGTGTTTATCACGCTACGCAGCGTGCTTAGTCAATTATTAGAATAATAAAAGAAAATATCAATCCTGAATATCTAGTCAATCTAGGAACAGTGATGGATACTACTAGATAGTGTGGGGCCCGGCCAAGAGGAAACAAGCTAACAATAAAGAAAGAAGAGAGGTGTAGGTGGGGCCCAAGAGATGCAAGTTGAGAAATCATTGGTCCTCGTGTCTTTGGCCAGGTTCAAAGATTATGGAGTAGAGCTGGTCACGGTTCCGGTTCCTCGGTTCGGTTCCGGTTCCACCCCGGTTCCGGTTCGAACCGCCTGGAACCGGCCATTTTTTTTTTTTAAATTATTTTTTCCAAAATATATTCATAATTCAATTATATTTGTTTTGAGTTTAACGGTTAGAATATTATAATCAAAAAAAGTACACGTAATTAAAAATTAGAACAATTCATAAGATTAGTCAAATGTTGTTTTTTTTATTTACTTCGCATACTTTATTTTTGTTTGAGTATAATCGAAAACATGGCGCTCCAGATATTGACATTCCACGGGCGGAGATTTTTGAAACTTGGTTCACGAAGGTAAAAATCACTGGAAAACATGGCGCTCCGGATACATGGAAGGCATATTGCAATTTTTGTGATAAGTGGTTCGAATGGAAAATTGGAGGAGGCTATGGTACACTGTCTAGACATATTGGAAGCCACCGACCCAATAACTAACACCGACACCTATCAAGCATCTTAGACGAGTGCTCTTTTTCCTCAATGAGGTTTTAATGAGGCTCGACCTTTGAAATCAAAATGTGATCTTCAAAGGTTTAGGTAAATTAAATAAATAAATAATTTAATAATCATCTCATTTGTTGAATTCTCATTCATTATCTTAAAAGGTTTAGAATTTACATTCACAACTCGCATTCTCGCATATCAAAATTATACTTCATGATTTGTACATTAAGAATTCATTAAAATGGATATATACCAATAATATGTTACATGAAATAATTTAATATAGACAACATATACAAATAACATCTTAAAATTTAAAAAAAAAAAAAAAAACACAAAATCCGGTTAGCCGGTTTTTTAACCGGAACCGCCGGTTCCGGTTCCAGGGTTTTGGAACCGGGAACCGCACCGCCGGTTCCCCCGGTTCCGAATCCGGTTCCGAATCGGCGGTTCCGGTTCTGGTTCCGGAACCGGCGGTTCCGGTTAAAATCCGGTTCCGGTTCCACGGTTCCGGTTCTGTTGAGCAGCTCTATTATGGAGTATGGCCTCTCTTTCAAGACCATACCTGTTTTCAGCCACATATAATAATCTCAACATAATTAATTAATTTATTAGAACATCCACATGGTTGGTTCCATTGCGGTGTCGATGCTGCTTTTTTTTGAGACTTTGGGCCTAAACAGACATTGGCATCATTCTTAGGGATGAAAGGGGTAACTTTGTGGCAGCAAAAGTGATTTGTTTCTCCGGTTGTATGTGAGTGGATGAGGAGAAGCAATGGGAGTATATGAGGCTCTTTCTTGGATCAAGGAACATGGAATTGAGAATGCTATGATTGAAACAGATTGCCAGATTGTAGTGGATGCTATTTCTTCGTCCTCGACTCATTATTCGGAATTGAAACTAATTGTGGGGTGTAGTAAGCGTATTTTAGAGTCTTGCAGTAATTTTAAGGTTAAGTTTGTCCGTTGTGATACCAATGTGTTGGCTCACCGACTTGCTAGAGTCTCTAAGGATTTTCCGAATCCGCATGTTTGGGATGAACCTTCGTCTCTTGTGGAGGGTTTTCTTAATCTACCATGCTCTTGTTAGTAATAAAAAAATTTATGTTTTCAAAAAAAATAAAAATAATAAAAAATAAAAAATAAAAATAAATGTTAAGCTCAACACTATGGCTTCTTACTTCTTTTTCGTGGGTCGTATATGGCCACACCTCTATATCAAAATCATTTTATTCTCTTCCCGAACGCTAGTGTTTCGATTTTAATTTATTAATGTATATTTTTTTCAATTTATTTATAGTATTTTTTTTTAATAAATTGAAGATATTAAAACAAGTTTTTTCATCAAATTTGAAATTAAAAATAAAATTACATCGTAAAAATAAAATTGGAAAAAAGTCAAAATCCTAAAAACTCCATATAAAATAATTGAAAGCCTATGTCCCTGCTCTTTTATGCTTAATTTTCTCGATCAACTCAAGATGCACAACGAATTGTTCCGGCATCATTTTGCTCATATCGGAGGCTTAGGGTTTTCATCATCACTTTTCGCATGAAAAAACTACCCTCACCTTAGGAGAACTCTTTCTTCATGGATAATATTTTTAGAAGAAAATGAAGGGAATATAAATAATATATGGGGAGAAGTTGAAATGTAAACGTAAAAATTGATGAGAGGATTGAGAGTGGGAACTGGTGAATATATATAGTTTTTGTGGGTAGCCATTGGTTTAAAACGGCTAAATTAGATTTATTTTTTTTAAATTTTAATGGCTATTTAAAAAAACAAAAAATATAATTTACGACGTTAACACCTATGAAACTTAAATAGAGTACAACTCATTAACACTTGAGTTACTCTAGCCTATAAGCTATCGATGAACATCATCTTTTCATATTACAACTCCTTAAAGATTTTGGAATCTAATCAAAATAGATATGACTTTTAAAAATCAAGAACCACTGAGAAATGAATTCCCCCTCGACAAATATCTCAGCAATATTTTTTCCAATTAAAAAGGTG
Organism: Mentha longifolia; assembly: GCA_001642375.2. Taxonomy (NCBI): domain Eukaryota; kingdom Viridiplantae; phylum Streptophyta; class Magnoliopsida; order Lamiales; family Lamiaceae; genus Mentha; species Mentha longifolia. Next base: position 10,906,464 of record CM038116.1, read on the forward strand.
GAAAATTTTGTCCCTTCATAAAGCTAACTTTTATGATGGATATTGACGTCGTTGTTGCTTAACAGATAGCAAAATAAATTATATTAAAACTTATGCACAACAATTATACAAATTATATAATGGTAAGCACATAATTTCAGCCTATTAAATCCATTAAATTTGTGGGCTTCTTAAAGCTAGTAAATAAAAGACATGTTCTTCGACCTTCATCCCAATCACACTTGATTAAATTAATAACTCGTGGGCTTCCTTGGCCATGATTTTCAAATGTTCTTCTTTGACAACTCTTAAGCCCAAACCTCTTGAACTAAACCATGCAACAGTTCTTTGAACTTCTTAGCTCGAGTTTCATGTAATGGGCCCAACTGGTATGCGAATAGGATCTTGAAACAACGAACCTTGGGACTGCATCACAACACCATAATATTATCACTATCCATGAAACCCGGCTGACTAGTAGCAAGCAAAATGAAAATTTTAACTCCAGCTATAAAGTCGGGGTTCAAACTACCACCAGAACGACGCTTGTACATCCACTCACAACCATCATTCATTTTAGCAAACCTAATCCTATGTATATATCAAGAACTATAATGGGTTATATAAATCACAAATAATATCAAGAATCTTCCAAAAATTCCATTTGACATATTATTAATCTAGATATCTAATGTTATTCCTTGATTTTTTTTCATATCACGAATAGAGCAAGTAAATCATGCTGAAACAGATTATTCACTCGAACATATAAAACAACCAAAATTCCAGATTGCGCAGTCTCGTGTAAATAATGCAGAAACAAATTCATCATGCGGCAAACAGTTAATAAAGACACTGAATATTTGTTCGAAAATATGTACCTTCTAATGTGTCAAAATTTAAGTGAAGAACCCTTCTTCATTTGATGGTTGATACAAGTTTTTCCTCAATATACAACCTGCATATCATCATCATCATCATCATCAAATTAATTGCATAGTTTAAGTAAAATTGCATTTGTTCTCAATAATAAAACAAATACGGAGTACTTCTTTATAAGTTAAATTGCATTTGGTTTCGTTCAAATGCTTCCTGTGCACATGATTTGTTTTACTTCTTTATAAGTGGGGCTTTATCCTGATTTCGATTTAATTATTGTAGTTAACTCAAAGAATAAAAATTATTACCCTAATCTATCTGAAATCGTCCGAACATTTGATATCTCACATCAGTCTGAGACTAAGATTCTCTGATTATTATAATAAATTACTATATATGATCTACATCTATAAGTTAGCAAAATAAATATCTTATCTATAAGTTAGCAAAATAAATGACAGAATAGTTGACCAGAAACATACATAACTTGATCCAGAGGTACACTTTTAGCCAAAGAGTGATGGAGCATTTCAAAAACACAAGGAGAAACGGGAAAATCCGTATGGCAGAAAAGTGTCAAATGGAAAAAGTCCTCTGACATTCTCTCACAGTAGCACATAGCTTCCTCTTCCCAATTCTGATATCATTTAGATCTTCTAAGCACACCATAGACCATAGTTCATTGAATAAAAGTTAACATAATTACAGAACAGTCTGCATTCACATGATGGAAAGTATAACTCATTCTTTCCAATTTTAATTTAATTACACTATGGGATCATCTGAAATGCTACTCTTCATCAAATATTCCGTTTAGTTCCATGCTTGCTTTAAAATAAAGGACAACACTCATTAACAATAAGAGCATGGAGTTCAAAAATTCCTATGAATCATTAATTGTTGTTAATAAAGGAAATTACTAGGACAGCCACATCTAGATTTTCTGTCATATCACAAACTTTGATACTTACACCTGTTACTAGAGATAAATAAAGTTACAGAAACTATCGTGCAAAAACCCAATGTTTAAGAAACACCAAATCAACCCCCCACCCCAGTTATCAAGTCTCAAAACTGTATCTAAAACTAAATCCAGAAAACTAGAAACCAATCAGTTTAAGTCTTTAAGATAAAGTGTATAGGAAACCAACAATCACTTTACATCACAAAACTTGCATAAGCAATAAAACCAACAAATAGTTTACAGCACAAAACTAGCAAAAGTAATTTACCTCTCCCGAATTAATCACATGGGGTGTGAAACCAATCCTTGAATTCCTGCTCACCAAAGAGAAACGTCGAAATCAACGACTACAAATCTCGATAACAACATTTTCCCCAAAACAAAATAATATGGAATTTTCTTAAACGCATAAAAAAAAGAGTTATCTTTTTAAATAGATAGTAAACAGACTTCGTGGATATAAAATTCTCCCAATTCTTGTTCCTTTGCGTTTGTTTGTTTTTGATAATATACATGGTTTGCTTTAAGTTTGATATAAATTGATGACATATAATAAACATCTAACATCTAATAATAGGGGCAATAGTTATTTTATTTTTTTGAATGGAGAACTATAATTTAATTGGCTCTATTTTCCCATCGTATGCATTCATTTTCTATCTCTTGCTTCTCTCTAGAGCTAATGATTCTAGTAGCAGATATTTTAGACAACAGTTAGGCAAATTTTGAAAAAGAGAGGCACAGAAATCCCAATTTAATGCATGCAGAAGAATATAAATGTGGGAGATACATCTGTACTTGTCTACCAAACTCTAAATTGTTCACAAGTACTTCAAATGTCATAAAGAGAAATGGATTACATAACAAGAGAAGTAACACAAAATGCATAAAATCAGAAAACTTATTATAGTCAGAATTTTTCTTGCAAGCGATAACTACATCTACGCATATTTCTTCAAGTCAAAACAGTAAGGTCCAAGTAATAGAGAGCTATAAATAAACAAAAATTCCCAGTAGTTGAAAGATGGAGAAATACCTAGACTGAAATCTGGCGGTGAAGCAGGAGGCTGACAAGAGACGCATTGTTAAAAATACGAAACACTATAAAAAAGAATTACCCATTTCCAGATACTTCATTGTCCATTTTTCTCTGCAATTCAGCCCTTGGCTTAGCTGAAAGTCCTTTCAGAAGCATCTCATCATCGTATTTACGTGCCATATCGACCAAACCCTTTTGTAGCAAAACATCAATCAGAGCATTGTAAGCAAATTCATCCGGGCTAAGGCCAAGTTCTTCCATCTTTTTCCAGAGCATCAAAACGGGACGGAGGAAACCCCATCTTCCAAACTTTCTCATGAGCATGACATATGTATCCATTTTTGGTCGAATACCACTGTCCATCATCCTATCAAAATATTTCAGAATCTCTCGGGGCTTTTCAAAGCACACGAAAAAGCAGTGATATGTAACTACATTCGGCTCAACGCCCTTTTTACTCATAAGATCTAGCACCTTATGCGCTTCTATATACCTCCCGTTTTCACACAAAAGCTTTAGAATTGTATTGAAAGTTACAACATTCGGTTGACAACCTAACTCAGCCATCTCTTTGTAAAGCCTCACTGCCACATCTACCCCTTCGGAAATCCCAATAGCTCGAATAACCGTGTTGTACGCCACTGTATCCAGTTCAATACCCTTTTTCTTCATCTCCTTGTACAGCTTCACAGCCTTCCATGGCTTCTTACTTTTGCATTGGATGTCCATATATATCGAGTACGAATACAAGTCTTTCTTCACACCCCTCTTATCCATCTCCTCCCAAAACTCCCTACACTTCCTCCACCACTCCATTTTAAACCAACCGCGTAGAATCATGTTATAAATTTTCGTATTTCCCTCGTCGAAACAAAACAAATTCTCATCATATTCGTCGCCCCAGTTTTTCTTGAAGAACAATTCTTCAGCTTCTATCACATGCTTGTACTCGCACAGAGCATCAATCAAATTTGAAAATGAAATTTCATCCCTCAAATTATAATCATTCGATCTAACAAAAGCATCAATTGCTTCTTTAACAAGATGTGCAGATACATAACGCTTAAACAACACTCTAAAAGTCGTGTGATCAGGCAAACAACGTCCATTTTTTCGCAGTCTCTCGATAAGAACCCAGGCCATTTCAATCTCAAAAAACTTACCGAGAATGTCGACAATCCGATTGAGTGTGTGAGCTGTGTGTTCGAACCCGCACTCGATTTCGACCCAATCGAAGAACTCCAATGCGAGCTTCCAGTCATTGGCATAAGAATTGAGGGTTTCCAAAACTGTTGCCGGTTCAAAATCCGATCTTTCGAAGAGGGTCGGAGCCGGGTTGACGGCGAAGATGGTTGACAGGTGGGTTTGAGTGGGGGGCGACGTCGTTCTGGGAGGAAACTGAGGATTTGAGCGCGGGGAAGTGTGGTAAAAGAGGGAGATTTTAAACTTCGAGAGAAGAATAGAGCGGTGTGAGCGAAAATGGTGGAATTTTGAGAGGATTGAAGGAAGCATAATTTAGGTTAGCGATTGAATTGACCGAACTCGCCGTTCAAATTCGATTCTGCAGCAGGAGTGCAGGACTCACCTTAGGGTATCTCCCAATAGCTACTGCAAACTCAAATTGCAGTAGAGATCTAGCCCCAATGGTACTGCAAAACCCATCCCATTTTGTTTTGTTGTATTTGTGGTTGATTGAATATAGGAGGGATTACAGAAAAAGAAAAAAATGAAGAAGAACACACAGAAGAAGACGCCTAAAGAAAAGAAACGACGTGAAGAAGATGAACAAAAAAGAAGAATACGGCGTTTTAATTTTAATACCCATCCCATTTTGTTTTGTTGCATTTATTAGGTTGCATTGTTTTAATGGACTAAATTGGGCCTTATTTAATTTGATTTAATTTTAATTATTGGGCTAATTATTTTATAGTTTATGTTTTGGGTCATTTTTTTTTTTTTATATTATAGTTAGGTTTGGATAATTATTTTGTCATTATTTACATAATTAGGACTATTAATGTGCAATTTAGAATAAAATATTTCCTACTAATAATTACTATTACAAGAAAAATGAAGATAAAACAACACAATAACATCGATTCATTAATAAAATAACTGAACGGTACAACAAAATACTAGACAATATAACAAATATAACAATAAAAAGAAAATAGATTATAAAATTACTAGACATTAAGCAACATACTTGAAAATATAATAAAGATACCAAACTTAGAAAAGCACGAGAAACGAAGAAATCACAACATAGACGACCAAATTATTATGTGTACGCATGAGTTATTGTATTTTCAATGTAATTTAGTTTCTTAGTTTTGTATTTTTTTATTTAATAAATGAGTAAATTAACTATCTTTTTATTTATATATTAATGATTATATTATCTTAAAATAATTTATTTCTTATAATATTGTTAAATGAAAAATTTTAGTGGGTCTAAAGTGCAATATTTATAAGTATGTAAATATTATAGTAAAAATATTAAAAGTAGTTAAAAGTGGTATAGAAAGGAATATATAAAGAATATTCTCTTGGGTTTGAGCTTGAGTTTTTGGGTTGGAGATGAATTAATGTTTGATATGATAGATACTGCAAAATGGGTTTAAGTTTGGTATTGGTAGAGCTGTCAAATTTAGATCGAAAAAGCCCGGCCCGATGGGTAGTCTCGGCCCACCCGTAATCTGAGCGGGCTTGGGCTATGAAATTCTAGGCCCATTGAAATTTTGGGCCGGCCCGACCCGACCCAAGACGCTCAAAAGCCCGATGGACTCAGGTGGCCCGGTCGGCCCGATAAATTTTACACTATAATTTTCTCATGAGTCAGGTTTGGGCATTGATTTTTGTAGCCAGATGGAATTTTGGGCTGGCCCGACCCGACCTAATTTTGTCTCAAGCCCGATGGACTCGGCTCGGCCTGCCCGGCCTGAGCATTTGACAGCTCTAGGTATTGGTTATTGGAAATGTCCATAGGAAGATTGTTTTGCTGAGTTGCAATAGTCGCCCTAAACTTTTGAAAATTGTCATTTTGCACCCTTAAAAATTAAACATAACAATTACTCCCTTTAACAATCATAGAACAAAAACAAAGATAAAAACGATTATAGAAAAACGAAACAAAGATAATAAAAAAAATGTGACGCAAAAGATAAAAAAAAAAGAAAAAAAAGAAAAAAAAAAGAGAGATGATGTAATTGAAATAACAAAAGCACGATGGGAGGATGAGATGAGAGAGAAATGATAGAGTTTCCATTCTAGCGTGTATTTGTGTAATTGGTAATTGGGGCATTTTAGGAAGGATTTTGAAAATATGGGTAGTTTGTGTATTTTTTATCTTTCATACCTACTATTGATAATAATGTCTAAATGAGTATTTTATTTTTTACCTCTAAAAAAATGTATCATATTTTAAGTTTACATTCTTAATAAAAAGAATTATTATAATTGATAAAATTACTAGAATTTTAATACGAGACTCAAAATAAATAAACCAAACTACAAATTAATGCATGAAACATTGCATTACATTTAAAAAATACAAAAAACATATTTAATTATAAGTGCCAAATTTATCCCATATGTGCTCAATCAAATCATCTTGAAGGCCCCTATGAGCTTCTCAATTGCGAAGTTGATCTCTATTCCTCATATTTGCAGATAAGCTCACAATGCGTTCAGTGGAGACGAATTTGGAACATTTGGAGAATCTGAAAAATGATTGGGATAATTTGGAACCATAATAAATTCAAATGGAAGCAATGAGAACGGAAATTATGAAGAAAGAGAGAGACGATAAGCATGTTGTGTTGTGATATGTTGAGCATGTTGTATATATAGAAAAAAATTTAGATAAAACATGTATTTTAAATTTATTTTATATTATGTACTTGAGGCACCACCGGTGCCATTGTGGTTGGAATAAAATAAAAAATTTCAAATAAAAAAAAATTATATATATATGATATAATCATGCACCAATCAGAACATGCCATGTGGCAAAGTAAAAGAATAAAAAATGGATGACCTTTAGGTGTGCTTGCCGCCTTGATCATGAAAATTTATGACTTTTTCATTTACTTTTAAATCTTTTTTTTGTCTTTTCTATTTGACCCCAGCCCCCAGCCGGTGTCACCGCTGGGGGTAGTCTTAGACTCTTAGGTTGGCGCTTAAGCGGTCTTAGACAGTCAAATTAAAGGTCAGATACGTAGCCCATAATAGAATTGGAAGCTATAGAAGTAAAATAAATAAACTAAAATAAAATATATGATAGAATATCCCAATTATTTCGTTTGATTGGCAGGAAAGTAATGTTGTTAGGGAAAATAATTCTGAAGAATGTGATTATGGGAAAATAAATCACGAAAGTAAAGTTGTTATGGAATATAATTCTGAGAAATAATATTCTGGGGAAAATGAATCATAACTAATCAACAATCCAGTATTTGATAGTTATCAATAAATTGTCTAGATTCTAATATGAAATCAAGTTATCGTTTACATTGAAAAAATATTAATTTCATAATATCAAATTTCATTATTATTATTATTATTATTATGGAGCAAACCACCATCTACCCAACCTCCCATAAATTCTACCCACCCCTTTTAATTTACAATACTTCTACCCAATTTTTTAAAATTGAACAAGTTTACCCCTCATTTTGTCTTTTATGCACATGGAGCACTACTCCTTCCATTTTTCTCTTCTTTTTTTGTTGTTTTTTTACCTTTTTTTGTTATTGTTTTTTTCATTATTTTTTAATTTCTTTGTTCAGTTTTTTTTTATATTTTTCGTTTTTTATATTTTCGAATTTTTTCAACTTTTTTTTTCTTATTCTTTTTCTTTTTTTCCTTTTTCCTTTTTTTCTTCTTTTTTTCATTTTTTCAGCCACTTTTTTTTATTTTCTTTTTCCTATTTTTATTTTTTAATTTTTGTTTTATTTTCAGCCTTTTTTTTTCCTTTTTTCCATTATTTCCAGCCTTTTTTCAGCTTCTTTTTTTATTTTTGTTTTTTGTTTTTTTCCATCTTTTTCGTTTTTTTTTTCAGTCCTTTTTTCCTCCCCTTTTTTCATTATTTTCAGCCTTTTTCCACCTTTTGTTTTTTTTTTCTTCATTTTTTTCAATCTTTTCTCTTTTTTTATCTCAACAATAAGAAATTTCTATATTTCTATCGGTACGAATATTGTTCAAATCGTACCCGATTACCTATAATTATCGGTACGAATATCGGTCAATTCGTACCGATTACTTATAATGTAGTACGAATTCAGGAACAATAATAACATTAAATCCACTCTAGAGACAACAAGAAACTCAAAAATACACAGAGGTAGTTCAAGAGAAACTGAAAAACAAACATATAGCAATAAAACCCTTCACATATCTCGACAAGAAGAAATTTTTATATTTCTATCGGTACAAATATTGTTCAAATCGTACCAATTACCTATGATTATCGGTACGAATATTGTTCAATTCGTACTGATTACCTATAGTGTAGTACGAATTCAGGAACAACAATAGCATATAATCCACTCTAGAGAGAACAAGAAGCTCAAAATACACAAAAGGTAGTTCAAGAGCAACTGAAAAATATACATATAGCAGCAAAACTCGTCACATATCTCAACAACAAGAATTTTCTATATTTCGATCGATACAAATATTGTTCAATTCGTACTGATTACCTATAGTGTAGTACGAACTCAAGAGCAATTAGAAAACAAACATATAAATAGCAAAACTCTTCACATATCTCAACAACAGGAATTTGTTATATTTCTATCGGTACGAATATTGCTCAATTCATACCGATTACCTATGATTATCGGTACGAATATCGGTCCAAATAAAAATAATTCCCAAACACTACTCGAGCTAAAAATACACACTACGAGCTCAAACGAGATCAAAATTTGAAGGCAATCACTAACATGTTGGTACAGCAAACGATCATTTGTAGCAAATGGTGACCCTCTTCAACTCCAGCATCACAGCGGCATCAAGGCCTTCAATCAGAGCTTTCAACTCAACCATATCTTCATTCACATTCTGATCTTTCCCGCTCAAGCCCTTGCTTAATTCAAGCACCAACCCATCACTGTCGTCGTGTATAGCCACCGCAACACTGCTGACCACTCCCTCCACCAAACCTTTGACATAAACCCTAAATTCTGATCCTTGCCCACCTGAAGACGACGAGGAGCCCTCACCGTACGGCCTCTGAATATCATCGCCGACCTTCCTCCACTCCTCCTCTGGAATCTTCGAAATCTCGCAGGCAAAGGCGCGGTCATGGGCTTGACGGCTCAAGTCGAGGCGCATGCGCTTGGCCACCGCCTGGGTCGCGTACTGGTCGAGAAGCTCACACTCATACTTGTAAAGATCATCGCTTGGCCACCGCTCTCTATTGCTGCTGTAATTGATGCCGGATCGGGAACTCGACGGAGAGAGCGGTGGTGGTGTCGCTAGTGGAGTGGATGGGGGTGGGAGCTGCAATTTGGAGGTTGGGAGTGGAGGGAGAGATGAAGAGATACGAGAGAGAGGCTGAGGAAGAGAGAAACATTCAAAATATGAATTCTGATTCAGAATTTGATTTGGGGTAGTTGGGGGTATTTTAGACCCATTTTGAATTGTTGGGTATTTGAGTTGTAAAATTAAAAGGGTGAGTAGATTTAGTGTTTAGTAGAGGAGGTTGGGTAGTTCACTATAATACCACTTATTATTATTATTATTATTATTATATTATTTAGATTCATAAATAATACTATGTCATAATTATAAAAAAAATTGTCAATGAACCAAATGAAATCAATGAATTATCCTCTAAAACAATGTGAATAATAGAGCAAAAATAGTTTGACAACACTATTAATTTTAATCTAATTATAAGGATATTTCAAACACACACTCAAACATTATATATTGGTAGATAAGAAAAATAGCATAATTCAAATATAGACACCAACAATTGAAGAGAGAAAGAGGGCGTAGTGTGAGAGAGAGGAAACACAGAGCATTGTGAGAGTGTAACGCCCCGCATTTTACTTAACTAGTTAGCTAATTAATCTCGATTTAAGTTAATTAATTCTGATTGATCGAGTTATATTATCAACTTCTAGTATTCAGAATTTCTATAACAATTTCTTAGAGTGCGATAATGGAATCGAGTAGCGGCTCGACTTCTATAAATTAATTTCTTTGAGAAATCGATAGAAGAGTGATAGAATCAAGTAGCAACTTGATTTCTATGTTATTTAGTATATCAATAAATAATTAGTATGCGAATAAACTCGAGTAAGAGATAGTTGTCGACTTCTCGATTTTATTTAACTGGTCCAAGGCCCAATTGATTTAATAGATCGGACCAAGGTCCAAGTGATTACGAGTTGGGTCAAGCCCATAATTAGTACACTAAGATAAGGATATATATATTCTTCTTATCTATAAACCAAGAAGAAATCAATTAAACCTCTACTTTAGCCATTAGAAAGAAAGTATATTTAGTTATTACTAGTAAATAAGATAAGTAAATACTTGTATGTTTCCAAGTTATTCAGACCCCAACGTCTGATCAAGAGTAGACAAATAACAGTATTCCAAACCTCTAGTACACCTCTACTTTTTATAAATAACACTTAAACAACATTTAGCCCAAAGTGGAAAGCATCATCTCCTTGAGAGAACCGAAACCCAGCTGCAGCCTGTAGCACCTCCATGTGTGTGTTTAACCTACAAAATGAAAAAGAACAGGTCAACTAATAGCTACAAAATAATCCAGATTTCAACCTGTGACGTGAAACAAATACCTTAAGCTTAGACAGGAATTAGAGCAGTCCTTGGACGCCTCTTCACAGCTTCAACACAGCCTTGCTACCCCTTTTGGGTACCTGCAAGAGAGAAAAAAAGAAAAGAAAAGGGGAAATTAGTCTAGTAAAGACAATAAGGGAAGAGAACCAAGGCCTACAATTACAAGACAAGTAACAAATCTGCAAGAATCCTTCAAATAGGAACAAGAATATCACAAATTAGGCATCCTTGAGAGACTACAAACCATTTCTCCTAAGTCAACCTTCCCCTTCTAAACTAAGAATCTCAAACAAGACACTATATACTCACCCTCCCCATCCAAAAATCAGCACCACACTTCAAACACTCACCAAAGTTTTCAAACACCAAAGAAAGAACCGAGAAAGGATAGAATCAAGATAAAGCAAGAAGGAAGATAGAAGGGGAAGAGCTAGCAACTACAGCCCAACTACTTCAAGGTAATAGCCTTAGAACATCAATTAAACATATCATGTTCAGATTCTAAAATTCCAAACTAGGATCCTCTAAACAACCAGCATGCAAATTTCAGCTTCAAGACATTCCCTTTCCAGCATTCTAAACCTTAAAAATATTATAGCTTCTACTAGTTGAACACGTCAAGCATGATTAGTAGACCTCCAAACTCGGAATTCATGAACAAGCATGCCAATATCCAGATTTATCACATTAAACATGATTCTTTTCTAGACTTAAAAACATACAGAAGATTAACCTAAAGAAAACCTAGCTTAGTGTTAGAAAATCCGAACCTCCGTCGAGGCGCAAGGCCCCGACGGCAAAGAAGTCGATGGTAGCAAACCCATGCTGGAATGAGGTTGCCGCAGCAGCACCGCCTCGACGTCGCAGCTCCTAACCAGCAAGCAAAGGAACAAGAACTAGAGACCTATTAGAAATTAAATAAAATTATCCCTAACCTAAACATCGATGAATCGAAATAGGAACCAGAGAATTCGAACCCAAAAATCCTCTAACTAAATGAAAACTTAATTAAATAAACAAAAAGGATGGTCGGTGGTGGCCTCACTGCCGTTGAACTCTTAATCGGAGAATAATCGGGATGAATGTTCCCTAGTTCTTTTGAACTAGGGTTTTTAATATGCGAATCGACGGGAAGAGCCGAGCACCGCGGGAGTTGCAAGCCGGTCAAATGGAGGGCCACCAAACCGGAGATGGGCTCATCAACGAGAGCCGAGCTTGCTGGACCAAACGAGACCGCACGGTGCCCTCCGACGGCGACGCCATCTCACCGCGGCAGCAGGAACTCGACAGGACCGAGTATTTTCACCGGAGATCGGCTGAGAAAAGTTTTCCCCAATTTCAGAATTAGGGTTCCCGATTTGGGACAACCAAGAACTCCACAATTAGAGAAATGGGCAAGGAAGGAGTGGAAACAAATTAACAGCAACCCATTAATTAAGGCGCCGCTCGAAGTTTCGCCAGAAGAGACGACCGGAGATGGGCTTGTGCTAGAATGAGAGAACCAGAGTTAGAGACGAAATCGCAAGAGAAGAGAAGACGAGAGGCGTAGCACGAATGAACAAGAAACAAGGGCTAGACTAAAGTCTTTCCCTTTTGAAACCGGGTCGGGCCGGGTTCGGGTTGTGCATACGGGCCGGGTCACATGAAATTCGGTCTGGGCCAGGGATTCGGGCTGAGAATTGTTCCTCTAGTGGGCCGGATTTGCCTCTCAACAGGGCCAAAAGCTATTAAATAATCCGCGAGCCTAAATCGAGATTCATCATAGATCGAGAGAACATTAAATGAATCAGTTTCCACTTTCGATTAAATTTCGATAATCGTGAGGAATATTTATTTCACAACTTCACTAATTAACTTAAGATAAGTTAATTAACCAGATTTATTAACTAAAAGTTAATAATTATGCAAATGATTAAGCTAATCAATCACACATTTACAAGCAGTAATCAATCTAGTTTAGCAATAAATCAAAGATTTGAATTATTGATAAAAATCTTAAGAACCGTTCACATAACGGGATTTATAACCCCAGCTTAGATAATAGTAACTACGTTACTAGATTTAGAATAACCTCCGATCAGCATTAGAGCAAAAGATCTTAAATAAGATTCCATTCGTTAGAATACCTATCTTACCTCGATTTTTAATCGAAGGTCACAAGGAGGAAGGACCATAGCTGAAGCAAGGGTCAGACCTCGTAGCAATCAAAAAGAACAACGAGGTGGGCTTTCTATAAAACCAAGCATGTTTTATTATATTCAGTAGTTCTTCTAAAGCATTGTCATGCCATAAATGTTTTCAGTTTTTGTATGATGCCTATCTGTTAAATGGCGAAATGCCAATTCATAAATCGAATTCGGGTCCTTGAATGATCAGCTATTATTCTTGGACTAGTGTACACATTGATCGTGTCATTCAGATAGTGACCGGTCCGGTGACCGAGTGAGGTGGCCAACTCCTCGGGCACAACAAACTCAGATATGGTAGAATACTACAGAACTTAGTCTGCGCAGACACTTTTAAGATAACTCAGTTTTTCGTGAACATAGGCCTTTCAATAAAACCCTATGCTTCACTATGAATGGCCTGACAATAAAAATATTTTGGGCATTATGGCCACTGAGTACTCTGTACTCACGCCCTGTACATTATTTCCAATGTGCAGGTTGAGCTGGATGACGGAAGAGTGACCAGCAATGTTTTGTCGAAGTTAGCGATTAGTGTAGTTGATGAACACTCTTGGTAATACGTGTCTCCATACACGTATTTCCACACATTTCCGCTGCGTACACTCTAATATTCTGAATTATTTTCAATTTGGTTGTAATCTAAGTCAGAATCATGACAAATCGCGTCGTACTACTTTCAACTATTATGTCCACTTATCGATGTTGCTTTATAATTTGTTAGCGTCAAATCTCAAAATTTCACTTCCTTTTCTTTATTATTCGTTAATTCCACCATAGTCACGAATCACCGAGCTTAGCTATTAATTAGTAAAGTGCGGTCGTGACAGAGAGAGAAGAGAGCGTTTTTTTCATTAGAATTAAAATCCATGTGTCAATGAAAAATAATACCTAGGTTGGAGTAGGGGATAAGAATCCTTATATTTTGAAATAACTTTCCTTGATGTCAGGTTTCTTATTACTTTTCTAAATTTTATAAAATTTAAAACAAACACAAGGATTTAATTTTTTGGAATCTGATTACTTTCTTTGTAATACCAAACACATGAATTTAATAATTTGGAATCAGATTACTTTTCAAGAGCAGAATCTCCGCCAACCAAACGAGATGATATAGGCCAGTCGAAACTCTCTATACCACAAATAGGTATTGCCTTAGCCACACGGGGACAATAAATGACACACGAATGAGGGATTTACTCGTCGATACGCCGATAAAGAATCGAATATCCCAATATACCTAAGATTTAATCCTATTAATGATATAGATCGGCCTAAGTACCCCAAATAGAGATCGTCTTAGTCACACGGGGATGATGAATGACACATTGATGAACTCGATTGATACGTCGATAAGAATATCTCGGGGAACCGAGAAATCCATAGGATAAAGGAGATAAAATCTCACATTTTTATTGACAATCAAAGAATAATGTGTTATTTTCGTCACCCCTATATGCCTTATTTATAGGCTTCAAAAAACCTAATTTTTTACATGGAAACAAATCAAAATCTTGTTCTACGAGGTAACAAATCAAACCCTAATCTAAAAAGGATAAAAATTACCAAAATAAAGAATGAAACAAATCTATTAGCTATCATACTCTAACAAAAACGAAAATTACATAAAATAAATCTTAAATATTATCTTCTAACTTGAACCCATATAATCTTTAAATCTTGGCCATAAGCTTGAAATCTTGAACCACAACTTGCATCAAGGTCTTATTACAATCTTTCATTTAGGATCACCTATCAATATGTTTTGATGAATATATCATGCTCTACTTTTAAAAGACTAAATTATGCATTAAAATGTTTAATGCCACATTTTTACACAAATAAAATATTTTTTAATATTCGTATTCAAAAGTTACATTCAAAATCGAACGGGACATAGGGAGTATTCTTTATATTTTCTCACATAAAAAAAAAACCTTTTTATCCTAAATGGCAAATGTATATCCTCTCAAAAAAAAAGGCAAATGCTAGAGAATGCCCTTAATTAAAATGGCAAAACATCTCGCAATCAATTTCAAGAACTGCATTTTTTTTTTGTTTTAGACTAGTATTGCGCCCGTGCATTGCACGGAGATATTAATTATAATAAGTAAGGAGAATAAATCTAAAAACATATACTATGGAGTATAATTTTTGTACACCAAAATAATACGGAGTATTATAATCACTAATGGACAAATCTGACAACATCACATAATATATAAGGGTATTTATAGTTTATGGCCTAAATTCTAAATATTTTTTTCGGTTTATAGCTGAACTTTGTTTTATTTTTGAAAAACCTTGAACTTTGCAGTTTTTTTGATTTATGGCTTACATCCCATATTTTAGTGCTCGAAAAGTTATTTATCTTGTCGATATCTTGAAAAATAATATGTTGAGTCGATGTTTGATATACATATCATCACTCATACCAGAATTTGGACGATAACGACATTGGAATGAGATGTAGGCTATACATCGAAAAATTTGCAAAGTTCAGGATTTTTAAAAAACAAATCAAAGTTAGGTCATAAATCAAAAATATTCAAAGTTTAGGCCATAAACTATAAATACTCTATATATATATATATATATATATATATATATATATATATATATATATATATATATATATATATATATATACATATGAAGAAATGCACACTTTTGTCCCCTTAAGAGATAAAGAAATAAAATTTTGCCCAAAATATAACACAACACTAATTTTGCCCAATTTTAAAGTGGAAGGTCAAAAATACCCCCAAACCCTATCCCCTTTTATTTCTCTCCACCCATTTTCATTCTTCATTTCAAATTCTCTCTCTCTCTCTCTAGAACCCTAGCCCTCCTCCCCTCTTCTACCTCATATCTTCTTCTCCCATTTTTCTCTGCAAGTGACCGGCGGCGAAGAAGTCGACGGCAGTTGAACGGCGAGGTTTGCAGGTACGATCTCTCTTTCTCTCTCTTTATTTCTCTCTCTCTTTAGATGTAGTTTTTTTTCTCTTTAGATCTAGGATTTTTTACATAGATCTAGGGTTTTGTACAGATCTAGGGTTGTTTCTTCTTCTTCTTCTCTCTCTCTCTCTCTCTCTCTCTCTCTCCGGTTTTCAGATCTAATTTTTTTTTCTTTTCAGATTTGGATTTGAACTTGTGTTGGAGGATGTAGGTAAGGTGTTTGATGATATTCCCAAATGAAGTCCTATTTTTTCTTATCCTTTTTGTTGGGTTAATTGCATTTTCGTGGTAAGAAAAATACAAAATTATCGGTAAGAAAATTACAATCTCATGGTAAATTGGTAAGAATCGACCAAAACTTCTTACTATAATTTTAGTGATTCTTACTATAATTCTAGAATTAGGGTTTGATAATTTTATTTATGAACTGACTGCTTCTTTTTGGTAAGAATCGACCGAAGATTCTTACTATAATTTTAGTAATTCTTACTATAATTCTAGAATTAGGGTTTGATGTATTTTTTTACGAATTCACTACTTCTTTTTGGTAAATATCGACCGAAGATATTGGTTAGAATCTGATGATATTTTGTTAGAATATCACATTTTCTTATCGTGTTTTGTTTGTTAATTTATGGTAAGAATTTGACATTTTTCTTACGTTATTTAGGATTTACGAATTGACTGCTTCTTTTTTGTAAGAATCGACCGACGATTCTTACTATAATTTTAGTAATTCTTACTATAATTCTAGAATTAGGATTTGATAATTTTGTTTATGAACTGACTGCTTCTTTTTTGTAAGAATCGACCGAAGATTCTTACTATATTTTTAGTGATTCTTACTATAATTCTAGAATTAGGGTTTAGATAATTTCTTAAATTGTCCTGGTAATAAAAGGTTAGCGTTTAAAGTTTTAAATTGATGATAATTGGTAAGAATCTGTCATTTTCTTACTTTGTTTTGTTTGGTAAATTTGTAAGAATCTGTCATTTTCTTACTTTGTTTTGTTTGATAAATTGGTAAGAATTTGACATTTTTCTTACGTTATTTTGATAATAAAAGACTGAGTATTTAGGGCTTAAAATTGATGATTATTTGCCATTCTTGACATGTTTTGTTGCGGTAGTTGCAAATTCTTACTGTTTTTCAAGTTATATAAGAATTGTATCATTTCTTATTGTAGGAATTATTCGGCTGACGACGGCTATGAGACACGAAAGACGAGAAGATATTAAATTTTCTTACTATATCTGTAGTTTTTTTTGATAATTTTTTGTTGTTTCTTGGTAAGAAAATTATTAGTTTTTCTTACCAACACATGTAATTTATTATCATTTCTGAAACTAATAATAAAGCCTTAATAAATGATTAAGTGGTAAGAAATGTGATGTATTTTCTTACCAATATGTGTAATTTTCTTACCGTCCCCTGCACAAACAATTAAATACATTTTTTCCCTTTTTCTTCAAGAAATTGGAGAACTTGTCATATTTGTTACCAAAACTATTTGTAAGAAATTCCTAAAATATTATAAGAAATTATAATATTTCTTACTAAGTTATTTGGTAAAACGTAATGAAAGATAAAATTTCTTACAAAACGAGTAAAAAAAGATAAGAAATTGATGATTTTCTTACCATGTTATTGGTAGAAAAAAAAATTAAATATTATGTGACTCCTTACAGCAAAAAAAAAAAAAAAAAAAAACAAAATATGAGTGGGAGAACGAAAATTGAAAAAAAAAAAATTGGCTTGAGGGGCATTTTAGTCCCACCATACAAAAAAGGGACAAAATTTGTGTTTTCTTATATTTTGGGCAAAATTTAGTTTTTTATCTTCAACTAGGACATAATCCTAGTTGCTTATATATATATATAAAGAGAGAGAAAGAGAAACACTCTACTATCCACCCAAATCACACTTGATATGTACACCGTTGATTTAGCAGTGCCACATAGACAATTTTTTTAATAAGTCATAATTTTTTTGTAAGAATTAGTTTCCAAGATATACCATCTCAGGGGATGAGATCATCTATCTCAAAAACTATGTTTCAATGGTGTCCCAAAACCTAATTTATACTAATTTTATATTGTTTTTTATAAAAATAAAAATATTATAATTTAGTAAATCATTATACATATTTATAAGAAAAAATTGGAATTTTTTAAAATTATATACTTTATTTTTGAATTTATCAACTCTAATATACTAATAAAAGTGAAATTAAATGTAAAAAAATAATTATAAACCCTAAAAATAATCATAAAATTAAACAAAATTATTTTAAAATAAATTTATTAAAAAATGAATAAAATTAGTAGAATTTAGGTTTTGGGATACACAGGATCCCAAGCCCCATCTCAGTTATGAGTGCATTAAATGCGCACATAGCACACGATAAACAGTTAAACACTCCTCATCTAATACGGAGTATTATATATTTCAAAATATTAAAAAAAAAAAAAAAAAAAAAAAAAACACACACACACACACATCTTTAGATTCATGAGTTCACTTAACCTAATTCAAATTCTAGCCAAATTCCTAATAGCATTGCAATCTATTTTTAATTAGTAAAAAGATGTCAATTATAAAAAGTTGTTGCAATTCATGTCGTGTCTAAAAAGAATAAAAAAACCTTTCCGACGATTAGATGCAAGTATCTGTGGAAGTGAAGTGCATTTCATTTCATTACTTTTTTTATTTTTATTTTTTACTATCTTTCAATCATAGGGAGTGTATCAACACCATATGTAATTATTTGTCATAAAATATAAACATTATTATATCTTTCTTGATTTAAAACTGCACAAAAATAACTAATATTCTAAAATACCAACTTACATTTTTTTACCTTATGAATATGATTGACATTTTTGCATGATTTTTAATAGTTTGGGAATAAATAAATAAATAAATAAAATTCATTGTAGTAAACAAATGAATTGCAATTGAGAATTGTCAAGAACTTATGAAATAATACGCTAATAAATTAAATTGTATATTTATTGATAAGCAAAAGTACTCATTCACACAGACTATATACACGTATAGAACCAATGCCATTTTTATAGAACTGTGAAATAATTTAATCCATTAATCTAGTACTACAATAATAGATATGAAAAAATATCTTTTAATATATACATTACTTTATCGTGGGAATAAATCCCATTAGATATTAGCCTTCACTTCATAGTTGGGTCTCTATCTGCAGTTCTGCACATTTTGATGGTTGACTTTTATAAAAGATTTCTTTTAATTTACACAATAGTTTTACATGTACATCTAGTTTAGGCGGGAATGTGGCATATTTGTAAATTTATGCAACAATTCATCTTTTATACTACTTCCAACCCATATAAGTAGTCACATTTACTTTTTTGACTTTTTCGGCACGTATTTCTACCGAAACCTAGTACGGGTTTTAAAATATAATTTTGAAGTATCATTTTTTTTACGGGAGACTATAAAAATGCGTGCCGGAAAAGTTAAAAAAATAAATGAGACTACTTTGGTGGGTTAGAGGTAGTATATTGTAATAGATAACACCTAAAAATATCTAATTCAACACAAGTCTTTTTCAAATAAGCACATTTCTTTTTAGCATCATCTATTTCAATGGACCCGCTAAAATTTCTCAAGAATTTCATCCCCATTTCCATTTCTTGTTTCGCTATTCTTTCTCAGGTAACGTATCTCTATCGCGATCCTTATCTGGTAAATTCCACCAATTTGTTTCTTGATTCACTGTTATCATTATTTCAGATTTTGATTCATTGCTGTACTGAATTCGATCTCTAATTGCTTTCATTTATAGTGAATCCTTTGCTCCCAAAATCCGTTCTTTTGCAAGGGGCACAATTTTTTTTTGCTTATTGTTGCTAAGCTTCGATCTCCATGTGTATGTTTGATTTTCTCTTTTTGATCGATGATGAATGAATTCTTTGTTAATTTATGTTCCATCTTTTGTTTTTTTTTTCTCTCTCTCGTTTTTTTTTCTTTTCTAGAATGGTAGTCATTACATCTTTTTCTGCTCCATTTTTCCAAAATCTCCGTGTGTGTGTGTGTGTTGATCATCATCATCATCTAACAATTGCATTATTATAGGATTCAAGTTTTCTGCCTTGAGCATTAGTTTCTGGGATTTAAATTATTGCTTGCGCTTTCTAATTTGAGGAATCTTCTGTTTGCAGCATGTGCTTGATTTATAGATGCATAATTCTACTGAGTGCATGTAATGTTCAAATTATATCAAATGAGTTTACTTATGTTGATTTAGTGAATGGTTTTTCGTTCATGATATCAGTTAGGTTGTTCGCACCGTCTGTTATTGCTCTCGAGTTTGAATAGGTAACTTAGTTTTTCGCCTTGTTGCAGACGATCTATCGCTCTTTAGATGATCCACTATGGATGATTTACCCGACCTAGTAGCATGGGACATACTAGAGAGAATAAACGAAACAGCAGATAAAAGTGCCATATCTCTAACTTGTAAACGCCTCCATGAACTTGACAACGTGCAAAGAAAATCCATTCGTGTTGGTTGTGGCTTGCATCCTGCGAATGAGGCATTGGTTTCTCTCTGCAACAGGTTCAAAAATTTGGAAAAAATCGAAGTCTCTTACTCTGGTTGGATGTCCAAATCAGGTAAACAGTTAGACGACAGAGGCGTTTACAATCTCTCCAATAGTTGCCCTAATCTTAGTGATCTCACCTTAAGTTACTGCACTTTCATCACTGATTCGGGTTTGAGTCACTTAGCTTCATGCTCCCGTCTCTTGTCCCTGAAGTTGATATTCGCTCCTAGAATTAGTGGATGTGGAATATTAACTGTGGTGTTGGGATGTAAAAAGCTCGCATTGTTGCACCTCATTCGTTGTCTTAACATCACCAGAATGGAATGGATCGAGTATCTTGGGAAGGTTGAGACGTTCGAAGATCTTTGCATCAAGAACTGCAGAGCAATCGGAGAAGGTGATCTCATCAAACTTGGGCAAAGTTGGCAGAGATTGAAAAGGCTTCAATTTGAAGTGGATGCTAACTATCGTTACATGAAGGTGTATGATCGCCTGGCAGTGGACCAATGGCAGAAGCAGTCGATCCCATGTGACAGTTTAATCGAACTTAGGCTAGTGAACGGCATCATAAGCCCAGGGAGAGGTCTCTCTTGCATCTTAGGGAAATGCAAGAATTTAGAAAAGGTTCACTTAGACATGTGTGCAGGGGTGAAAGATTCAGAAATCATAAATTTGGCGCGAAACTCGAGGAACCTCCGATCCATCTCTCTCCGAGTGCCATCGGATTTCTCTCTCCCTTTTCTCTCTAACAATCCAATTAGGCTCACAGATGAATGCTTGAAGGCACTAGCTGAAAACTGCAAGCACCTCGAGTCTCTAAGACTGTCTTTCCCGGATGGAGACTTCCCTTCGATTTCTTCATTCTCGATGAATGGGATACTGAAGCTGGTGCTTGATTGCCCGCTGAGGGAGCTCACTCTTGATCACGTGTACTCGTTTGGTGATGTTGGGATGCAGGCGCTTTGTGGGGCGGAGAATCTTGAAGTTTTGGAGGTGACGAGGTGTCAAGAGATCACGGACGAAGGGATGCAGCTCGCCGTGGCGTTTCCTCGGTTGAGAGTGTTGAAGCTGCGCAAATGCCTCGGAGTAAGTGACGACGGATTGAAGGGATTCGTCATCGGGCAAAAGAAGCTGAAGGTTTTGGCAGTGGAAGATTGTCCACAGATCTCTGAAAGGGGAGTTGAAGGAGCTGCAGATAAGGTTAGTTTTAGGCAGGATTTGTCATGGATGTATTAGTTTTAGGCTGTAATTATTCAATCTTTTTTGTCTTCTCACTATTGAGTTGATGTTTCCTTCATAGTTGAGATGTAGTGTATGTGGATAGAGAGAGAGAGCTCTGAAAATCACTCTCTTGCATACTTGGAAAATGTATATATTGGGGATTTTTTTTTTTTTTTGGAAGCAATATTGGGGAAATTTTAGTGTGGATGATAATTTACTTAAATCAATCCATTTATAAGTATAAAATCTGCTGCTTCATTTTAGGTAAGGTTGTGTTTCAGTAAAATGTACTATGCTATAGGCAATTTATTCATGTTTGAATCATGTATAGAGTAGATAAGTGTAGAGAAGGTATTCATAAATTATTTTATTATGATGTTTGAATTTTCTATGATGAAATGTCAAATATATTATTATGAGACAAATAGCTGAAAGCGGTCAACTAGCTTTAATAACGAAGGAATAGAACTGATGAATTGATAAGCCATCTAGTTGGAATAAATTACTATGTCTATATTATATGTGGATGCAATCAACTTACTATGACTATTGCATTTATAATAAAATAAACAAACACTTAGGGGGTGTATTCAATCCGGATTTTAAAAGATTTTTTTGTATTTCAAAAATCTATAGGTATTCATTTCAGATTTCATAAAATCCATATAAATCTGTTGGTATTCAATTAGGACTTTTAAATATCATCTAATTCTGATGATATTCAAAATTCTCAGAATTCTAATAAGTCATGGATTTTAAAGGATTTCTAGAACCAAATACAAAGAAAAAATGTCTACACAAATCTCACCTCTCTAGTATAGATTTTAGAAGTCTACTGTAGGAAAAAAAAAAAAACATAATCGTAAAAAAATAAAAATGTTGCTCAATTGCCGTCTTGTTCCATCGTGATGCTCAACATTGGTAAACCAATTACAAACTCACTCTCTTCAGCACATATGCAAACGAGTGATCGTTGAGAATCTCCATGAACGCATTCTTATAAGACATTTCAATAGTATATATAACGTAAACCACATACTGCGTTTCTTTAGAGCTACCAAATTTTGCGCCGCTCTTCTCGTGGAGTTGGGCAGCTGCGGATAATTCTCCAAATGCTTCATCAGCACTGCCACCACCATGGTCTCTACATAGCTCCACAGCTTCTCCACGAATTCGAAAGTAGTGACAGATATAGACTTCACCTTCTTCTGAAACATAGTCAAGAACGCCACTCTGGGTAGAAAATTAGGCAGCCCTATGGATTTCGTCTCCTCCAAAACCTTCATCTCCTCGAGCAAGAAAGTGCCATTAGCAGCCATGGAGTCCTCCTCTGCACTTGTGTCGACTGCATTTGCTTGTAGTAATCATCTCAACCAATCTAGCCATGCAATACTCTCATTCTCATCGTGGTACTCATCGAACTCCCCCCCTCGGCAGAATCTTCCTCAGAGATTCCTCTGCTCTTATGGGGTAATTCAATCAACGCACGCTTCAGACAATACAAAAGTGCCACATTGATAACACCTTCATAGACTTACAAGACGTGCACTTATAGGGGATGCTAGAAGACTTCAGAAGGTTAATTCCTCGCCTGAAGATGAAAGACATCGCAGTATTTTGACTAGAACTATTAATTGCTATCACTTAATTTGAATAATCGGGACATAATTGGGCTTTTATGGCCTGATGTTTATGATCACATAGTTGGTATCCAGTCGACTGTAACTGGAGTGGATGAGATATGTCTTCCTATAGGCTCCTGGCCTCGGTGTTTTGAAATGGTGATTTTCACAATGCTCGATGATTTGGCTGAAATCGCTTCGCTCAAGGAAACCGTCAAACTCAGAAAGAACACAGAACATAGAAGAAAACTCTCGTTCTTTTATTTTTCATATTTATGTTGTTAAAAATAATCACGACTTATTTATTTTTAAAAATCTATGGATTTATAAAGTATATCAAAATAGAGATATATCAATCTAATAGAATCCACATAGAATTAAAACAATCCATGGAATTAACAAGTCCTTGGATTATAAAAACTCTATTAAAATCTTTTAAAATCCGAATTGAATAGATTCTTTAAGTGAAATTAGTTTTTATTTTAATATAATACGACATGCACACACACACAATAATAATAATAATAATAATAATAATAATAATAATAATAATAATAATAATTCGAACCCCTAATCTATTGATGGTAAGGAACATATTTCATACGAACCTTCAGTCTATCGGTTAGAGCGGAAATGCTTTAGTACAAACTTTCGTCACACGCACATATGTATATATGTAAAATAATTCGAATTTCTGATCTATTGGTTGTAAGCAACACATTTCATACGAACCCTCATTTATCTAAAAATACTTAGTGAAGTAATTCACTCACATATGTGCATATGCATATGATAATTCAAACCTTAGATCTATTGATTTTAAATAACATATATTGTGCGAACCCTCGTTCTATTGGTCAGAAGGGCAGGCCCGGACCTGTGCTAAGGCACAAGAGGCACATGCATGCCTAGGGCCCAATAATTTTTGGGGGCCCATAAAATATTTAGTAATAATACTAATTTAATGAATTTGCTCCTATAGCTTTGTCTAGATCAGTTGGTAGAACGCAAGTATTTTATACTTGTGGTTAGACGTGCTCGGGCTTCTTGGCCCGCCGGTCAATAGTTTTGGCCCGGCCCGCGAATCAACCCGCCGGTTAACCAACGGGCCAGGCCCGGCAGGCCTAGTAGGATCCGAGGGGCTGGGTAGAGCTGTTGGGGCCAGACGGGCCGCTCCAAGACCGACGGGCCGAGCCTGGCCCGGCGGGCCCAACGGGCAAAAAACAGGGGCAAGGTGGCACAGTAGCTGCAGGCTGGGGGCTGGGCGTGGGGTTGGTGCTGCAATGGCTACTAGCCGTTGGGCAAGGCTCCCTCCTCCTCTCCACTCCTCATCCAACTCCTCCTATAAGTTCATACCGCATTCAAACACCCATTTCACCACAATCTCTCAACTCTCAAGCTCTAATTTTCACTCTAAAGCTCTCATCTCTCAACTCTCAAGTTCTCAAGTTTCAAGCACTTAAGCTCTCACTCTCATTTTCTGAATCTCTATTATCACTCTCTCAACTCAATCTCTATTCTCATTCATTTTCATTCTCAACTCTCAAGTTTCAACTCTCAACTCTCAAGCTTTCACTCTCACATTTCAAACACACTCACTCCCAAGTTCATAACTACACACACACATACACAATGTCTTCCAAAGGAAACAAGGGTAAGGGCAAGATGGTCGGTGAAACCCGAAGTGAAGGAGGCCGATCATCTAAAATTCAAAAGGAAATAAGGGCGGAAGTGGCGGAGGAAATCTCAAGGCAAGTCGCCGAACGGCTTCAAACCGAAGAAGACGCGAGGTTTGAGGAGATGGTTAATACGATGGAAAGCCAAGGATTCGAATTTCATGGCTCGAACGACGATAAAGAGCACGAAGATGACGTGCTAAACCAACCTCTCCCAACAAATACCATCATCAAGGAATCAAAGTCCGATGTCTTCAAGAAACACTTTAGAAAAGAGTTGGCTCCGGAGATCAAAGGCCAACCTCCTCTCTCCGATGGTCGAAAGAGATACATCGTATATTGCAACTATTGCACAACGGAATACAAATAGATCGAAAGGGGAGGCTATGGCACGATGGTGTTTGTCAAATGCTTGAGATTTATTATGATGCTTTTATGCAAATGGACTTTAGTGGTGTTGTAATTGATGGTGAACAAATCTTTTTTGATCTTCCTAATGTGCAACAAATCAAGGATGATCTACATAGGACTTTGAGAGATTTTTTTGAAGAATATAAAATGAAGTATGGTAGTGATGAAGATAACAATACCAATATTCCTTCTTCTTCTATGATGTCTTCATTTGATTTTCCCTTTGCTATGAACTCATTAGATCTTTTAGTTCAACAAATGTAAGGAATACACCAAAATAGAACCTATGAACTTCTAAGGGGCCAAGGTAATAGTGAATTGGACATGTTTTTGCAAACTCGTTTTGTCTTTGGTGTTGAAGATAGTGGTCCATCGATCGATGTGTTGAAGCGGTGGTCGAAGAAAGAGAAGTACCCAATACTCTCCATCATGGCGAAGGAGTTATTTACCGTCCCGGCATCCACCGTATCCGTTGAACAAGCCTTTAGCACCGGGGGTCTTATGCTAGATCAAAGAAGATCAACCATGAAGCCGGTGAACATTGAAGCTACCATCTTGCTTGATGATTGATGTCGGGCCGACCTTAGAGCTCAAGAACCGGAATGGGATGATCGGAATGAGAGCAAAGATGAAGCTTTCACCGAGATGGATTGATCGGCATCGGGTGCGGAGTACGAAGCGTGGTGTTGTAAAAAGAACTACGTCGACTTTGATTCCTCTATAACTATGAGGATATGTAGGCAACTCGATTTTTGAAATTAAATTGAGTTCAAGTCCCTTATTATTATTATTATTATTATTATTATTATTATTATTATTATTATTATTATTATTATTAATTTTCATTTCAAATGTAAAAGTTCTTATTCAATTGTCAAAGTCCTTAAATTGAACTTAAGTTATTGTTGTAATTTTCCTCATTATTAATGCAAAATTGAAAAATTGTTATTCATTTTCAACAATTTAATGAGTTATTTAAATATTTTTAAATAAAACAAAACAACATCAAAACATAACAAATTATCATTTCCTATTCATAAAAATAATAAATATAAAAGAATATAATTTAAAAACTTAACAAAGTTGAAAGAAAAAAAAAAAACGGCCAAAATGCCGAGAGCAAAATCCCCCTCCTTTGTTTTTCCCCTGTTTTGGGGACAAGTTGGGAAAGATAGGCACGCGGGCCGGCCCTTGGCCCATCGGTTTCGGCCCGGCCCGGGACCGACGGGCTTCGGGCCTGGCCCCTAACCGCGCATCATCCTCAAGGGCTGGGCTAGGGCCATCCAATTGAGGCCCGTGGCCCGACGTTTCGAGGCCCGAAACCGCCGGGCCCGGCCCTTGGGCAGGTCTACTTGTGGTCGTGGGTTCGAGCCCCACGGTGGGATATTCCACTTTTTGACATTTTCTTTAATTTATTTTTCAAATTTTACTCTTTCCTTAATGTAGCAAAAAGTAAAGCATCTACTATCACTCTTCACAAAATCAGAATTCATAAACGTGTGCAAATCTTTCTCCCTTTGCCTTAATGTTTTTTTTTTTTTTTTGAATTTTGTTAATGTTAGGATGATTTAATTTCATTAGGATTTAGGATTGAAATTGAGTTTATGATCTTGCTCTAAATATTAAATTGCAGAATTTGAATCTTGTTAAGACTGAAATGACATAAAATTCTGTAATTTGCTTGCGTATTTTGTTAAGATTGAAAATTTGAAATTGAGGGAAAATTGTAGAATTTGCTTACGTCTAAAACTGCACGGCGTGTTTTTATTTAGATAGTGTAAGAATTTTTATTTATTTTTTTCCAACTAATTACTATTGTCATATTACATATATTTTTTTCTCGCTTATTGAGGGTCATTTTGTTTTTTTCGCCTAGGGCCTCGCAAAACACAAGACCGGGCCTGCAGAAGGGAAGCATTTTACAAAATTGATTTGATAGCTTGTATGCTTTGTTTTATGCAATAAATTACGAATAAAAATACAGACAAAATTGTCAAATAATTTTGTAACATACAAGAGACGAAAAATATATACAATTACACCAAACAAATAATGAAATATTTGGTTTTGAAGGAATCTATTTGGGGAATTATCCTTCAGAAATAAGCATATGCTTGAAAGATGATACGAAATTCTCTGACGTAATGGTTGCAACTTAATTTTTTAATGTTTGTATTAATTTTCCAATATTTGTGCAAATTTTGAGAAATCAAGTAATTTTGCCAAAAATAAATTATTGAGAACTATAATTTAATCATTAAAAAATATTTAGATATAGCTCAAGCAATTATTTTATTTTAATTATATTTTCATATTAGTAATAATAATAATAATAATTATAATAATAACGTTAAAAACGTTGAATATACAACATGCGAGTAATGTGTCCGCATATTAAGCCACCGATCCCCATTCATCGGCACCACCACTTTCTCCGCCGCTTTGCATAAGAAGAAAGAGCGGAGGCCTCGTCGGAGAAGATTCATTTTACTAACCACAACTTCAATTGGTAATCAATCCCCTTTCATTCATTTCCATCAATTCTTCAGCCTCTCAACGCAGTAGAGTACTAGCTGATTTCAGATTTCACTTTCGTGGTTTTATTTGAGTTTTTCCCCCCTCTATTTTTAATAGTTAGAAGATCGGCGTCGTGCTCGAGCATTTGTTCATTCAATCTCTCTTTCCTTTTTTTTTTTTATGTAATTTAATGAGATCATATAACTTCATTTGATTTAGTGTAGCTCGAGCAAATTTTGAGTTTTAAGAATTTTGTAAGGTGCAGGCATGTAACTGTTCTCGACTCGGCTCGATTAGATTATTCCGGAAAACATGCTCGATTTTGTTGTAGTTAAGCGTCTAAAGCTAGTGAACTTTAGGCTACTTAGGTTCATTGATCCTCCTCTATCCGCATCATGATCATTCTATAGTTTTTCTGTGGACTTATTTTGATTTCTTCCTATGTTTGTTTAGCTCTCGTAACGCTGTTCTTGCTTTGTTTCTTAATTGTTTGTGCTGATTTACTCCTTTTATTTTGTGTCTGTTTACTTGATATGCTAATTTTCTTAGCAATTTCTTGTTCTAATAATAAGAAGTTAAACATATTGCAGGGTTTACAAATTTTTGAAATTCATCGGGCAATGCTGCATACTGAGTGTGTCAAGGATAAATGTTTGCATTGCTGTGAGCTTGTTTAACTTCGGCACATGCAATTCAGTTGATCATGAAGCGTTATGTATACATAAATGACTATACTCTAGCAAGCGATCTCTACTGTGACAATCGTATATCAAATAGAAAGTATACCATATGGAACTTTCTCCCCAAAAATCTATGGGAACAATTCAGGTTAGCACTTACACCACCTCTATAAAATCAGGTATACTACTGAGATGAGTTTGATCTGATATTGGTCTTAATAGTCTGGAGAAGTCAAACCCACCTTCTTATAACGAGCACTTATCATTCTAAGCCAATACTGTAGCTCCATTGTATTTCCATCCCTGGCTAGTGGCAAGAAGCATACGTGCGATTAATGAACCTGTGATTTTGTTTTTTTTCCTCCCTGCAACATTGGTATAACTGGATCTTGGAGATACATAAATTTACATTCTTCACATGCCATTTATCGTTGTAACTAACAAACCTCATTCAGTTTTCAGTCATTTATTTTTTTTCCCTTCTCTTTTGCTGCTATTTCTCATTTGCAATTATCAGCAAACCCTGGCCAACTGAGACAAATAAAATAGATTTATCTCTATGGATTATAACTGTGCAATTACCTCTGTTGTCACCATGCATATTAAATGTTATATCCTTTCCTCCATCCCTCCTTTTACTTAATGCGAGCTCTATCTTTGATTTACAGCCGGTTTATGAATCAGTACTTTTTGTTGATTGCTTGCCTTCAACTCTGGTCCCTGATTACTCCTGTGAATCCTGCAAGTACTTGGGGTCCTCTTATATTCATATTTGCTGTCTCTGCAACGAAAGAAGCATGGGATGATTACAACAGATATCTGTCAGATAAGAAAGCAAATGAAAAAGAAGTTTGGATAGTGAGGCAGGGAATCAGAAAGCATGTACGTAAATCGCCCCTCTGATTTCCTTTTTTTTGTTCTTTTATTTATTTTATTTTATATTTGTATCTAGGCTCTGTTACAAATCAAGTCAGATGGGCACTTATTCTAGATCGTCAAAATATGGTTTAACTGCGAATTCTCATTCTTGTTGGAAATCGAGTACTAATCTCACTTGAAGTGTATGTAAAATCGAATCAGATGGGCACTCATTATAGATCATTAAAATATGGTTTAGCTGTGAAGCCTCATTCTTTGTTAGAAATAGAGTACTATCTCACTCGAAGTGTATGTAATGTATAGGGAGAGTTCCAATGCGACATTTAAGGGTGCCCTAGTCTGCCCATACACTCTACTCTATATTCATTTGGACATGTTGGCAGTAAAATGTTCAGTGTTTTTATTATGTAATTACGTATAGGAACTGTGCAGTAAATTCATATCAGGTATCCAAGAGGTCTACATTAGCATATTATACGTGTTTTAAGAGGCTGCCATTATGAATTGTGTTTATCGGAAAAGCTTCTGGATTTCTCAACTTATATGTTTATCTTTTCCTTTCCTGTTTTTATCTCCTGGAATTTCTCATTTTGGATCATTTCCATGTTTGTTTTGTTTTCCTTAGATTCAAGCCCAAGAAATTTATATTGGAAACATAGTATGGCTGCGTGAAAATGATGAAGTTCCTTGTGATCTTGTGTTACTTGGTACATCTGATCCTCAAGGGTTTTGTTATGTGGAGGTAAATTTTCTCCCACTCTCAAATTCATTTGTTTATTTTTAGGTTTTGGCTTTACTGTCCGTAGTTACTGATAAGCGCTCTGAGGACAGAAATCGAACATTCCCTTAGATTAATATTTGCAACTTGATTAGCTCTGTATCTTTTAGGATTTCAATATAAACATTAACTTAACAGATGACCATCTCCAGAAATTAATCTGTACCATAGGAATGTTTCTGAACTTGTTAGTGATAAGCAAAAATCTATAAGATCTTTTGATGCAGTGTGACGGGAACCAGATTTTCTGGGTATTGCAGCACTATGATTATAAAGATATAATTTTGACTGTTAACTTTGTAGAGAAGTTATACTATGCATTAGTATTTAGAGGAGCATGAAAGTGGAAATGGGGTGGCTGCGACATGACTAAATTGACCCACTTCTCCTCCTTCCTTTCTGTCTTTCTCTGTTTCTTTTTCTTTTTCTTTCTTGGTTTTTCTTCTTGTACTTAATAGGCTTTCTTCTAAGATTATCAGAGTGTGTGATGTCCTTGTAAATTGACTTAGTAGCGTCAAGATCTTTCCTAGGTCATCCTTGTTGTCCACCTCTATGATTTGGGGAAATTTCTATCTGAATACGTATCTTCACCTGATGTGTAGATCATAATGATGTATTTTATTTTTCTAGACATCAGCACTAGATGGCGAAACTGACTTGAAGACACGGTCAATACCTTCTGCTTGCATGGGAATAGATGTTGACTTGTTGCACAAAATCAAGGCAAGACATTAATATGTTTTGGAATTTGAATTATAAATTTACTTCATCGAACTCTCCATTTAGTTTTTGTTCATGTGACAGGGTGTAATTGAGTGTCCCAGTCCAGATAAAGATATTAGGAGGTTCGATGCAAACATGCGACTGTTTCCTCCATTTCTTGATAATGACATTTTCCCCTTGACAATCAACAATACCCTTCTTCAATCATGCTACTTAAGGAACACAGAGTGGGCATGTGGAGTTGCTGTGTACACAGGTAAGAGTCTAGCCCTTTTGGCATTTCAACTTAAGCCAGTATTGTTGCTTGTTTGATTTTCTTGAATGGCATGTTCTTTTCCTATTGATGACAAAGATTAGAAAAGGAGTTCGTATTTCTGGTGGCATTATCGGAAGTGATATAACTTAGTTGAAGTAGCTAGGATTAGTGACTCAACGGAAGTAGGGGTTATTGTTGTCTATCTTAATGATGATCAGGGGCGGATCCCAAAGATTCATTAGTGGAGTTGTTGAGCAGTTCTCATCCATCTTTTGTATTCCTGTTTATTGGCATGCTGCAAATTACATTACAATTTCCGAAGTAATTTTATATAAATATTCTTTTACTCGAGTTAGGATTTATTACACTCTTCTTTGATTTTGAAAATTATCAAGTCTATCTGTACTAAATTTTCATCATTTCTGTTGTTCGGAAGACTTGTGCATTATTTGTAGCTAGTTGAGCACTTCATTTTGTGCAATTCACTTTTGCTTTGTTTTCATCATTCTTTTCTGGGGCACCCGATCTTTCACTAGTAAAATATTTTCTAATACTACCTCCATCCCATATACTATTAGGCTACCTTTCCGCTTTGGTCCGTCCCACTTATTAGTCCACTTTCCTAAAATGGCAAAAAATTTGTGGCTACAATTAACTCTCTCTCTTTAGAATTGATTACAACCACATTATTTGCATTGGCTATTGTGCCATTTACAACATAGACTAATAAATGAGATGGAGGTAGTATCATAGATCGCAAGTTCTTTGCCTTACATTTGATCTCTGCAAGTTGTATTACTTTGCCTCTTTATTAATCAGAGATTAACGTAATTTCTGGCCTAATTCTCCATTTACTTCTAATTTTAGGCAATGAAACCAAGTTGGGCATGAGTAGGGGCATACCTGAACCGAAGCTTACAGCTGTAGATGCAATGATTGACAAATTGACTGGAGCAATATTTGTTTTCCAGATAGTTGTTGTCATTGTTCTGGGCATAGCTGGGAACGTTTGGAAGGACACAGAAGGGAAAAAGGTTTATCTCTCTAAAATATCTTAATAACTATTGTTTCTGCTCATATTATTAGTTTATCAGTTCAATGTGCAAAAGAATGTGAACTTTAATGGGAATCCTACAAGAACAGTCTTTTGGAAACTACTTTTATGGAACTTAACTGCCTTGTTGAAGTTTTGCTCAAGTACTTGCTGGGATGAACGATAAAGATTATTTTTGTTGATCTATGTAATTATGAGAGTGATTTAGGGTGCTCAGATATCTTGAATCCACATTTCAGCAAGATGACTAAACGAATTTTAGAGGATTCAAGATGTGAGTAGAGAATAAAGTCAAGCATTGGCTCTTATATACATTGCTAACACGTTATCGCCTTTGGTTTACCTTAGTTCTTATTAGCATCTGATGCACACATCTTGATCCACCCCTTGTAGCTATGGTATGTTCAATATCCAAAAGAAGGTCCTTGGTATGAGCTTCTGGTCATCCCTCTTCGATTTGAACTACTTTGCTCCATCATGATTCCCATATCTATAAAGGTAAGATTTGGAGTCTTCATGCCTTTCTATTGGGTTCTGATGTTGTGCAGTTAAACTTCTTCATGAGGGATGCTTATTTCTAAGCCAACTAATATATATCGAAAAAGAAACTAGTAAGAAAAATGTATTTCATTCTGCAACTTATTTGAACACATATGAGGGCTATAATGGGGGTCTTTGTTGCAGGTCTCCTTAGATCTAGTTAAAAGCTTGTATGCTAAATTTATTGATTGGGACGAGCAGATGGTTGATCCAGAAACAGGGATTCGGTCCAATGCTACTAAGTAAGAAACTGAGATTGCCCTCATAATTACTGGTGCTTAAATAATTAATATTCATGCAAATCTGGTTCACTCATTGTTTTTCTTATGTTGGCAGCACAGCAATTAGTGAGGACTTGGGACAAGTTGAGTATATATTGACAGATAAGACAGGAACTCTTACTGAAAATAAAATGATCTTTAAAAGGTGCTGCATAAGTGGAAGATTCTATGGGAATGAGAATGGGGATGCCGTGACAGGTTAGTCCTGTAAATGTCCACATGTCGCTAATCATAACTCTAAAACTTTTATACTTAGGTGGTGAACTGTGAGGTACTCGTATAATTGCATGCCGTGGAGTACAATGACTACAGAAACATCTGTCTTCCTAGTCTACTGTTTTTTGAAGAACTCTCTGGATATTTTCCATAATTATTGAATTTTAATATTGTATGAACTCAATGTCTGAAAATTTAACGCCAAAATAAAGGACCTTCTTTTGCATTAAAGCTTGAATTCTTCATCTAGTCTTGCCACTGAAATCTCATTGCACGCCTTTCAAAATCATGTTTCAAAAAAATTTAGCTGTCGCAGACATAATATGTTCAAGTTGTTTACAAGACTTTTCTCAGTCAGTAGTTATAGGGCCTAGGTTTCTCACCATTACATGTACTGCTTCACCTGGAAAACATTATCTTGGATTAGGAACAGTGTTACTTATGCCGGCTAATAGATGACGAGTCTTGAGAGGTCTTTATAAAGTGCATCCAGAACTACTGTGTGATTTAGGTTTAGTTTCATGACCAAAAACTTAACAAAGTTTCATAATGTCATAGTGCCAGCTTGAGCAAAAATCATAAGTGGCTGATGCACGGTGTTTCTCTAGTTTTATTCATTATGTAGCTTACATTTATACCCAGATTCTGTGCTTTACAGATCCTCAGTTGCTTAATGCTGTATCCACTGGGTTAGCTGATGTCATTCAATTTCTCAAAGTTATGGCAATATGCAATACTGTCATTCCTGTGCGAAGGTAACTATAGGAATCTCTATGTAAATGCTTGCAGCAATGATAGACACAGACAAGAAATAAGAGTTCTCTTTTATCCAGGTTATAAAGAATTATTTTCTCCTCTAGTGATCTCTGGCCTACTTCTTCTGTTTGTACAGCAACAGTGGGACAATCTCATACAAGGCACTATCGCAAGATGAAGAAGCTCTTGTACATGCTGCTGCTCGTCTGCGCATGGTTTTTGAGAATAAAAATGGGAATATTCTTGGTAAGCTTAGATGATATCAGGGGATTCATGGGTCATTGGCTAGAGGGGTCACCTGCTGCTTGCAGCAAACATGTAGATTCAGTACATATATATGTATCATGCTTGTGTCATGTCTTAGTTTAAACATTTACTCCCGCCGCCCCACTCTACTTGACACATTTTCCTTTTTGGGACGTCCCACCCTACTTGAAACATTTTCTTTTTGGGAAATAATTAGGGTTTAAATGGTACAATTAGTAAACCCCTTATTACATTTAACATTACCTAATTAAATCTCATCATCCACTCACCTCTCAGTACGTATCCTAATATAATTTAAATTCTAAATGTTTAAATTATCTTAACTTGCTCGTTTGTTCTCATATTTATATGATTTTTATACCAAATCAAAGGTCTTGATACGATCTTTCATTTAAGATCAGACATCAATATGTTTTTATGCATTTATGATGCTTTAGTTTTAAAATATGCCTAAATACATAAACCACATTACATCCCTAAACACTACACTTTACATACTAAACACTCCCGTCTTAAATCCCGTGCCCAAAAAAAATGCTTCAAGTAGGGTGGGGCGGAGGGAGTAGAAAACAAATTACGTAAAAGTTTTACCACTTCTCATTTAGACAACTTTGAGGTCAGGAAAGAAACACGTTCACTTCTGATGTTCAATTTGTAAATGATTATTGGGATTACTGAACTCGAACTCATCATTATTTACAAGTAAATTACTACTTTTTAATTAAACTTCAAGTGAAGTTCTACAGTCGTCAAAACTCCGTAAACTTATTTTGTGCATGAGATGCTATCGACTTTCCTGATTGCAGATATTAACTTCAATGCATCTCCAAACCGATATGAAGTGCTAGACGTTTTGGAGTTCACTTCTGACAGGAAAAGAATGTCTGTGGTGGTCAGGGACTGCCAAAGTGGGGAGATTTCTCTCTTTTCTAAAGGAGCAGATGAAGCTATTTTTCCTCTTACCTATGCTGGTAACCTAAATTTTTATTTCCATCATTACCTACTTCCATTTTATTGGCTATAGCTGATTGCTGGGGAAAATTCTTATGTAGCTTGGTCTATGAAATCCAACCCTTTGTAGCTCTGAACTTATGCTTGGAATTTCGAAAACCAAATTAACATCTATTAATATCTTAACAGCACGAGTGCTGATTTTACTACTCTTACATAACAAAGTTTAGAATATCCGCCTTCTGACAAAAATACAAAAAATATTATCTTCTCCCTATTATTTTGTCAAACTGACTATCTTGATCCTCTAGGCGGAACCTTGTGCCAAGACTATAAGTTAAAATGTTAGACAAATCGTGTGCGTGTGATGGCCTAGCGGTAGTGGCGTTAATGCCTGAGACCTTTGTGGTGAAGTTCTCAGGTTCGAGTCCTTCAATGTGCGGTCTATAAAATTTCTTATTAAAATTGGTAAAAAAAAATGTCAGTCTAATCAAAAGCTGGCATATAAATGGTCAATGACATAAAATAAATGTTTCATCTCAATAGTGTTTAATAATGAATTACCTGAACACCTAGAAGCATTCTATGATCAGTTGCAGCTTGAGGTCCAAAGAATTTGAGCTTTGTTCATTTTGCAGATGTGGAAAAGATTCTAGTTGTAGGAATTTCCTGTCCACATATCTTCTTACTTCTAATTTCATTGCAGCCTGTAGCTGATCCATTGATCTCTTATCTTGTCGAATATGGTTGTAGTATATTGCATATTCTGTGTGTGGATCACAAGAGAGTCTTCACTCTTAGAGTGTAGATATGATCTGTCTTGGGAAATGGGGTGTGTGGCATTCCAGGTTAGCTTCATTCTAGACTTTCAAACAAGGATCAAATTTCGAAGGGGGAAGGGCGGTCGCATCTCAAACCTACTGGGTCTAAATTCATATAGAATGCTCTTTTATGGTTCCAGATGGTTTGGGATCTAGGAACTTGGTCCAGACCCAATGTGTGAATCTGTATTTAAAAGCTCCGGGTTGTGCGTGCTGCTCTAGCAATGTGGTTATAGACCATATTGACTGCCCAAATTTTCTGGTGAAAAAAGTCACATGCATTTGAAAATATTGAAGTTATACATAGCATGTTTTCTTATAACATGAACTATGTACATTCTTTTCACATTGATCTCTGTTTTAGTGTTTCTTAATCTTCTCCACATATCCATCACATAAATTTGTTCCTTACTAGGTCCATCATCATCTAATTTTAATGGTTCACGCTAACTTAAAAAGCATGATCCGCAAATCATCTTTCAAACTATTATCCTCCACATGAGTCTCTCAGTGATTTCAATTGGTTTTTGTGTATCTCTAATATCTGACTATCATTATAAGTTTCTTGGCTTGTCTGCACGATATGTTGCATGCATTTGATTGTATCCTTCAATTTCTTATATCTCGTTGGCTGTAGTTTCTTGATCTTTGTTTCAGTAGGATGCAATCTTATTGTGATATCTAACAAATAGATTGTGTCAGGGCAACAGGTTAGGACTTTTGCTGAAGCTGTAGAACATTATGCTCAAATGGGTCTGAGAACGTTGTGCCTTGCTTGGCGTAAATTAGAGGATGAGGAATATCAGGAATGGGCTTCAATGTTTAAAGAGGCTAATAGTTCTCTAGTTGATAGAGAGGTAAATCAAGGCACTACTTTCGATTCCCCTCATCTTTTCTGTGGACTTCTTTTTGCCTGGATTTCCTACTTTCTGGTTATGTCATCAGTTTGAATGCCATAAAATTTACGCTTACACTACTTATTGTATTTTGCAGTGGAGAGTAGCTGAAGTCTGCCAAAGGTTAGAGCATGATTTTGAAATCTTAGGTGTAGCTGCCATCGAGGATCGTCTACAGGTGATAATGTCTGCTATGAAATACCCCTCACAGTTTGATGATTATATATATAATCTGTAAAAACAAGTGGTTTTACCTGTACTTCTCCTATTTCGGTAACAATGCAGGATGGTGTGCCGGAGACAATTGCAACTCTTAGGAAAGCTGGAATAAACTTTTGGATGTTAACTGGGGATAAGATGAGCACAGCTATTCAAATTGCCCTCTCTTGCAATTTTGTATCCCCAGGTTATCTTTTTTTTTTTCAGATCTTCACACATTTCTGGTGTAATATTGGCTTGACTAAGAGCAGACAACTATCTGAAGTTTGGACAAAAATTTCTGGCATATTCTTAAAGCTTCTTTCCAAAATTGCTAAAACTGGAACCTTCTAGTAATATGTAAGAGATAAAAGAAAAAAAATAGTCCAAAGAAATCGGTGTACATTTCAGCATATCTGAAGAATTTTTATTTCTTCTCTAATTCGCTATTATGCTCTGCAATTTCATATACGCAAGGAAAATTGAGCAAACTCTTAGAACAGTTATCTCAATCAACAATCTCATGAGACATGAAATTTCTTTAGCATATATTATATCCGCAACTCTGTCCTAGTAGTTAAAGGCTGCCGGTACCGTACAATCACATTTCTTTCCTTACTATATTTTCCTTGGACCTATTTACTAATTTACTCTAGAAGTTGAGTTTTATTTCAGCTAGCTCATAAAAACTCAGCCTTTCGTGAAATGCTATCCGTGCATGTTTTTGTATGCTTAACCACAACTAACTTAGTCAAAAATAGAGTAGGAAAACTTTCATCCCTCTGATTCCTCCAATTCTCCACCGAGTTGTTCATAAACTGAGCAATTTTTAATTCTCTCAGACTTTCGACACCCTTTAAAAAGCAGTTGATCCTTTTTACCCCGCTCCTAAAGTTTCTCCTGGTTGACTTATGAAGTGGAGATTTTGGAACTCTTATCCGTTTTCCAGTGATGTACCATGAAATTATAACACAAGCAACGAGTCACTGATGATGGGATTCTTGTGTGATTTTGTGATAGGAAATCATTAAGTACTAAATTTGTGAATTCCGTGAATTAGTCATTTGAGAACAGTAAAGAAGAAGATAGAATCTCTGATGGTGTACATTTATTGGATCATGTCCTGAAACTTTCTTTGTCACTTTTTTTGTTCCCTCTGCGGAGGTGTGATGTGTGAAAAAGACACTTGTAATTGGATTAAGAAATAGGAACCTTGCCTGAGATGGGTTATTTATGCTTGTTAAAGTTCTAGACTTGAGGGAATTAGTTTTAGGGCAACAAAATAAGAAAACAGAACTTTGTAGTGGAATATACACTGCTTATGCGTGTGATTAACAAGGACCAATTGCCTCTTTAACAGGACTATCTTATTTGACATGTGCTCTCAGACATGTCGGCCTTCTGCACCTGATGTTTCTATCATTTCAGATTTCTTTGGTTTTGCTACTTTTGTATTTCATACTACTTTTATGCATCATTGACAGAGCCTAAAGGTCAGCTTCTGATTATTGATGGAAAAACTGAGGATGAAGTAAGTAGGAGCTTGGAGAGGGTTTTGCTCACCACGAGAATCACAGAGACTGAACCCAAGGTATGATTCTTTTTCCTGAAACAAGATTAACTGCAATATTTTCCAAATTAATTTCATGCTTACTTTTGAGTTGGTTCATCACATTGCATTTTCTAACGATTTTTTTTTTTTTTTTTTTTTTTTTTTTGTATCTATCCAAATTTCATTGCAATCATCTTTTGTAGAGCATATACCAAAATTTTGTTTATCATCTCATGTATTCAGCATTGATTTAAATGATCGTTCCTTTGTTCTCTTGCCTCTCCATCTGTATTAGTGTTAGCAAATCTTGTCCTGATCCACCTATGATAAAATGACTGGTCACAGCTGTTTTATAATATGTATAGTGAGAATCAAGAGTAATTGGATTTGAATGAATAGAATTATGAGGTTTGTAATATCTGTAAGGCTGGGCTAAAATCATATCATAAATTTTCTCCGTGCTTCTGGTTCCCTTTTAAGTTTTTATGAGCGACTTCAGAAGATTTGTAGCTTAGAAACAGTATCTCCTGGAATTCGGTGCAGTATAATTGGTCTTATTTCACCACATCTTCATATAGTGGTACAATTGATTCTGAGGAATATGCCTAAAATTGTCTCACTTGTTAAGTACTAGCTGCAGTTGTGAAAGATATGTGAGACTAATGGCTGCATGGCACACTAGAGAAGTATTACTATAATGATTCCGTTGTGTCTGCATCTTATACATTTTCTATCATGTAAAATTCGAAGGAGTTCTCTTTATAGAAGGAATGTCGGGAGCAAAGAGAGTCTCCATCTGCACTCGTTAGTCTTTTGTCTGGAACCAAAAAGTGCTTATGGAAGATATTTTGTTGTAACAGGATGTAGCTTTTGTTGTTGATGGCTGGGCTCTTGAAATTGCCCTCAAGCATTACCGTAAAGCATTTACAGAACTTGCAATTTTGTCAAGGACAGCAATTTGTTGTCGTGTTACTCCGTCTCAGAAGGCACAGGTGTGTGACTAAACTCATGTTATTTTCTGGCAGATAATAGTATAATTTTGTACAAATATTTTGTTTTTCTGACATTAGTTTTTCTTTTTGACTGAAAGAGCCTTCTAAGCGTCATAACTCTTGTTTACTGTGGTTCCTCTAGTAAAACATCTCTGCAATTTTATCTTTTTCATTATTTTCAGCTTGTAGAACTCTTAAAGTTATGCGACTACAGAACTCTGGCCATTGGGGATGGTGGAAATGATGTGAGGATGATTCAACAAGCTGACATAGGGGTTGGCATAAGTGGTAGAGAAGGACTGCAGGCAGCAAGGGCAGCCGATTATAGCATTGGAAGTAAGATCTTTGTTAACGTGTTCTCTGTGTTGTTTGATAGGTAGAGTTAGCACATCCAGAATTGATGATTTAGTGAAACGAGATTGTATTGCTGATGAGACCTAGGTGGATCCTTTTGCCCTGTTTGTGTTAAACTTGCTACAAAAACATATAGTGCACGGAAGTATCCATGTAGCTTGTAAGTTAGTATTAGAAGAAATTTAAATTCAATGAAGTTCTTAGTCTTTTCTTGATTTGGCTTTGACTTTGAAAGGAGAAACAGAATATAAAATTGCATAGTCCTTTTAATATGAAGTTTTATGTCCTGGTATAGTAATATAGTGTGATTATGCTATCTTTTGTTTCTTATCTGGGCTATGCCACTTAAAAGGTGTCGTGTTTTGTACTGTGTAAATATTTCTGAAATCGTCTTTCTATAAGAATCAATTACGCATTTGCTCAACCTGAATCTGAAGTTATGTTTCTGTACTTGTGTGCAAGTGCAATCATATTTACTTCAGAAAATCATATGTGGAGAACTCGCAGTCACAGTAATCAATAACTATATTTGTTATATCCACATTCTTCCCTTGCAGAGTTCAGATTTTTGAAAAGACTGATACTGGTGCATGGACGCTATTCATACAACCGCACGTCATTTCTTTCCCAATATTCCTTCTATAAGTCATTGCTGATATGCTTTATCCAGATTTTGTAAGTTCTTTTTTCTGTAGCCTTCCATTCTCTTTCTATTCCTGTATCTCTTAGTGCTATTGTCCTGAGGAGCAAATAATTATATGATTTCCGTGTGTGCTGACGGTACAATCTTCCAGTTCCTCTTTCATTTCAGGCGTCTCCGGAACCAGTCTTTTCAACTCTGTGAGCTTGATGGCTTATAATGTGTTTTACACTAGTGTTCCGGTTCTGGTCAGTGTTCTTGACAAAGATCTTAGTGAAAGAACTGTAATGCAACATCCGCAGATTCTATTTTACTGCCAGGCAGGAAGGTTCGCTTACTTACTCTCTTAAAAGCTATTTTACTTGTTTCCAAGTGATTGCACTTCAGTAAATGACCATTCATGAAAAAAATTCTTTTCTTCGGTTACTCGCCTTGTTGTACTTTGGCTGACTGAAACAAAATTGAAACAGACTTCTTAACCCAAGCACGTTTGCTGGATGGTTTGGACGGTCTCTTTTCCATGTGAGTGTCTTTTCAAACATACTTTGACAAGTTTGCAAGTGAATTGAGGACTTATGTGTTGATGTACAGTATATTTGTACATACCTTCTAGTTAATTTTACTTTTATCGATCAAAATACACATATACATACGCACAGCACATGGAGACAACATTGGGGGGGGGGGGGGTTCAAACGAAGTGGAAAATATGTCTTTTATGTTCCCTTTTCAGTTTTAAAGCATGTATCTAAACTCTTAACTAAATAGCACTAACAAAAGTTGCACTTGCTAGTTGCTTTGTCATGTAAACTACTCAGTCATGCTATTATCACTTCACCAAAGCAAAATAGTTTTTGTAATAACTGGGGAATTAATTTCTCCAGGAAAGATCTATCGTTTATATATTGCATGAAGCTTGTTGAATTGTGGCTATATCC
Source organism: Mentha longifolia (assembly GCA_001642375.2). NCBI lineage: Eukaryota > Viridiplantae > Streptophyta > Magnoliopsida > Lamiales > Lamiaceae > Mentha > Mentha longifolia. Next base: position 10,948,099 of record CM038116.1, read on the forward strand.
TGCATCAAGCTTGCAGCTATAAGCATGGCACTTCATTCTAGCAAAAGAATATCCCTTGAAACAAATGATGATTATTATAAATCCAGTAACTCACTTTATGAATTATATATGTTTGAGGCCTGTGTCTTAGTATGGGAAAGTTTCTTCTTTCCTTAATAAAGTACTTGATATTGCTCTATGATTCTGTAGGCAATTGTTGTTTTTGTCATCACCATACATTCCTATGCTCTTGAGAAAAGTGAGATGGAGGAGGTAGCAATGGTTGCATTATCTGGATGCATTTGGTTGCAGGCATTTGTCGTTGCATTAGAGACCAAGTGAGTGGCTTCTTTCTCTTGCTCTTGTTTATGCATACTTAGTGAAAACGTGCAGTTAAATTTAATGCACCACACATGCTGAGCTTGTAGAATTGATCGGTTCCATTTTTCAAATGGCTAAGCAAAAGATAGTTGAATCGGTTCTTAATTACTAATTTAGCAGTATAGTTTGCATTATATCATCATTCTATCTGACATTATAACTGAATTTGGTTGACACGACTTTCCTTTGGTGTTTACAGTTCTTTCACGATTTTGCAACACATGGCAATATGGGGCAATCTTATTGGTTTTTATGTCATCAACTTGATTGTTAGTTCCATCCCGGCAATGAGCATGTACACCATAATGTTTCGCTTATGCAAGCAGCCGTCTTACTGGATTACGATGCTTGTGAGTCATTCTTTTTCTTTCTTTTGTCCCTTTACTACTCTTAATAAAATAAACTACAATGTCACACTAGTCTGAAACACTACTACTCTTAATATTGCATGCTAATGTTCAGTAATCAACAAAATCATTTCCTTTTGTGTATGGAGAAGTTTTTAAATGGGTTCGTGCTCTCTCTCTCAGCTAATTGTAGCAACAGGAATGGGGCCAGTTCTGGCTCTGAAGTACTTCAGATACACGTACAGGTCTAGCAAAATCAACATACTTCAGCAGGCAGAGCGTTTAGGAGGGCCGATTCTGTCATTGGGAATGGTAGAGCCTCACTTGAGATCCTCTTTGGACAAAGATCTTTCCCCTCTATCCATAACACAACCTAAGAACCGTACCTCCGTGTACGAACCCCTCTTGTCCGAATCTCCTAGTGCAACCAGACGCTCTATCGGACCCACCCCACGTTTCGAATTTTCCCAGTCACACTCCCCCCTAGCTTCCACTCATACACGAAAGGATATTTGATATTTCTACGATCATTCGAGGAGAAATATACATGTATAGAAGTGCTTGAATTGCAGAATGGGTCCCTCTTAGTTAGACTTAGAAGGTTTATTACTCAATTGCTCGAGCAGAGGTTTTGTAATTTCATTTCACGGCTCTCTCTTTTTTTTTTTTTTTTTTTTTTTTTTTTTTGGATTTACAGCCTAGAGATGATTATTAGTTGTATATTCCGTTGTTCCTCAAGTCTATTCCTTTAAACTATAGCATACATAGATGTTCGATGAGATAGGTGCTAATGTAGGGGATGCAAACAAATTGTGTATACCATTTGACTACATTTTTTTCTGCTGTAGCTCGGATTATTCGTCTACAAATAAACTATATATAGATATATAGGTATTCTGTTTTAACTTTATTTAATTTTTAGTTTTATACAGATAGATGAGAAGTTGAGAACTTACTTTCTAGTGTTTTGTTTACACGTTTTGGCATAAAAATTACTTTTGGGGACACTACACCTCTCTTATTGTTACAATTTTTCAGTGTGCCAAACTATACTGAAATCATTTTTCTTTAGTTTTTATGCATTTTTTCCTTCAATTTCAACTTATTATTATGAGTAATGCTTAATATGCGCACGACTGAGGGGAAAGGTAACAACATTATATTTAATAGAAAAAATTAATTAGTATACCTTATAAAAATAAATTATATAAAAAATAATTAAGCCTTAATAAAAATAACTAAACCCTTTCTTAATAAAAATAACTAAACCCTAAAGGTAATTATTGACGTGATAGTAACACGTCAGCCGTGGGCACACTTAGGGTTTATAATATTACAATATGGTTGATGAATTAAAAATTGGAGCATATATTTTTTTGTGAAAATGGTATGAAATAGCCATTTACACTTAGGCAGTGTTTGGTATATTTTTGAAGTCATCTCTAGATGACTCATCTCTAGATGAGTCATATGAATAGTATTCAAGATGAATGAATCATATGTTGTTTGGTAGCAAATCTTTCAAAGTGAGATAAATTTTTTTTTTAATAATAATAACAATAATAATGAATTATTATTAATAATATTATTGTTATTATTATTGAGTCATATTTATTTATTAATTATATAATTATAACCGACAATATCTATAAAATATTATTAATATTATTATTATTTAACAACAACTGCAATCTACATTATTAAAATATTATTGAGTCCTATTATTATTATTATTACAAAGTGAGAAGAGAGGATCATCTCCCTTCAATTCACCATTTTGGAGAGTTGAGTCAAGTGGGAAAAACAGTAAATAGCAACGGGCCGGGTAGATGATGTTCGGGCTTTTCACTTTTTGTAAAATGCTACCAAACGCCGGATGAAGGGAGATGACTCATCTCATCTTGCCTTCATCTTGCTTCATCTTACCTACAAAACGGAGCCTTAGCCAACAAAAAACACAGCTCATAAAATAGTTTACATAAAATTTACCCACTTTTTATTTTTTCGGACGAAAATGCCCTTAATTCTGAATTGAAATTACTGTCTCTCCTCTCCCCATTGTTTCAGATCTCATATCTACTTTCTCTCTCTCTCTCCCTCTCTCCCTCTCCCTTTTCTTCTTTGAACTCGCAGCGGCCGGCGCCGTTGCTCCGGCAGTCTTCGCCACTTTCCCCTCCCGCATCACGCAGCTCAATCAAACCCAGAATCAAGCCTTCTGCTTCAGCATCATCAAAATCGTCAAATATTCCCAAACATCCGAACAAAACACGCACCGACATCATCGTGAAACTAGCAACATCTCTCAAATTGAAGACAAACTCGAGCAACAGCGGCGAAATTTGAAGAGAGAATTCGAGAACTGTGATGGTGGGTGCGGCGTCTGTAGGAATCGCGCTTCTATTGATTGTTGATGGGGTTCACTTTCTCTAGGTATAGCTTTTCCCGTGAGACGCTGACAAACTTCATGAGTGAAATGATTGCAACTCTTAAAAATTAAATTGTATGTATCACCATGATAGTTGCTGGAGAGATGCTCCATAAATGACCGAATACAGAGAGGCTGAGATTGTGATGCCCAAGGTTGGAAGTGGTGGTGGAGATGCTGCGCGGAAGGTGTTTAAATTGCCTTTTTTTTTTTGAGATTTTTGATTGAATTTTGTAAGCAATGCATTTGAAATAAGAATGTAACCTTACCTTTGGCATGGTGAAAACTTGAATACCCTTCCCATTAGCTTGAGATTTTATGATTCATTGTTATTGTGGTGCTTGAACTTGACTCTGTTGGAACGAAATATTAAATTGTTCTAAAAGTTTCAAGTATGTAGACTGGAGTGACTTGATTCTATTGGAACAAAAATACTAAATCGTTCCAATAATTTCAATTGTTGAAACTATAGTTTCAACTGTCGAAACTATTGAAATGATTTAGTTGAAACTATTGGAACAATTTAGTATTTTGGAACTATTGGAACTTTTGGAACGATTTATGTGATGACTTAACTTTATTGGAACAATTTAGTTAGAACTACTGGAATAATTAGTTTTTTAGAACTATTAGAACAATTTAGTTTTTTCAGAATAATTTTTCAGAGCAATTTTTTCAACCATCATGCAAAAGTCCAGCAACTCACAAATTGAGCAAAAATAGTCAAGCATAAGTGAAGAAGAATTCACTTAAAATATCAGAACTCTATCATAAATCGAGAAGAAATTCAAAAGTTCATAAATCGAAAAGAACAAACCCTCGAGAAGAAATTCAAAAATTCATAAATCGAAAAAAACAAACCCTAGATCCAAAATATAATTTTGGGGTTTCTCTCTCTATACACAAGAATATTTCCATCTATCCATCCGTGATCTTCACGATCTCGACACAAAAAATCAATAAATAAATAAAAAATTAAAAAATCAACTAATGAAGTGATGTATCAATCTTTTCTCTCGGAGTTCTAGAACGTATCAATCCCTTAGTTTTTCTGGGCAATAATCTAGACCAAAACCCTCCTTTCACAATCTCAATCTGGGCTCCTCTTTTTGCCGCCGCATCGCAAACGCCATAGATCTACTCTTGTTGAAAAACCTAATCGAATTCCTTGCGTTCGGCTTCTATAGGCGCTGGAAATCGTCCGCCAGTGAGGAGTAGGACGAGGCATTTGAGAGGGAGAGAAGAAACGTAGGAAGAGAGAGAAAGTGAGAATTGAAAATGAGGATGAAATGCAAAAACAAGAACTAATAAATTCAAATTCCGTCATTTACCTAGTAAGTATTCTTGTCCAAAAAACACAAAATTGGGTATAATTTATGCTTATTAAGTTTGTGGCTATGATTATTGTTGACAAAGTCAAAATGGTTATTTCAAATAATGGTCCTACTTTTTTTAATTTTAATTTTTAGTTATAAATCTTAATTATGCTTAATTTATTTTCATTTTTATACGAGTAATAAATATTACTACCTCAACCCACCAAAGTAGTCTCATTCACTTTTTTAACTATTCCGGTATGCATTTTCACCGAAACCTAGTACGGGTTTTAAAATATAATTTTGAAGTATCATTTTTTTTACGGGATACTATGACACTCATAGTATCCCGTAAAAAAAACGATACTTCAAAATTATATTTTAAAACTCGTATTAGGTTTCGGTAGAAACGTGTACCGGAAAAGTTAAAAAAGTGAATGAGACTACTTATATGGGTTGGAGGTAGTACTACGTATGTTCATGGAAATTGTAGTTATATATATATATATATATATATATATAGAGTAATGATCTGCTGGGCGCCACTTGTGAGCGCCTTTGGTGAGCGCCAACCACATCAACCGATTTTTTCCATATTCCTTTTATCTCATTCCTAACATTTCGCATCATTCCATGCTTCTTCTTTTCTATTATATTTTTTAATTATCTCTCTTTCCACTAGATACTTTTATATTCAAAAATAATACTCCAAAAGGAGTATTCAATAATCTGATTAACAATCTAAACGGCAAAAGGAATCTAAAAATAACCCTAATTAAATAAGTAAATGCTGGATGTATTTTTTTCATTTTTATTAATTTAATTAATATTATACATATACATAAACCATGAGAAATAAACCCTAATTGGGAACTTAATAAACCCTAATAGGGAATTATTAAACCCTAACAGAAAAATAATAAACCCTAATTGGAATTATTAAACCCTAACAAAAAAATAATAAACCCTAATTGGAAATCATTTAACCCTAATTAAAAATAATAAATTCTAGTTGAAGGTTACTTAAGTCTAATTGAAAATAATAAATCCTAATTTTTAGTGAAATATTCAAAAAAAGATATATTTAATTAAAAAAATAAAACGAAAAAGTTTATTGTGCATGAAACTCATCAATATTATACATATGGCTTTTATCTTTCTACAAGGTACAGATATATATTAGAGCATTAGAGAGAGAAAGAAAAAAAATAAAAAAAATATAAAAAAAAGAAAGGGGAATAATGCATCAGCACAAGATGAGAGAAAAAGAAAAGGTAAAAAGAAAAAAAAAAGAAAAAAAAAACAGAAAAGAAGGAGTCGCTCACAGAAGTCGCGTATTCTAGTCGCCCAGCATGTCAATTCTATATATATATATATCCATCCGCAATAATTGTAACTATCTATTTTTGGACATATACCTCACGCAATAATATTATTTACCCTCATTATCCATCGACATTTATTAAAATCTTACATATGACCTACTTACTATTCTTAATTTTAAACTCGAATGACTCAAAAATAAATCTCATGATCCCTATGGAAATTTTACTGTGTATTATGAAATAAGAATACAAGTCAAATATTACACTTTAAAAAATTGAACGAGGTAGAATAACAATGAGCCGAAATTGTTTGTTTTATATGTGTAGCTTGGTTAGCAATTAAGCTACCTAAGTGTATATTTATGGATGTCTGCTCACATTAATCAATGCATATATAGTGTGATGTAAAAATTGGACAATCTCAAATATCAATGAGACTATTGTAGGTAAACGCCAAAATTACAACACCGGTTTCATTTTCTAGGCCATTTTTTTACCTTTCCCATAAGCGTGAGATCCTAAGTTTTACTGTTTTAGCTTATAAAATTGCAAGTAAGAAAAGTGTATAGGAAAATACGGAGTATATAATACTTCATCGGTTTCATTTGTAAGGGATAAATTTCATGGTAGTCTATTCCATTCTTAATAGGATATTTCCTAAAATAGACATTTTCCCAATTAAAAAAGAATAATAATTTAGCAAAGAAATTAATATCAGAAAATTAATTATTAAATTTCAATTATAGATCATTAAATAATGGTACCAGATTCTTTTTTTTTTTAATAAAAAAAACTAAATTTAAATCATTAAATAATGAGTTTAATCTATATTCACTACTAATCACTTTCATCTTAATTCTCGTGCCATAAAAAACTTAATCCCTTATAAACGGGATGAAGAGAGTATCAATTAAAAGTGAATACACGGGTACACGAAATACCCAAGACAACATATAGTGAAATCAAAAAAAAAAAGGGACAAACAAAGAGCCATGTCCAAGCTACAGAGGATCTAATCCACTCTCCATAAGGCTTGTTATACTTGATCACATTCTTGGCAAACACCAACTCCGCAATCTCTCTTTAATTTCTTTAAAGATTCTCTCTTTGTTCCAATTCTCTTCGTGAAACACCATCTGATTCCTCCACTTCAAGCAAACTTTTATTTCCTTGCGTTTAGAACTACTTTTATGAGCAAGAATATAACTATGCAAATTCGATATTCAATTTCAAATGAAAAGAGTTCTAAATTTGAATATATATATATATATATATATTAAACTAAGTATCAATATTAATATTAGTAGTATCATGAACAAAATGTCAAATCTTTACATAAAATGCAGAGTTAACTTAACTTGTCGTTTTCCAGCTTTGGGATTTTCTTTTCTCAAGCAAAACAGCACTCAATCTCCCAGTCCAAAGACTGTTTTTCTGGGGAAACTAACTTTCATATTTAATTAATTTTTTATTCTTTTTATGGAGAAATACTCTATACAATTTTGAAGAATATTAATCAGTTAATTATGTAGACCGACATTCCTTTTTGTTCCTTGCGAGTTCTTGTTGGAAAATTCAAAATTTGGATGAATCCAATTTCGATTGCTACATGGGGAACGTGCCTATAAACAAGCAAACAATTTCCATTGCCAGAGAAAAAAAGATTATTATGGATTTTGTGTTTGGAATTTTGGACCTCTTTTTAATTTTATTTCTGATTTGTTCGTTTCTCGGAATTCGACATAATTAAATATATTCAAATAAATTATATGAAAATAAATGGATTTACAGTGCAAGTAGTTGAAGCTCAATTGTGATTTCATGGATATTTTGTGTCGGCCATCTAAGTCGAGACGAAACATGTGAAGAGGCAATGTAATAATATTCATGAATAAAGTAATTAATATTTACAAAACAATATAAATATAATTTAATGAAATTAATTAGCTACATTAGCGTGAAAAATCAATCTCACTTTTGGTAAATATCATAAGAAATACTTACAGTATCTAGAAAAGTTACATATGGAGTATATAATTCTGCACAGGCATCTCTAGAGCATATTAATTCGAGGCTCACGTATTGTTTTTTTCCCCCTAATGTTCACCATAGAAATATTATCAATCCAATATATTTGTTTACATTGATAAATTAGATTTTATAGTTGTTAATGCCCTTAAATTAGATTATACTAGTAGATATGACGAAAGGCATTAACTCACAATTAGAAGGTGTTAGGCTAAGTGTATTTTCAAGAGCTTATAATCCAACAGTTTATATGATGCAAAAAATATATTTGGGCATGTGAGTTATTTTGTAAGAGTTTTTAAACGGCTAGAGCTTGTGTTTTGATCATATTTTTATTGAGAGCTTAATTATAATTTTTTTATGAATTAATTATAATTTTTTAAATATTTTATAATTTTTTTGCATTTGATTTCTCGCCATAATACGGTGATCAATCTAATTCGTTATTACTTAAAATAGCCTGACTAACACACAGTGTTATTCATGAGATATCAAGAACTTCATTTACGAATGCACAAGTTCATGTTGCAATGTTTTCCTACTCACTGATGTTGCAGTGCCGCATAGTGTTTTTTTATTAAGATTTACCAAATTTGTTTTATCTATCTTGACACATTTTAGATTCATCTTCAATAAAAATGTGTCAAGATATATGAGGGAGACGGAATAATTTCAATATATATTTTGATTAGCTGCTTAATAGTGTCCACGGTGAATAGAGAACAATACTCATAATTAAGAATCTCTAATGCGCACTATGATTACACTTAATATATCCACCCTTAAATGACAATTCCACATAAAATTTTGTTAGTAGAATTGAAATTTGTTACTATAATTAAAATTTTAGAGTATATAGTTGTATTAGATTTTTCTCCAAATTACAATTGCAGTAAGCCAGTAATTACATATAGTAAGTGGGCAGAGATTTTAAAGTATATCCACCCTTGGAAGCAAATGACGAAGTGGGATTCTGTAATTAAATGCGTGCGACTGATTGAGGTCTTGTCAATTTGATGAGAATATATCTCATTCTCTACATCTTCTCCGCCTATATTCAATATGTATATTATTACTATAAATTTTGATTGCTTGTTAGTAGTACTTTTTATATGTCTATTTATATCTAAAATGATAAAAGATGATAATATAATGTTATACAAATTTATAACAAATAGCGGGTTTTACTTTAAAGGAAATTGATTGATAAAATATGAAATGTATAAATTGTCCTCATTTTTTTATTAGGAAAAGTATGTAAAGATAGACAAGTCTATTTCATTACAAAAGTGGTAAAAAGTACCGTAATACTACTATAAAGTTATCACATTATTCTATTATGTACTCCATACCATGTATTACATTATATCATTGCATAATAGAAAGGGATGTCCAAAAATTATCACATGACAAGATTTTTTATGTCTCAAAGTAAACAAGGTATAAAAATACTCGTAAATACACTTTTATACTCCTTTATACGATTATACCTCATTTTACGTGTTTTTACGTCAAAGTAAACGGAACCTTATTTTAAAAAACACATTTCGATTTGAGACTCTTCATTTAGTTACTCACGTCACATATATGTATATCAGTATATGTATATAGTGTATATTTGATATACGAAAGCATGATACTATCTCTCTATCCCACTAAATATTTCATGTATGCCAAATTGGGATGTCTCGCTGTCCTAAAATGGAAAGAAATTTGATCTTAATAGTTTTATTAAAATCAATTTATTAGCTCAATCTATCCATTTCTCATCTACTCACTTCTCTACACACATCTAAGTTTGCTCGATTATTTTTATATCAAATTAACGGTCTTGATATGATCTTTAGTTTAGAATTAATCATTAATATATTTTATAAATTTATAATACACTATTTCTAAAAAACATTACAAATGTGCATCAAAATGTTAAATCTTAATTTTTACTTTAAATATTTTTTTCTTAATCTGTGTGCCCAAAAATTTTAAATCGGATTTTAAGAGACATATGTACTAGACTAGATTGACTAGGAATACTTCCCCGCTAACCATCGCTATTGACAAGGTTAAAAAGTTGGTAGAAATTTTAATTTTTAAGCTATACATGATATTATTATCACATTATTTTTAAATCGATACATGAATTATGTTCACAGTCCATAAGAAGTGGAAAACATCGGTCGTACTCGTAGGTGCTGATAATAGCAAACTAGGGAGTATAAAATAATTTATTTATTTTGTAAAGGCGAAAGTAGTTTTTGGAAGCTCAGAAAATAAAATTTAAATAGTAGGGACGTTTTCATCCCAATGCAAAATGCGAAGAACAATGGAAGGAAACGTCCCTTTCTTTCTTCCTAAACTAGACCGGTTTCATGAAACTGAGATGCTAAACCAATCCCCTCTTTCCTTCTATTTTCAACCTTATTTTCTCCAAAACCCTCCCGCTCTTGAAGGAATCGCCGCCGTTGTCGGAGAGCGCATCCTCTTCGGCGGCGGAGGCAGCAGCAGCACCGATAAAGACCGTCACGCCGCCGCCGGAGATAAACCGGCGGCTGAGAAAGATGGCAGCGTTTTGGGTGTGAAGAAAAGCTACAGGGGGGTGCGGAAGCGGCCGTGGGGGCGGTGGTCAGCGGAGATACGCGACCGCATAGGCCGGTGCCGCCACTGGCTCGGCACCTTCGACACGGCGGAGGAGGCGGCGCGCGCTTACGACGCGGCGGCGAGGAGGCTGAGGGGGTCCAAAGCGAGGACCAACTTCCAGATTCCCTCCGTCGTGCCGGCGCCGCCGCCGTCCTCGAGCTCGTCCAACTCCTCGTTGTCCGAAAGGAAGAAAAAAAGGGTATGTGTTAGAAAAAAGGCGCCAAAGTGTGCGGTCGTGACCTCCACTGCCCACCTGTTTGGCCGGGATCCAGCGGCGGACGGCGGAAGAAGGGCCGTGAATTGGAGCTCGGTTTGAAGAATTGACGTACGATGGTGGTGGTTCTGTGATGTATGGTAATTAATTAAAATTAAAAGAAAATTTATGTGAATTGATTTTGAGTATATTTAGGGTTTATGTTGGTGTCACTATCAATGAGATCTTGTCTAGTCTTGTTTCCTCCCACTTGCCACTTTAATTTTGTATAAATAAAAAAATAAAAAAATAAAAAATAAAAAACTTCAACTGTGTGTTCTCGTGTTCTGTTTTGTGATTATTACTTTATTAGTGATTTTGTTTGTATGAAAATAATAATCTAGGTGCTCGTCTGGTTGGCGGGATTCTGTTTTGAGGAAGTAATCTGATTCCAAATTATTAAATTTCTGTGTTTGGTGTAACAGGGAAAGTAATCATTCAAAATTCAAGGATTCTTATTCCCTATTCCAATTTAGGTATTTTTTTTCCTTAATACATGAATTCTTATAATAATAATAATAATAATAATAATAATAATAATAATAATAATAACAATTAAAAATAATAATAATAGAAAAAACAAAAACAAAAATAATAATAATAATTTAAAATAATAATATAAATAAAAAAATAAATAATAATAATAATAACAAAAACAAAATAAAAAAATAATAGTAATAAAAACAAAAAAAACAAATAATAAATAATAATAATAATAATAATAATAATAATAATGAAATTTGACATTATAAAATTGATATTTTTTCAATGTAAACGAAAACTTGATTTCGTATTAGAATCTAGATTGATAATATTCAAACACTGAATTGTTGATTAGTTAGGATTCATTTTCCTCAAAATAATATTCCTCAAAATTATATTCTATAATAACTTTACTTTTCTGTTTTATTTTTCCCGGAATCACATTTCTTATAATTATTTTCTCTCATAACATTACTTTTCTGGTAATCAAACGAACCCTAGATATCAAGTGTGAAGCGTGGGGGCCTTGTACATTTTGCTGCATTTCAGGCTCCTCAACTCAACTATTCTCTCTCTCTCTCTCTCTATAGAAAGTGATATCAACCTCGACTTAAGATTCCATATCTCTTCAAAACAGTACTACTGTTGTACGACTACTACTACTCCTACTACTAATACTACTAAGCATCATCATCAAAATCTATTGCATGTGTTGATGGTGAGGTTTGTCAATGCAGTTTAGCTACAATTAAAATAAAGGAAAATGGTAGGCATCATCAAAGGCCGCTCTTTTCGAGGTGGCAATGCCCCGTGTAGTAGATCGGAAAATCAACCATAATATACTTTGAAAAGGTACTACCCTTTTGTCCCTTTTAAGACGTTATGTTTGTTTTTTGATACGAAATTTAAGAAATGTGTGTTTTGTGTTATAAATGTATTAAACATCTTATGTGCATAAAGATTACTTATGTATTGTAAGTGTATTTAGGATCTCAAAATAAAAATGTAACGTTTTGTACATGACATTCCAAAAATCAAATATAACGTCTTAAATAGAACGAAGAGAGTAATATTTAGGCTATGTTTGGTACATGAGATAAAGCAAGATAAAACAAATAATCCAGGCTTATATTCTAAAAAAAAAAAGTCATAAATCTTTAGCTTCCTAAGTAACGTGACAGACATGGTGATAAATTAGTGGCAATGTGTATGTATCAACTTAAATCTTGCGAGGTTTTGACCAATAACTTTCATAAATTTTGATTCGTACATTTTATTGTACTGTTGGATGTTCGTCACGTGTTAAAAAACATTTCTTAGTGCTCGCCACGTGTTAAAAAATATTTCTTAAATATTTCTCATAAATTCCACAAATTAAGAATAAACTCGCTGAAATTCGTTTACTCGGTGAAAAGTGTTACGTGTACGTCACATGATAACGCCCATTTAGGTTTTCCTTTTTTTTTTTTTTTTTTTTTCCAGTTCCTCCGTCCAATTTTTATGATTTAGCACGTTCCACGTGTGTTTCTTATTTAAGCCATTTTGTTGGCTAACCGGCGTTTTTTTTAAATGGGGAAAATTAGTTAATGACTTAATTCCAACCATTTTTGTTCTCATTTCCTATAGACTTAAAATAATCTGTTGTTCTAAACGGTGGTCAAAGGTTAGATCATAAAGTCACCAACACTAAGTCTATGTTTGATTTTAGTAATAAGTTATTTATTATCTTTAGCTATGGGTAATTCAATTTATCAAATTAATTGTTACTTTAAAAAATAGAAGAAAAATAAGAAGAAATGAAATTTCTTACAAGTGATTTATTTCCATTATTGAACCAAACATTCACTAAAAGTAACGGTTATTATTATCATTCCTCCCATTGATTTAATTCAATTTTCTTTTTCTTAGGAGTGCACGAGCCAAATCGAGCCAAACTTTGACTTGTTCAAGCTCGGCTCGTTTCAAAAAGTTTGAGTTCGAGCTCGGCTCGGGCTCGTATTGAACTCGGCTCGACATATATGTGTGAAGATCGAGCTCAGCTTGTAAGTATTTGGGATCGCCATAATTCGAGCTCGAATTCGAACTCAGCTCGTTCTAACAAAAAATAAAAAATACTCGAGTTCGGGCTCGGGCTCGAGCTCGATTTATGTGGTGTAAAAATATAATTATTTATGTAAAAAAACATGAATATATGTAATATAATTATTTATTTAAAGAAATATGTGAATATATATGTTGTTCCCGAAAGTGACTAACACACGTAGGGGGTGAATACGTGTGTTGAGAAGTGTTTAACTTCTCTTTCGTTTTTCGTTCTTTTTACTGAGTAGACGCTTCGAATGCTAGTGAAGCTTTCGAAGCTTCTCGCTCGTGTGAGTGTTGTGCGGAATGTGGTGAGACTTTAAAGCTTTTCTTGCAATTAAAATCAACTTGTTATTTAAAGCATGTGTGTGTGTATGCAATAAATCAAAGTAGTAAGTAAGGAAAATAGACACAATCACTTATAGTGGTTCGGAGAGTCTCTCCTACGTCCACTCTATCCACGACGGGATGAATACCTTCACTTGGTATCCCTTATTTTATACTTCCAAGGGGAAGTGATTCAAGGCTAGTAACTAACTTGCACTTGAATCTTCAGAGATTCACGGGCTCTCGAGAAGCCTTACAACAATAAGTCTTTACTACAAAAACTTTACAACCTTACAACTCAATCTAACACGATAGACTTGGTTTGGGTTTTTGGGTTTTCGTAAATGAGAATCCTTTACAATGAAGATCACAAGTAAATGGATAAGGATTCTCGAAGCTAGGTTATGGATATATGAGGTTGAACCTAGAAAGAAAGTAGTTGCAATACTCAATCAAATGAATTTCTTGAGGACACACTAAAGGAAAGCGCTTTGAAAGAACTAAAGGAATGTAAAGAATAATTTGCTTGAGTTCTTGCGAGTATTATGCTTGAATTGTTTGTACATGCGTTAGTTTTAGTGTGTGTGCAACTCCTTCTATTTATAGCAATAGGAACCCTACTTCCCGTTGGAGAGAAGTGGCGCGTGTTCCTCACTTTCCCATGAATTATGGGAAAGTTGCTATTTGTCAGGTACTTTATCATCGCCAATAGTACTGGGAAAGTCACTACATGGTGGTTGAATCAGGGTATGGCGGTCTGTACCTTATCGTGACTTTTCTACCAAACCACTTCGTTGAGCAATAACGTGATTACACGTGGACTGCAACTGCGGTGCACGTCAGAGTTTAAAATTCAAACTGGAGGGTTGGTGAGTCAACGTATCATACTGGTAATATGGACGCTTCAAGTTCAGATCTAGATCAGAGACACTTTGGGTGAGCTGACTTGAGAGCACTTCGCTTCTACTAAACGGAAGCTCGCTCTAAGCATCTTTATTTGAAATGTCTACATGACGATTTGTCAAACTTTACTGCTGATGTTTTTACTGCTGGAGCCGCTTTGCTTCCTGACGCTTCGCGAACTCTGACTGCTTCATCTTTAGCGCTTCTAGACTAAAACAAAAGCTTCCTAACATGCAAGCTTTGCTAAGTAGAACTTGTCTAGTTCATCAAAGAATAATAAGGGAAATATTCTAAAGAGGGTTTTGGAATCGAATCAAAATAAATTGTTCATTAACTTGATTCAAGTTCTCCCTTAACATAATATCCCAACAATATATATTATTCACGAACGCGTTTGTGAACATGTTTGGAATTGAGGCTCGTGAACACAATCACAAACATGTTCGGAATTCAAACTCGCGAACATGTTCGTGAGCCTCAATTCCGAACATGTTTGCGATCTTTCGAGCTGAACACATATCTCGGCTCGAAAAAGTTTTCGAGCTCAATTAGAAGCTCTTTCTCGGCTTGTTTCAAAACGAATGAGTTTCGAAAGAGCTTTTCACGAGCCGAATTTCGAATAGCTCATGAGTAGCTCTGTTCGTGTACACCCCTAATTTTTCTGCTTGAACCAAACGAACACTAAATGGTGTAAGTTATACCACTAGATTTCTCGATTTGTTCATAAAAGGGTAGCGCCTCTATCTATTAACCCTAAGTCTCTAACCCTAACCATGTCATGCACATAGCCTTAATTAAGAATAATTAAAGTAAATAATATTCCATGTGTCACATTCATTTCGGCACAGTTTATATTTTTTATTTTATAATGTCATGATATTGATAATCATGAAACGTTAGAAATCAAAACCTTATTATCTTTAGTTAAATTAACTTATGAGTCTAATCTACCAATCATCATCTATATATTGACCTCTATGTACATATCTCAATACAATTTAAATTTTAAGATTTCAAATTTAAGGGCCTCAACACAATCTTTCATTTAAAGTTCATCATCAATATGTTTTCATTAATATAAAATGTCCTAGCTAGTTTTAGCACATTATACTTTGTTATTAAATAAATCTCTCCTAAATTACAGTGCTTAAAAAAATGTCGTTATAAATGAAAGAAAAGAGTAAAAATTATAGTCATAGATGACTTCTCATGTCTCGAGTGCTTTCTTCTTTGATAACAATCAAATGTGTGTAGATATTTAATTCGAATGAATTACGCTCTCCTACATAGATAATCTCTCTGTCCCCTTTTTTTTCATAACGCATTTCTTGAATATATGTAACCGAAAATAATAAAAACGTGTTAAAAAAACATAACGGAGTGAGTATATATTTCAAAGAACCTCTGCAGACTATGTTATATCCAGGTCATAAAATTGCAAAAATAAAAATGACAGCTTTTTAGTAGGTAGGGTAGAAAAAAGAATATCCCCCATGAAAAGCATACCATTTTCTTGTTAGAAGGTGAAAATCATTTAATTTTATTGCTGAACGTTACAGTGTAAGTAAACTGAATTTTCTTTCTGATCACATGCTATTCTGATAAATTAATTACACTTTTTCTGACTACAAACTGATTATGTCCAGTTTAGCAGAACATATTAACGTACTACAGTAGTTTATTAATGAAAAAAAGTGCGTGGATATCTGCTTATATGAGTTGATTACTGTGCTAGTACTCTCATCTTCTTTTCTTTTTTCTTTTTGGGTTTATTCTAATTACTTATTTAAATTAATTGTTTGAAGCAAAGAATTGTGGACTTATAGCTGACAACTACAGTAGTGTTGTCAATTTGTATCAGTTTTGATTTAATTAATTTGTTACCATTCCATGCTGCACTGTTTTGATTAGTCTCTTCCAATTCCGTGCTTCTAACTTTTGAATTGGAAACCACAAACTTCTGGATTTAATTGTACGTTTTGTTTTATTGTCTGATTATTATAAAGTTATTACTTTGATATTTATATCATTTTCAATGGGTGGAAGGATAACTACATTACACGTTATTTAACCACCATAGCTGGGATCTATAAAAAAATAAAATTTGCATAAATAATATAAAAAATAATACATTTTATACATAACTATGATTCATCGTATGAACAATTATAATGTCATCCCCATCTGAGTTTATTGCTAATTTTCTGAGAGTGATCAAGATGTATAATTTTAATAGAGGTGGGGGGGACATGACATGAGAGATGAGATGGTGATTTTTTTTAACACAATTAACATGAAATTTAAAAACAATAATGATATTTCGGCATGATGTGGCTTGCCACACAGTGACTTTTTTCTTAATATACATAATATAAAAATAATAAATTAAAAGTTATAATCAATATTTAAATGTTTATAAGAGATTATTTTTAATTACTTTTAAATTTAAATATAAAAATAGCTCGGAGGTTCAACTAGATTCACAACTTGTAATTATGTGGTTTATGGTTCACAACATTCTGGCAAAGGAACACCCACAATTTGATCTAATAACAAGTGAAGGCAGAACATTAGTTTAGTAGTAACAAATATGCATATGATATTTTGTTGTTTATTAGATTAATAATGTAGAGGGCAAAAAAAATACAGTTTATCAGTTCAACAAACTTAACCAAAAGAGAAGAGATAAGCAATGCTACTGCGCTCCACCGGGTATCGAAATATATAGTTTTTCAGCCGGTATCATAAAAAATCCTTCCACAAACAAACCGGAAACAAGAAATCAAAACAAAACAATTAAATGTGAAAAAAATACCACTCCTATCGCTTCTCTCAACTCTACCTTTTACTCCATGCTCACTCTAATAGATAGGCATGAGTATAACTTGATTCGTACTTCTTCAACTCAGCAACTCGGACAATTTTGCCGGCTCCTCTTACCTTCCACACGAGCCAAAGTTAGAAACAAGTATTCTTCTTTCGAGACCAACACATCAAAAATAGGCGTGGAGTTGATTGTGGGCAGAGAGAGCATGCTTCGTGATATTTGCTGCCGCTCTTCAGCAGGAAACGTGTAGTTGCTCTATGTACTCTAGTGGTCTCACCTCGGTGTTTCTAAAGGAAGCAGCAATATCATTTCTATGGATTCAAATTACAGTCACTCAAGAACTGATTCTGTGGGTCCAGAAACTTCCTCCAGTATTTTTTGTACTTGGGAATGCCAAGATCGAGCCACGGTTTCATGCTCCCATCAAAGTGCAATATTGCTGCTGTCTTGAGGTCTTCCAAACCAATTCCATAGTTATAACCCAGACCTGATAAGATCCAACTATCCTCGAGAGCATATACTAGACCATGAAAGGTGAGTAGTCCAGCGCTTAGACTAGTAGTTTCGGATAAACCCGTGTTTTTCTTCAGCTGCTTCCAACATCAACACAGGGGTATTTATTAGAATAATCCCAGTTCCGAAAAAATTTAAATGCATGCATGTCAAAATGCGTGACTCACGACACGATAAAACTACCAACTACAGAGGACTACGCCATCCTTGTTGAATTCAACTATTATCCTGGTTCAACTAAGTAATAAGCCGAGCAGTACGTATGGACCTATCTATACTTTCAATAGGGTGGAACATAGCATTCTAAACTCATAGAAGACACACATTTTGGATGTGAGGCTTTTAGAGACAGTCCCGTTAACATAAAATGACTTTATAGTTGTCATGCATAGAACATTGTGACATAAAAAGCTCGAGATATTCAGGACCATGGGGAACATAAAAAGCTCGAGATCAAAATTAGATATTGTGAGTAGTCCTAAGAGTGGATCAAGACTCCTGAAAAACGAAGCTCAATAACAGGACCAGCAATTGCTAATTTAAATTATCAAATGACATTTCTTTAAGAGTTTTCTGGACACAAACCCAAACCATCCACTCATTATTGACTTGCTGGATGTTTAAGAGACCATGGGGAAGGCGATAGCAATTCCTTAAAAAGACTGAAAGTGAAATCTAAAATTTAGTCAACTCACCTCATGCACCAATGTCTGATATCTTCTGGTAAGATTCTGCACCCTCCACCTAGATAGATCAATAATATTCACTCCTGATGTCCAAGCACATGAATTTTCATCAATCTTGTGGCTTAGCAAATAAGATTTCAGGTCAAACAACTTTACTTCGCACAATTGCACAGCACCATTCACTTTTTCCCCCATGTCAAGGTTCCATAGGGCTGACAAGTCTCTCTGAACAATAACATCATCACCCAAGACAACAACTTTTTCTAAAGACTGAAATATCTCAGGAAGGAGATAAAATGGTTCAGTAAACATAGATATGTATTGTGTTCTAAATTGAGCAGATGATAGTTTATCAACCCTACGAAAGGAAACCCGAAACTCTTCAGGTAATGACAGGTCTAATGGTGCCGCCTTATGATGATTATAAAACTTATGGTCTTCAATATTCAGCACCTGAACAGCAGCATCTGCATACTTGTTTCTGAAAAACCACAACTTCATAGCAAAAAAGTTTTCCTTGTCTGTCAGCAGATGAAAAACCAGTTTCTCACTTTCCTGCAAATTAACAATGCCTTCACTAATAGAATGACAATCCAGATAGCAAAAGAAAGTACAGAAAAAAAAGAAAAAAGAAAAGAAGCCAGATACGAAGAGAGGATAGAGAGGAAGACAAAAGTCGTACTTGTGCATGCGCTACAGTTGAGTTGACAGCTACAGATGCCGCAAGCACATTCTTGGAGAATATGACATAGTGATACAAGTCTGGATTGACAAATTTCTCAACCAGTTTATCCTCAATGTCAAAAGATCTGAAATACTCGACAGTTAATCTCATTGATAAACAATGGAGACTCTTTGGCATCGTTTGAACTGCAAGTTTGTAGAGGAAGGCACTCTGCTTCATGTGGAAATTAGCTTCATCCTCCGTCAAGTCTGCCAGCTGTCTAAACTTCTTATCAACATTATTACAATCCACAGGGCACGACTTTGCTTTAGCTATTGTAGCCTCCATCATTTTTATCTTCTGCTTAATCCTGATGTGACGTGAAACCATTCTACCATGAAAACTCAATTGCAATCACAGCACAAAAACTAAGGACAACGAAGAGCTTGAATTTTAGAAACAAGAATTCAATTGGTATATAGGAATAGTTTGCATCGAATATGAACCATTACATGTTCAAGAACAAGTTGATCATGGTGGTAATAACACCAGTATAATCTACTTTGTATGTCATTTACGTGCTCAGAGGTTATAGGTGGTCCACTTGCAAATATCATAAAAAAACCAATTTAGTTAAGAACATGCCCTTATTGGTCCACCTTAATGACATAAAAAACACCATAAACTATCCCATTAGACATACATGTCAAAAATGTGAAACCTATACGTAATATTTTGACTTCATGTGTAAACAAGGTGCAAGCATTCGCTGTCAAGAAAACTGATGCAACAGGTTATGCAGAAAGTGACATTGCTTTTGTCGCTTCTCTTATTGATACAGGGCAACATAGCATACCATACTTTACCCCGATTTCCTGTTGAAAGTATCCTAGAGCAGCTTAACATTATTTATAACTCGGCATATCAGTGAGGGGACCCCTATCCTAGCCACTTTTGTAAGCAGTAGAAATATTTCTAGTCAGTTTTGCTAATATACTTGTGATGAAGGAAATAGAGAGTTAAAGAGATATAAAAATAAGAAACATCAAAAGTAACAGAAACTGCAATGACAAACCAAATTCTCCTTACTGATAGATAAGACTAAAAGACCTAACCAACAAAATAGACAACTAAGTTCAATTTCAAGTCCAATTCAATTAAAAATTCAACAAAGCACACTGCAGCTGGACAAAGACAGGTACCAACTGAGGATGTGAACATTTAAATGGGAGATCAAAGTGCAGACCAGATATGCGTGTTCAAATTAAAGGGTTGTATTTCAACATACTGAGCGGGGAGATCTTTATCCGTAGTAGTTTCGCTAAGAACACGTTCAAAATCCTGAATATTTTGCTTCATTTCCTGAGACAATTTATCAAACTTCGGAAGTTTTGCAATACTTGGATAGTAAGCACGAGCAACAAAAAGCAGGTCCTTCATCCTCTTCACAACACTGTCTTCCATTTTCTCCCTCTGTTCTTGGCGCCATAAGCAGTAACTCCCAAATTTCAATTGACAAATCATTTCACTCTCATCAGCAGCTATTGTACTCCCACGAGGCTTGTCTCTATCAAGAGAACCACTTGTCTGCAACACAGCTTATTGCCAAATGATATTAACAAATTCAGCGACAATAATGCAAATTATAAGTTTTACCAGTGGCAAATGTTATGTTTACCTTCTTTACTGGTTTTGCCAAATCAGCTGGCACGGGAAAACCTGTAGACGAACCAATCATAAATACAAAATTGAATATACACTTTGGAGGACAATAATGAATTAAATAAAAAAAATAAAAAAATAAAAATAAAAGAGAGAGAGAGAGAGAGAGAGAGAGAGAGAGAGAGAAAGATTCTTCTCCACTTAATACATAAAGGAGCCGTACCCTTTGTGTCATCACCAGTTGCCTTGAAAGATGCATTCCCAAAACCCTGCAAACAATTAAGTTAAGCAAGTGAGGTCATTGGATTACCATTTAAAAAAATATAATTTCACTTAAGAAGCAACAAATCTTTTTATGTAAGGAATGCCCAGTCATTTTGCCAAAAGATGCTGGACAAAGCATTTCATTAGCTCAATAAAATGAACAAAAACTTATCAAATGTTGATAAACTATTCTACCCAGGCCTAGAAGATACCATCATTCCAATTAAAACTTCTCATCATGATCGTTTTAGAAATGACAAACTTCTAACCATAAATATTTATATACTACTCCCTCCGTCTCGCTATGATCGACCCCATTCTTTTCGGCACGAGATTTAAGACGGAAGTGATTAATGTGTAAGGTGTTGTGTGTAGGGATGTAGTGTTATTTATGTATTTATGAATATTTTAAAACCAGAGCATCATAGATGTATAAAAACATATTGATGTCTGATCTTAAATGAAAGATCGTATCAAGACCTTTAATTTGATATAAAAATTATAAAAATCCGAGAACAAACGATCAAGTTATGATAATTTAAAGTTTTAAAATTTAAATTATATTGGGATACGTGCTGAAAAGTGAAAAGTGAGTGAAAGATGAGATTTAATTATAGAAATGTAAGTGTAATAAGGGATTTACTAATTGTACCATTTAAGAGTTAATTATTTCCCAAAAAAGAAATGGGTCAATCATAGTGAGACGACCCAATAAGGAAAATGGGTCAATCATAGCGAGACGGAGGGAATACAAAAGTGTAGCAGAGTTCCAGGGAAATTTGTACTCCATAAGTTTGCCATACATATACATATAAATATATGGCCATAATCAACACTAAAGGGGAGTTAATTATCTGAAGGAAGCAAGTGTAATGAAATGTGCAAATCCCCAAGCACAGTAGTCTTTCCATATTCAATAATATAGGCTATGCATTTAGAATGTGAAAGATCACTAAAGCGCACAAGTAAGAACTTTTGCGAACTACTTTTAAAAGTTCCAAGGTCTTAATCTCCAAGGCATATCCTAGCAGATCTCAACGGCTCAACCTAATATCATTAATATATATTTTCATCTAAAGAGCTCATGCAATGGCTAGCAGAATATGAACTCCTGTATTTTCTGCTTCATCTCTTTTGGTTTTTCACACTAGCCAAATTCTCTGACAAACAAGGATCAGAAAGCCTCAGCATAAACTAGGTTAAATGCAGGAGTTAGAGCATATTCTAACTGGAAATACATCCAATAGGCTCAATCATGCAGGAGTATCTTAGCATACATACTGCTCAGTATGAACAAAAAAAAAAACTATCATATGCTTGTAAGGGTCTAATTAACGTCCATGAAAATACTGACACTTACCAATGGCATTTACTAGCTATGCGTGTTGATTTTACTGAAATCTTAAGAATAGCCTAATACGAGGACCAAAGAGCTAAATGTAATTCATACCATCAAGAAAAATAGGACCAAACCTTAGGAAGAGTAGGAGAAAATCTTCTTATAATGGCATCCACATGTTTTGATTCATCTACCTATTAAAAATACAATAAATAATAGAAAAATGAATTCAGTAGGCAGGAATGAAGTTCAACATGAATCAAGCAGGATGGTACATACCGAGATAAATAACAAATTAACAGCATTATCTGATGTTTGAAAACATGTATGTTAACCGAAAACAATACAGTACATATAGTTCGAAAATGGTCATCTAAGTGGTTGAAGCTAGCAGTTACAAAGTATCAGTAACCAGATAGGCCACAGTTGCGTATACCTTGGACGTACTTGTTGTTTCAGCAGTGCTCTGTTGATCGTAAACTCTTACAGGGTTCTGATAGCACCCAAAGAGAGAACAAATAAATCAGTTCCAGATGATTAGTTATTAAAGAGGAAAATAAAAGATGTTCTTACTGAGGCTGGGTTGCGGTGGTCAGTGCCATAACCTGTAACGATTAAGAGGTATTAGAAAAAGACTTGCACATCCAAATCCAATCCATATAACTGAAATTGAAAATTGAAAGCAGCAGCAACAGCGTATCTCGAATTATTTAGGAACACAGAAACAGTGTTGATTGAATCTGAGTTGATGAAACAAGCAAAGGCAATGAAGAGATCGTAACTAGATTGGTAAGTGTAACAGATCTAACCGGAAAGTGAAAAACAAGTAAAAGAGAGAGAGAGTGGTACCGGTGGTGGAGTGGAAACCGTTGTGGAGGCCGAGCAGGAAGACGAGAGGTACGAGCATTGAAAGAAAGACTAAGGCCAGCACCGCCATGACCAGACCTTTCCATCTCCTCTTGGCCGGAACCGGAAGGGCGTACGACGACGAAACGCCACCGCCGCCACCCCCACCGCCGCCCTTCATATCGCTTATTATTCTCTAGGGGACGGAGGAGATCTCACCACAACACTCCCCACATTCTCAATTTCACTTTACCAAATATCCTCCGATCTGATTTTACCGAAATTTTCCCCTTATTCATACGATTCTACTCATTTCCTCCAACACCGAATTCTGATTTCAGAAACCGATTCGCGCACGCCGGCGCCGGCCTTGTTCAATAGGATTGAAGCAAGCACTGAGTCTGATATGGCGAGATGGAGATGGAGATGGAGATGGGGAGAGACGAAAGTAGTGAAGCCTTCTTCACACACTGGCCCCCTCCAACTCTTTTTTTATCTTTTTTATATTTTAACTCTTGATTTTTAAAGCCCAAATAGTCCATTTTCCAATTTTATTTACGTGTCATCTCGGAAAAAATTACCCGTCCTGTTCTTTCAAAGTTACTCAATTTATTGTCCTTAAAAATAAAATAAAAAAACAAAATAAAAAAACAATGTTAATCAGCTATATATATATATATTTTATAATTTAGTTTTTTTTAATATGATCTACTAGTTTTATTTTAATATAGTTTATTTTTAGGGTACATATTTATTGAAAAATGTTATGCACACATCATCCGTGAGCACCGCTCTCGTCTAGTAGCATTAGGTTTTTTTTTTATCCGCTGGTTTGATTTTAATACTTTAAATATTGTTATTGATGTCATTAATTAATTTTATAAATTACATGAGAATTAAAGCTCCGTTTATTCTTCTATTTGTATTTATAGATAACTATTGTTGTCATCATCCTACGAGTGCAAAACTAGCAATAATGAAACCTGAGCCTTAGAGCATCTCCAACTCATGCTCTAAAATAGAGTGAGTACTTCATTTTGGAGTACGGAGTTCATTCCAACTGTACTCTATTTTGCAGTTAGAGTATAAAATATTGAACAGTAATACTCCATATATATAATTTTATTGTTCAATACTACATACTCTATTTTCACTATTTGAAATATATTACACTATAAAAATAATAATTTAACTAAACTTTATTAATATAATTTAATTTATAATTCATTGTATCATATGTTTGATTTATTATTAGTTTTTGAATTTTCTTTTTAATTTTACATATTTGATTTATTTCAATCAAAAAATAACAATCTCTAATATATTTAATTCATACTTATTTAAGATACGATTTTATTAATTATTCAATATTTGTGATACATTAGTATATGTTAATGATATAAATTAATTAAAATAAATTACAAATAGAGTATGTATATAGAGTACGTGGTCGGAATAGATTTCTAAAATGAAGTATACAATGCTGCATTTTGAAGTATAACATACCGCAACTGCAAAATAAAGTTCATGGTTGGAGATGGTCTTAATGGTGTAATTTAGAAATTATCTATTTTCGTTTACCTTTCAGATATTTTTCAAACGAAACAAATTTAAGAACACAATACAATTTTTTTGCTGTATTCATTTTCCCGGTAATTGTTTTATGTACAACTGGGTAATTGTTTTAGACATTGTTTTATGTACAAACTCCAGTTTGTAGTGAGTAAAACTGATGCATGACATCAATGTCCAATTAATCTTGATTTTAATATAACACTTACGTAATCACATAATAAACATTGATTGGCTGGAATAAAACATTTATCATATCCAAGTAGAGGTGGCCAAAATAATCGTACCTGCCGACCTGTACACATACTCGAAGGGTTTGTACTCGTACCCGTACTCGCCGGTTCGGGTTCGGAACCGTACCCGCCGATGGCGGCGGTTCGGGTACGGGTACTGAAAGTTGGAACCGCAATCCGCCGGTTCCACGACCCGCCGACCCGCAATTTTGATATATATTTCGTTTCAAATATTTTTTTTATTTCTTAGTTTCAATTATATATGCACTCTTTTTCATTTTTAGTGTTTTTTCCATTAAATTTTCTCCAAATATGTTTTAACGGTGCTCGTCCCTTGAAGATTAATTTTTTAAATAACTTGATCTCCAATGATTTACTTCATATTTAAGTTGTTGAAATCTTTACAATAAAATAATATTTTTCTTTTGCAAATAATTCGAATTACAACTAATCGAATTTTAAATATATTTTTAACATTAAAAATTATAATTATAAAACCCACTAGAACCGCCGGGTTGTACCCGTACCCGTATCCGCACATGTCATACTCAAAATCGTACCCGTACCCTCCTACGCCGCGGGTAAAATATGGGTCCGATTTACTGAAACCTTACCTGCCGGGTACGGGTACGGGTACGGTTCTGTACCCGAACCTGCATTTGACCACCTCTATATCCAAGTTCAAAACAGAGGTGAATTATCACAGTAACGCTCGACATACTTTTGCCAAATTTATATCTCAACTATCAACTTGCATCTATAAATATGATTTCATACATTTCAAAACTAAAGTGGGCCTTCTATTTGTCAAAATCAAATTTATGAGGAGAAGATAATCAACAACGAGAGCAAGTTGTTGATTTAAGAATTTTCATATATCTGTATAGTTTACAATTCACCTATAATAATCTCAAGAAAAAGATTACAAGTTAAAGAAAAAATAATATGACTTCATCTAAAAAGATTAGGATCTCCAATCTAATCCATTGATATAATGACTTAACAAAAAGAATAGATCCCATTTTCATGGGGCTGTGTAGGAAGTAACTAGTTCTACCATATAACTACAGTACTTTGTTCTAAAAAATGTTAGTACTTTCGTTAGTGCAAGTGTCCTTCGTCGTTACCTGTTCTAACTTTAGTTGAGAACAGGTGCATCCTAGCTGATACCATCAGAGCTGGGTTCGTCAAACGCAAGGTTTAGATCGGGGAGGATGAATTTAGAACCCGATGATGCATCTGCATTTTCGTTTGGTTTAGACGAATGTGGAGAAATATCATTGTTATGAGGATGAGAAGGTGTTGATTCTTGTTGGAGTTGACCAGAGATCGATTCCTTAGCTACGGAGATTGATTCTGGAGCGGGTTGGAGATCAATCTGTACATAAGAGAATGTCATCATTGTTAACGATAATGGAAAGAGAGGATAAAAGCATCAAACTTCTCAATTTCATGAGCAACAAGAGTTAAAACTTTCAAGAACACTTAAGTTATGAGCATCCAATATTTAAGCTCATAATTAAATCAGCACTTCGAATTTTATCGACTCATGATAAACCTCCGACTCAAGAAATATGGATGCATCAGTAAATGTTTTTACACGTTACTGCAAGAATCAAGCCAAGTGACTGATAATCATTGATTTCAATCTATAGTCTTTTCAAAACATAGAGAAATTGCAGTAGGTTGGCAAGTCAAATACGAATCACTTCACATTCGTTTAAAAGTTGAGCAGAGTTGAGATCTAATTCACAGAAAACTCAACGAACAATTCATAAAAACCAGATAGAATGTGATACTAGTACATGAAGAAAGAAAAGAAGATTGGGACTGTACTAATTACCTTCATCCTCTTTAATTTTTCATTTGTAGCCCTTTGTCTCTTCAAATTCATTCTTAAGGCTGTCATTTCCTGAAAAGAAAAGGATGTTGGTAATGAAAAGAAAGGGATTAATAGCAGTAAAAAAAATTCAATACTGTCTTGTAAAAGAAATAGGGAATACACCTTTTTCAGCACTCTTCTTTCTTTGAGCAGTGAGCTCTCTTCATCTTTGAGTTCCGCCAAAGTCTGCGAATATACAAAAATGAAACACATTAACTCGGCTCATGCTTATGCATATGCATAAGGCTAAATAACTATATATGAAACAACTTTTGATATCGATGAATGATGAAAGATAATGATCATTCCTCAATTATCCACTCTTATATATGTAAAGGCAAATTCCCAAAGATTATCAGAATCAATCATTGAACTGCAAATAATTTATGTTGGATAAGTAGCAGCTTCCAAATCCAGCCAGTATCTTATCAGTGGCTAAGGCATATTTGATCTGACAATTAGGGCCATATACTTTCATATGATGATCGATATACAAAGATATCACGAACGAAAAAGAAAAAAAAAAGGCCAAAAATACAGCAAACAAGTTCATCAGAACACCGTTTCGTATCAAACAAAATAAAAGTAATGAATCTACCTTCTTCTTTCTTGACCTCTTGGAGCTTGTTTTTTCACCATCTACGTTATCCTACAACAGAAAATCAAAACACTTCAGAGTCGGGCATATTCTACATTTACAAATGACAGTATTTATTGAAATAAAATGATGATACCTAGAAGATCTATACATCCTCAGTGCAAAGACAATAGATTTAATCCAACAAGATTCATACAAAACTCCCCATGTCCCCGTCTCATTTGGTCCATTTCATTATTTTATATAAATCGCATATATTCAACATATGTGTCAAATGAAAGAGTGGAGAAAAGGAAGGTAATGAAAAGGAATAGTTAGTTGAAGTGGTTGATTTGGCAATACATTAATCGCCGAAAACAAGAAAAGAAAACGGTCCCTCTCCCTCCTCTTTACCTTTCAACTCCAACCACTCGATCCATTTTCAACAGATATTGCACCAAATGACACGTTACCGAAAAATTTAACACATGGTATTTTCAAACCCCCATCATCAATACAACTTTATTCAGGAAAAAAAATTCAAACTTTCTTGGACTAACAAAAGGATGATTGAGATAATCACAGCAACAGCAACATCCCACGTTAATACAATGTCTGTGATGCAAGAAAATCACAGCCCCCTTCAACTTTCTACACAGATTAAGATACTCATAAGAAATATCAAGGATTAAATTACAAACAGTAAGCAAACTTCTAGACATAGTAGTAATTATTTAGATTTAAATGGTTGTAACAAAGCTGTCACGCTCTTTAAATCCATCTTAACTAATTCTTTGTCGTACATAACTACCGACCTATTCTATACTCACCCAATCACAAGAACGAGAGTGGAGGAGGAAAATTGTGTCTCGGAGTATACGCTGAGTGTTTGTTTACAGATGGCATTTGATGGGGGAGGAAAGAGACAAGCAGATGCAAGCGTACAACTATAGGTTGCATTATAAGTCAAACTGCACCCCACCGCACCGGATCCCTCCCCTCACTCAATCCACACACACATTTGCCACGAAAACACGCCACCGTTTCAACAGCTACTCAATTCCCCAAACTACCCCTCCATTCAAATCTTCTAAACCAAAATTCCATTTTCCGTTCAAAGCATTTTTTTTCTCTGAAGCAAATCAATTTTTTTCGGTTTCTGGATGGTCATATATCTATGAAGAAATTGACGAAGTTGCCCCTAGAATCGAGGGAGATTTTGGTTATTTGCATAATTTAGGTGTGGCCATAATAGTAGATTAGTAGAGTTGGAAAAGTGTTGGAAAAAAAACGTGATAAGAGTCATTCCCTCTCGTGTATATGCGTTGAAACAGAGATTTTTTTTATTTTCTTTTTTCTTTTTTTCCATCGCAAAATTCAGAAATAAAATACTAAAAGGTAAGATGTTGGCGAAGCAGGGTATTATGGTCAACACTCAAAAGACCGGCGCAGGGATTGGATCGGCAAAAAGACGATGAAGTCCCCGGATTGAGATTCTGGGCATGCAGCAGGGGAGGGGTATTTCGGTCAGTTTAAAAGCGAAAAACCGGTTTAATTAGAAAAATATAAAATACTGCTCCAAAAAAGGTGAACGAAAGGAGCGCACCACGGCCTCCAATGGCTGAATCTGATTCCTTCCAATAAATCCTAATTCAGCAGGGATATTCTCGTAAATTCAATCGACGTTATCGGCTGACGACGGACGCGTACACTAATAGAAAAGGCGCAGCTTCCGACTCGCCGCCGCCACCGGCAGCAGGAAAAATAGATACACGTATATTGTGGAGATGCCATACCTTAGATCTCGTTGAGCTGGAGACTTTGGAGGTTATGAGCCGGCTAGACTCTTCTGAGCCGCCGCCGCCGCTGAAGGAGTTGGCGCCGCTCCACGAGAGCGGAGTGGTGGGGCTGGCTCTGTGGTTCCGAGCCACTTTCCTCGGGTTGTTGTTGTTGTTGACTGTCGTCGATTTTGACCTCCGCTGACGCACGCTCCATTCCAGCGGAAAGGCCGCCGGCTTCAGCGGCAGCGCACGGTGTAGCCGCACCAGGAGGTCCACGACCATCGCGTCGTCCGTCATGGCAGCTCTGACCCACTCCTCGTCGGCGCCACCCATGGATGTTCGCTTTTACAGAGAGAAGGGTTTTTGTATGTGATATGAAAAGGGAAACTGGAATTGGTGTTGGCAGAGAAATTTTGTGAGTTATGATTAATAAATGGGAGAGGTATGACATGAGTGTCTGTTACGGTGTATATATATGTGTGTGTGTGTGTGTGTGTGTGAAGATGCTTTGTACTAATTAAAGACAACTCCTCCGCCTTGTGCTGTGCGCGCGTGTGCTATGGGTGTCGTAAATGGGCGGTTGGCCTCATCATTTTATTTTATTTTTCTCTTTTTTTTTTTGTTTTTTTTATGGGGTAAATTCTTCCTCAATTTCTCCCCAATTTCAATCCAAAATAAACAGCTACTAAATTTGTCGGGGAAAAAATTTAATTTATATCGGTAACCATATTTGCCAACAAATTTTATATCGTCAAAATAATTTTGTATATAATTCATATATCGACATTAATATATATATATATAGGTAGTAGATCATATGAAAACTTATCTTTACGTGAAAACTGCAACTCTTGCATTTTATGTATAAAATGATGCATTTTTATGTAAATGTTGCATAATAAAATATATTGTTTTATGCATATAATGCATTATCATGAGAATTTGTATAATAAATTAAAATATATTATTTTATATTATTTTTTATGCATACAATGCATCATCATGAGAATGCAATATTTTATGCATAAAAATGCAACACTTTTGTACAAAAATGCAACATTTTATGATGGGTTGCAGGTTTCACGTAATAATTAGTTTTCACCATAACACATCCCTATATATATATATGTATTGTATAAGTTTTGCGATAATAGTATTATTTTAACTATTCAACTTTTAACAAAATTGAATAACGATAATTTTTAAATTCACACACACACACACACACACACACACACACACACATATATATATATAACTCACAATAATAAATAATAAGTACTGTACGATATAAATAGTGAAATATAACAAAAATTATACTATTATTTTTAACATATTTTTTAAAATTAATATAAAAAAACATATTTACATGCAACATACGTAATCTCTCATAGTATATATATATATATATATATATATATATATAATTATACAATAATCCTCAAATTGATATTTTAAATCCAAGAATTTTATATCAAACATGCATGATGAATATTAATACAGTATTAATAAGAAGCAGTAGAGAAGAAAGTTTAAGGATAGTTGAAAGTACTCAAATTATAGATTTAATCTCACAAGAAACAATAGCAAAAATTAAAAATTCTAAAAAACGATTTGTCCATGTTGGATTAGTTGTTATAGGAATAAAAGGATTAGGAAGAAAATAGTTAGTACTAAAGTTTTAACAATTTTAATGGATAAATCCTGGACAACTAACATGAAAAAAGCCACTATTTCTGTAATGGAAGTAGACATGAGCCAAAATACTGCAATATTTTATTGTTTGCCAGCAATATTAAAAGATATAAATGATTTTAAAAATTTAAAAATAGGATTACAGACAAAAGGATATGATGGTTATATAGGAAATAATCTGATTGTAAGTATAGGAATTTTAGGAAAGACCAGTAATCGATCTGCTACGAATTTTAAAGTAAATATAGATGGAATTGTAAAAAATATTAATAGTAAAAGAATAAAAATGATTGATCCTATAAAAAATAATCCAGAAGATCTTGTTGGATTAGATTGGTCGCTAGAAAATTTCTGTACTCATGAAGAAAATAATGTTTTAATTCCACAAAAAAATCTTATGTATGAAACAAGTACTGAATCTTTTAATTAAAGATTCACAAACTATATTAAAAAAGAAAATGAAAAAAGTGATGATGAAAACATTGAGCATATATTAATGGCAAATATAGAAAAAAAATTATATTTGTGATTCAGAACCTATTTATGATACAGAACCTGAATCAGAAGATTATGATCAAATTGATTTAATTGGATATAGTAAATCTAATGAAATAAATGATTATTCAGATAATGAATCAGAAATTGAAATTGAAACAGGTTTTAAAATAGAAGAAACAAAAACTTCTATTGAACAAATAATAAATAAATAATTTACTGAATTAAATATACAAGAACAAGTAGATGATATGATAATTGAATGTATGACAGAATTAGGTATGAATTATGAAGAGTCATATGTTGAATTAGAAAAATACTTTAACTTACCATTAGTAAGTGATATAATAAATGGTAAAAGTATGTTTAAAGAGATATAATAAAAGTATGGTAAGTGATATATATATATATATATATATATATATATATATATATATATATATATATATATTAGGAGAGATTACGTGTGTTGCACGTAAATATGTTTTTTTTTAATTAATTTTGAAAAATATGTTAAAAATAATAGTATAATTTTTGATATATTTCACTATTTATATCATACTTATTATTTATTATTGTGAGTTTTATAATATAGCACGTAGAAAGTTATAGATTCTTGAGAAGATAAATAATATTTTTGGAAAATTAAAAAGATAAATAAGAGCGGAGAAATAATTGTAGTTGAAGTAGGAGAAGTTTATATAATTTAATTCAATAATAAAATTACGTTCATAATTACTTTGTTACCCTTAAAATAGATATAGAATAAGTGGTATATTAGGCAAAACAAAAGTTGTAAGAATCGACTCTTTTATAATAGTAATAGATATGACATATTTCCTAACAAACTTTTGATGTTGGGCAAATAACTTATGTTTGTGAAGCTCTGGAGCAATAATTGACTTGACAAACACAACTCATGCAGGATATATACCATCACTAAGATAATATGCTCGATCATAATCTCGACCATTCACAACAAAATTAATCTTTGGTGCATGACCATTCAAGACATCATCAAAATCTGGAGATCGATGGAGAACATTAATGTCATTGAGAGTACTCGGTGTTCCGAAAAAAGCATGTCATATCCATAAGTCATATGATGCGACAACTTCCAAAATGATTGTTGGTTTACCACTTCTCCCTGCATATTGACCCGCCCAAGCAGTAGGATAATTTTTCCATTCCCAGTGCATGCAGTCAATCCTGCCTATCATGCCTGGAAAACTACGTTGTTCTCCAATATAGAGTAGTCTTGCCAAATCTTGTTGATTAGGCTTTCGGAGGTATTCGTCACCGAAGCAGGAAATGACACCATCTACGAACTTTTGGAGAGCTTCCCTCACAACAGTTCCACTTATGCGTAAGTATTCATCAACGGCATTAGTTGATGACCCGTATGCCTTCATAGCTGCAGTACATTTCTACAACGATGCAAGTTTTTGTCTACCGGTGCAATCACGCCTTTGCTGGAAATATTCATCATTGGCAGTAACAGCCTCCACTATACGAAGAAATAACGCCTTTCGCATTTGAAATCTGCGCCGGAATATTTCAGGACTATAAGTCGGGTTTTTGACAAAATAGTCATTCATCAAACGCTCCTCTCCAATCCCCCGTTGTCGCTCACAGTTTCTCCTCCTAACTCTGGGAGAAGGATCACCAATCCTTAGACTAGAATAGTTTAGTACTCCATCCGTCTCGCTATGGTCGACCCCTTTCTTTTTGGCACGGGATTTAAGACGCGAGTGATTGGTGTGTAAAGTGTATTGTGTGTAGGGATGTAGTGTTGTTTATGTATTTAAGCATATTTTAAAACCAAAGCATCATATATGCATAAAAACATATTGATGTTTGATCTTAAATGAAATATCGTATCAAGACCTTTAATTTGATATAAAAATTATAAAAATCCGAGAACAAACGATCAAGTTATGATAATTTAAAGTTTTAGAATTTAAATTATATCGGGATACGTGCTGAAAAGTGAAAAGTGAGTCGATGATGAGATTTAATTATAGAAAGTTAAGTATAATAAGGGATTTACTAATTGTACCATTTAAGAGTTAATTATTTCCCAAAAAGAAAATGGGTCAATCATAGTGAGACGGCCCAATAAGGAAAAGGGGTCGATCAAAGCGAGATGGAGGGAGTAACATATTCTCGATGATTTGATCAATCTGACGATTTTCGTTAGCAGTTCGTTCTTCAAGTCGAATAATTGAATCTGAACTTGAATCCGAATGTAACATATTCTCGTCGAAGAAATGCGAAACGAGCTTGTAGCACACCAAATTGCTGATGCCTTTTGATTTTTCCCACGAACTTTATTTTCACTGACAAAACACTAAGCTGATATTAGGGCTATATCTTCGGCCGTACGCCAAGGAGTTTTATTCCCCTTTTTTTTTTTGGCGGTTCAACTTCATTTGATTCGGAAATGTTATTTTCAGTAGGAGAAAACTCAGTTTTTTGATAATATTGAGAGTTTTGTTGATGTTGAGAATTTGGATAGTTTGGGGAGTATGGATAATCTTGAGAATTTGGATAATTTGGGTATGCATAATCTTGAGAGTTTGGATAATTCTGGGAGTTTGGATAATTCGGATATAGATAATTTTGAGAGTTTGAGAAATTATTTGGATCATTTGGATCCATAATTTTTTTTTTTATCAAAAAAAAGGAACAAATTTATTCAGAAATGGTACAAGAAAAAGGAACGAAGAGTTTTTTTTTTATTTTTTATTTTTATGTATGAAAGTATATCAATATGGGTCTCTATTTATAGAGAATTGAAAAACTTAAATTATGGTATATTTTTTATATTTTTATTATATAATTTTATGTAATATTAGGATAATAAGAATTATCTTTGCAAAATCCAAATGGTCCAATAATATTGTGACAAATGACAACACTCAATTGAATAACCCAAGTCATAACTTGGGTTGTAGAGAGCTTGGGTCTGGCCTGTTAATGATTTTTTTTTTAATCTACACCTTTGTCATATTCACGCAACCTATAATTCAGGTAGTTGATGAATGTAGTCTTAGAGATTTTGGAGTTAATTTTTTGTTTTTTTTTTTGTTTTATTTTGTTTTGATTTTGGTGTTATGTCTCTTGAGTTATCACTTACTATGATGGATTATAATTGAAGTAAAAGAAGTACTTGAAACCTGGGTCTTCTTTTTCAGGAGAGAAACTCGTCGTTTTCTTAAGATTGCGTTGCAAAACATTTAACGATCTTAGAGTGTAAAGCGAATTTATTGGAAGGTCTTTTCAATTTACTATTTTTATGGGAACAAATGGGGGCTATTGTTCCTGAGCCAAAGATGATCGGTAAAGCCCCTAAGCGTCCTCAACGGAATATCCGGAATAGCAGGCCTAGTGTTAATAGTAGCGCTATGACCCGATTGCTAAAGGCGCCATTCAAGACAAGTGGGACGGGTTTCTAACAAATTGATAGTAAATTTCGATTTTGTTTCCAAAGAATAAGATTCAATCTTCTTGATATCTTATACTTGTGTTACTTATGATATTCTTCTATAGAGCGGGAAAATTTGGTAGTAATGCTTGATTCTCTAAATTTTGTTAATTAATTAATTAATAATAATTTTTTATTTTACAAAAATCTTACTATTACTTTGAGGGAATAATTGACCGAGTCCAAGATAAATCATTAATATGATTATTCTTATAAGAAAGTACTTAACATCACGTTCTAAAAATGGTCAAATTCAATATGTAAAAAATATCATGGGGAAGTTGTTGAGACAAGAACAAAGTAAACATAGAATAACCTTGAATGTTGTACAAGCGAAATAATAATGCTTATACACAATGTTCGATGATGTTGCGACAATATATGTACGTTGTTTGGTGGATGAATATATTTGTTCAATAAATCAAGTTATCTTTTGCTATTAAATTAAGTTTGTTTATTTTTTTTATGAATTTACTTTCAAACATTAAAGAAATTTTAAAAGATTTATTATTTCAGAAAGTTATAGTTCTTTAGGGTGAAAATGAATCTTTATATTATAAAGGTTTGAACTTGTAAAATTCAATAGAAGAAGTGCCAGGAAAGAGAAAAAGAAAAATAACCAAAAAGAAGTTTGAAGATTGCATTGATATTCTAAGCGATATGATGATGAGGCCTTGGGCAAGCTTATATCTTAAAGCAAAAATAAAAAAAACGTATTCCCCTTCCATCAAAATCAAACAAGAATAGTTTTAATGTGAATCTATATTCACATTTTAAATCATTTAGACATTAAGAATATTATAGGTTATAGTATACTACTTCTAATTACACTTGTAATGTTTCGGGCTTAGGGAAATGGATAGCCGGTTACGCTACGATCGGACAATGGACCCATGTTGTTACAACACGTATCATGTTTCTTATCACGTTTACAAATTATTTATTGTTATTTTCTATCCTAATAAAGTTCATTAAATTTTACATTAAAAATTAATAAAAAATCAATTAAAAAAAAACAAACAAATTCACGTGCAACGCACATCATAGGTGTGGGAGTGCGGGTGCGGAGGCGATACGATACGGATACGTGGATACAGATTTTAAAAAAATTTAGGGTGCGATTCGTGAAGGATACATCTATATATTTATATATTATTATATAGATATCACTTATTTATAAAAATAAAATTTATCAGTTATATAAAAGTCAATTAAGATGAAAACTTCAATTAAACCCACAAATTAAATTCTATATTGATTTTGTATTAAATTTAAATTTTAGGGCAATAAATATTAAAAAAAAATAGGATAAAAGCCAAAAAAAATAAAATTATTAAAAAAAATCCAAACGCACTGGATTCTCATGACAGACGCACCGCACCGGATACGCGTATCCATTTTTTTAATTATTTTTTTAGGATTCGCCACGTGGCGAATCCCATGCGTATCTCACGCGAATCGCACCGTCACCCGTATCATCCGCGTATCCGATACTGTAATGTGTATTTTTTAGAGTAATCCGTGCATTATACTTACGCACATAATCTTTGCTAGTATTTAAATAAGCACTTAACATTCCATTGAATGGTTTATGACGGTAAATCCCTTAATTGTAGCAAGAGAAAAATAAAGATTGCATATAAACTACTGTTTTTTCTTAAATTACAACTCAAATCATATGATCCAATCCCATGATTTTGTCCGTTTTTCAGACAAGTAATTTTTATTTTTTAGGAATTTAATTTTATCTCAAAATAATTTTCCCGTGGGGTGTGAAGGGGGTAAAATACTTAAAAATTCATATACTGTATGAAAAAAAGGTTGAGAATTTTCAATATCTCTACTCAACTCTCTTTCTCTCTCTCTCTTTCTCGACGGCGTTGCCGTTCGAACTTCCGAAACTTTCTCACTCCTCCGCCTCCCATGGCGCCCAAAAACCTAATATCCAGGAACAGAAGGCCATCACACAATGAGGTACGAACTATAGGTAACATACAATCCGACAAAAATAGTGATTCCAATTCCGATGGCGGAGTAGCAGAAGAAGGCGCCGCGCCTCTCGTTCCGCCAAAATTGGTGGTGCCGCTCAAACGGGCAGGACCCAAACCCCTAGAAAACGGGACTACGTGGTCGTCCCCCTCGGCATCCGGGTTTGTTATCGCGCCCTCCCAAAAACCCCAGGTGACGACGATGACGAAGAAGAAAGGTTCTGCTTCTGCATCTAAGGTATTTAGTGAAGATGACGTGATTTTGCTACTCAAATGACTCGTTGTTTTCTGGGCTAATAGGAAGAACAACAAGTGGGCGGAATTCCATCACTTCGTCAACGATGATCTTGGAAATAAGTTCTCAAAAACTTAAGTGTCGGAGAAGATTCGCAGCCTCAAGAAGTTTGATGCCTATTCGGATAGAGCTCGGGCGAATGGGGGCCAAATCGATCTGTCCGATCCCTATGAATTTGTTGTGTTTGAGCTCTCCAAGGCATTGTGGGGAAAAGAGAAGGGCCAAATGGTTGAGAATGGAGATGAGGAAGAGGTAAGTACAGAAAAGGGTGATGTAGCCAATACGATTCTCGGTATAAGGAAAGTGGTAGATGAGAATTATGAAGGAAAGAAGAAAGCTAGGAATAAGACGAAGCAAGGGGAAGAGCTTAATGAGAAGAAAGAGTTAGTGATGGACACAGTGGAAGAGGGTAGTAATGATGAGGGAAACAAGATATCCAGCAGCAAGGAAGAACAAGTCATAAATGGGGGTAGTGAAAGAAAGAAAAAGAAGATGAAAAAACAAAACTCGTTGATGAGTGCTGTAAAGAAAAGAAGTCAATTGGAGAACATAAAGAAGTGGATGATGAGCATGCTGAAAAGAGTCTGAAAGAAGTGGATTTTCATATTCATATTCATGATGAAGAAAAAGCAAAAGAAGAAGAGAAAGAGTTATTGAAATAAGGTGTAGATAAAAAGAAAGGCATTGCAAAGGAGAAAGAGGCGATGGAGATTGGAGTGGAGGAATTTGAGTGTGCATACCCACTGTTGTATGCATCATTTAACAGCTCTGATTATCCAAAGGTTGGTATGGATACATGTGCTAGAATCGGGCGAGAGAATGCAGAGGAGCTCGAAGAGAAGTTGAGGGAAATCCACATTGAGATACATCACTTGGAGCTTAAAAGGCTCCATCTCATTAGCCGCCACCGCCAACCAAAATGAGGGAAGGGAACCACACTATGCTGCTTTTCTTTTTGAACATGTATGGAGTTGGCTAAAGTCAGTTTTTTTTGTTCTGATTATGGATCTATCTATATATATATATATGACCTCCTAGGCTACAATCTTGATCCATCTTCAATATTAATTTCAGACTAAGTTTTATGTAGTTTGTTTTCTGGAGTATGATGTAAAGCATGAACATTGTTATTTGCTTTTTATTGTTTGAAATAGCACCATCACTATCCTATCCTATGACTATATATGAGGCCATGGAACCAGCAGGTTGGTTACTTGTGATATTTGATGTTAACAAAAAAGGAGTGAATATTGTTTTGATACATATATAGTTCTTGTGTAGTGTAACTTCAATATTAGGATGAATATGTGATTGAAGTTTCTACAAAAGAGGAAATGATACTCAACATAAGTGTAAGAAGTATGCATTTTGTTGCCATCACTGCAAGCTTCGAATCCATTCCTAAACTATTAATAAGGCTTATAGATATATTTTTCTTTTCTAAAGTAGAGATGCTAGAATTTCAAGAGCTCTTTTGCAGTTGGCTCCAATTATGTGGTGTTTCCAATCTGAAACTATTGTATTTGTAGCATCATTTGATGATAGTTTTCCGTCATGAACGTGATTAATTATTCGAATCTCAGCTCGAACATCTTGCAAACATCTCTAGAGAAAATATATTTATGAAAGAGGGATTGTCGATGATTAATCTGTTAGAGGCTAGACTAGCGATGATGAACATGGTCATGGTGAAGTTGCGAGAAAGAGAGAGAGAGAGAATTAAAGAAAATGAGTTTTAATTTATAACATCTATGGGATCCACTTCATAAATTAGAACTCCTTTTCTTCAATTCTGTCTCTCTCTTTCTCGCAACTTCACCATGACCATGTTCATCAGCGCTAGTCTAGACTCTAACAGATTAATCATCGACAATCCCTCTTTCATAAATATATTTTCTCTAGAGATGTTTGCAAGATGTTTGAGCTGAGATTCGAACAATTAATCACGTTCATGACGGAAAACTATCGTCAAATGATGCTACAAATACAATAGTTTCAGATTGGAAACACCACATAATTGGAGCCAACTGCAAAAGAGCTCTTGAAATTCTAGCATCTCTACTTTAGAAAAGAAAAATATATCTATAAGCCTTATTAATAGTTTAGGAATGGATTCGAAGCTTGCAGTGATGGCAACAAAATGCATACTTCTTACACTTATGTTGAGTATCATTTCCTCTTTTGTAGAAACTTCAATCACATATTCATCCTAATATTGAAGTTACACTACACAAGAACTATATATGTATCAAAACAATATTCACTCCTTTTTTGTTAACATCAAATATCACAAGTAACCAACCTGCTGGTTCCATGGCCTCATATATAGTCATAGGATAGGATAGTGATGGTGTTATTTCAAACAATAAAACGCAACTAACAATGTTCATGCTTTACATCATACTCCAGAAAATAAACTAAATAAAACTTAGTCTGAAATTAATATTGAAGATGGATCAATATTGTAGCCTAGGAGGTTATATATATATATATATATAGATCCATAATCAGAACAAAAAAAACTGACTTTAGCCAACTCCATACATGTTCAAAAAGAAAAGCAGCATAGTGTGGTTCCCTTCCCTCATTTTGGTTGGCGGTGGCGGCTGATGAGATGGAGCCTTTTAAGCTCCAAGTGATGTATCTCAATGTGGATTTCCCTCAACTTCTCTTCGAGCTCCTCTGCATTCTCTCGCCCGATTCCAGCACATGTATCCATACCAACCTTTGGATAATCAGAGCTGTTAAATGATGCATACAACAGTGGGTATGCACACTTAAATTCCTCCACTCCAATCTCCATCGCCTCTTTTTCCTTTGCAATGCCTTTCTTTTATCTACACCTTATTTCAATAACTCTTTCTCTTCTTCTTTTGCTTTTTCTTCATCATGAATATGAATATGAAAATCCACTTCTTTCAGACTCTTTTCAGCATGCTCATCATCCACTTCTTTATGTTCTCCAATTGACTTCTTTTCTTTACAGCACTCATCAACGAGTTTTGTTTTTTCATCTTCTTTTTCTTTCTTTCACTACCCCCATTTATGACTTGTTCTTCCTTGCTGCTGGATATCTTGTTTCCCTCATCATTACTACCCTCTTCCACTGTGTCCATCACTAACTCTTTCTTCTCATTAAGCTCTTCCCCTTGCTTCGTCTTATTCCTAGCTTTCTTCTTTCCTTCATCATTCTCATCTACCACTTTCCTTATGCCGAGAATCGTATTGGCTGCATCACCCTTTTCTGTACTTACCTCTTCCTCATCTCAATTCTCAACCATTTGGCCCTTCTCTTCTCCCCACAATGCCTTAGAGAGCTCAAACACAGCAGATTCATAGGGATCGGACAGATCTATTCAGCCCCCATTCGCCCGAGCTCTATCCGAATAGGTATCAAACTTCTTGAGGCTGCGAATCTTCTCCGACACCTGAGTTTTCGAGAACTTATTTCTGAAATCATCGCTAATGAAGTGATGGAATTCAGCCCACTTATTGTTCTTCCCATTAGCCCAGAAAACAGCGAGTCCTTTAAGCAGCGAAATCACGTCGTCTTCACTAAATACCTTAGATGCAGAAGCAGAACCTTTCTTCTTCTTCGTCGTCGTCGTCGTTGCCTGGTGTTTTTGGAAGGGCGCGATAATGAACCCGGATGCCGAAGGGGACGAGCACGCAGACCCGTTTCCTACGGGTTCGGGTCCTGCCCGTTTGAGCGGCATCCCCAAGTTCGGCAGCACGAGAGGCGCGACGCCTTCTTCTGCTGCTCCACCGTCGGAATCGGAATTACTACTTTCATCGGATTGTATGTTACCTATAGTTTGTACCTCATCGTGCGGTGGCCTTCTTTTCCTAGATATTAAAGTTTTTGGGCGCCATGGGAAGCGGAGGAGTAAGAAAATTTCGAAAGTTCGAACGGCAACGCTGTCGAGAAAGAGAGAGAGAAAGAGAGTTGAGCGGAGACACTAAAAATCCCCAACCTTTTTTTCATACAGTATATGAATTTTTAAGTATTTTTTCCCCCTTCACACCCCACAGGAAAATTATTTTGAAATAAAATTAAATTCCTAAAAAATAAAAATTACTCGTCTCAAACACGGATAGAATCTGGATTGGAACATATGATTTGAGTTTTAATTTAAGAAAAAACGGCAGTTTATATGCAATCTTTATTTTTCTCTTGCTACAATTGAGGGATTTACCGTCATAAACCATTCAATGGAATGTTAAGTGCTTATTTAAATACTAGTAAAGATTATGTGCGTAACTATAATGCACGGATTCTTCTAAAAATTACACATTACAGTATCGGATACGCGGAGGATACGGGTGCGGGTGCGATTCACGTGGGATACGCACGGGATTTGCCACGTGGCGAATCCTAAAAAAATAATT
The DNA here is from genome assembly GCA_001642375.2 of Mentha longifolia. NCBI lineage: Eukaryota > Viridiplantae > Streptophyta > Magnoliopsida > Lamiales > Lamiaceae > Mentha > Mentha longifolia. The sequence goes on from CM038116.1 coordinate 10,989,780, forward strand.
AAAAAAATTGGATACGCGTATCCGGTGCGGTGCATCTGTCACAAGAATCCGGTGCATTTGGGTTTTTTTTTAATAATTTTATATTTTTTTTGGCTTTTTTCCTATTTTTTAATATTTATTGCCCTAAAATTTGAATTTAATACAAAATCAATATAGTATTTAATTTGTGGGTTTAATTGAAGTTTTCATCTTAATTGACTTTTATATAATTTATAAATTTTATTTTTATAAATTAGTGATATCTATATAATAAAATATAAATATATAGATGTATCATTCACGAATCGCACCCTAAATTTTTTAAAATCCATATCCACGAATCTGTATCGTATCGCCTCCACACTCGCACCCCCGCACCTATGTTGTGCGTTGCACGTGAATTCGTTTATTTTTTTTATTGATTTTTTTATTAATTTTTAACGTGAAATTTAATGAATTTTATTAGGATAGAAAATAACAATAAATTATTTGTAAACGTGATAAGAAACATGATAAGTGTTGTAAAAGCACGGGCCCATTGTCCGATTGTAGCGTAACCGGCTATCCATCTCCCTAAGCTCGAAACATTACAAGTGTAATTAGAATTAGTATACTATAACCTATATTATTCTTAATTTCTAAATGATTTAAAATGTGAATTTAGATTCACATTAAATCTATTCTTGTTTGATTTTGATGGAAGGGGAATACCTTTTTATTTTGCTTTAAGATATAAGCTTGCCCAATGCCTCATCATGATATCGCTTAGAATATCAATGCAATATTCAAACTTCTTTTAGGTTATTTTTCTTTTTCTCTTTCCTTGCACTTCTTCTATTGAATTTTACAAGTTCAAACCTTTATAGTATAAAGATTCATTTTCACCTAAAGAACTATAACTTTCTAAAATAATAAATCTTTTAAAATTTCTTTAATGTTTGAAAGTAAATTCATAAAAAAAATAAACAAACTTAATTTTATAGCAAAAGATAACTTGATTTATTGAACAAATATATTCATCCACCAAACAACGTACATATATTGTCGCAACATCATCGAACATTGTGTATAAGCATTATTATTTCGTTTGTACAACATTCAAGGTTATTCTATGTTATTTTGTTCTTGTCTCAACAACTTCCCCATGACATTTTTTACATATTGCAATTTGACCATTTTTAGAAATTGATGTTAAGTACTTTCTTATAAGAATAATCATATTAATGATTTATCTTGGACTCAGTCAATTATTCCCTCAAAGTAATGTAAGATTTTTGTAAAATAAAAAATTATCATTAATTAATTAGAATTAATTAAATGCTAAATATGATTAACAAAATTTAGAGAATCAAGCATTACTACCAAATTTTCTTGCTCTATAAAAAAATATCATAAGTAACACAAGTATAAGATATCAAGAAGATTGAATCTTATTCTTTGGAAACATTATCGAAATTTATCTATAAATTAGTTAGAAACCATAATCTTTATTTTTCTCCTCTCCTAATGGACTGCGAATGTTTTGCAACGCAATCTTAAGAAAACAACGAGTTTCTCTCTTGAAAAAGATGACCCAGGTTTCAAGTACTTCTTTTACTTCAATTATAATCCATCATAAGTGATAACTCAAGAGACATAACACCAAAATCAAAACAAAAAAAACAAAAAAAAAATAACTCCAAAATCTGTAAGACTACATTCATCAACGACCTGAATTATAGGTCGTGTGAATACGACAAAGATGTAGATTGAAAAAAAAATGAAAAATCATTAACAGGCCACGACCCAAGCTCTCTACAACCCAAGTCATGACTTGGGTTATTCAATTGAGTGTTGCCATTTGTCACAATACTATTGGACCATTGGATTTTGCGAAGATAATTCTTATTATCCTAATATTACATGAAAATATATATTACAAAAAATATAAAAAATTATACCATAAAACTTAATTCTCTATAAATAGAGACCCATAAAAAACCTCTTCAGTTACTTTTTCTTGTACCATTTCTGAATAAATTTGTTCATTTTTCTGTAATATATATATATATATGATCAATGATCCAAATAATTTCTCAAACTCTCAAAATTATCCATACCCGAATGATCCAAACTCCCAGAATTACCCAAACTCTCAAGTTTATCCATACCCAAATTATCCAAATTCTCAAGATTATCCATACTCCCCAAACTATCCAAATTCTCAACATCAGACAAACTCTCAATACTATCAAAAAACTGAGTTTTTTCTCACTGAAAATAACATTTCTGCATCAAATGAAGTTGAACTGCCAAAAACAAATAAGGGGAATAAAACTCCTTGGCATACGGCCGAAGATATAGCCCTAATATCAACTTAGTGTTTTGTCAGTGAAAATAAAGTTCGTGGGAAAAATCAAAAGGCATCAGCAATTTGGTGTGCTACAAGCTCGTTTTGCATTTCTTCGACGAGAATATGTTACATTCGGATTCAAGTTCATATTCAATTAATCGACTTAAAGAACGAACTGCTAACGAAAATTGTCAGATTGATCAAATCATCGAGAATATGTTACTAAACTATTCTAGTCTCAGGATTGGTGATCCTTCTCCCAGAGTTAGGAGGAGAAACTATGAGCGACAACACGGGATTGGAGAGGAGCGTTTGATGAATGACTATTTTGTCAAAAATCCGACTTATAGTCCTGAAATATTCTGACGCAGATTTTGAATGCGAAAGGCGTTATTTCTTCGTATAGTGGAGGCTGTTACTGCCAATGTTGAATATTTCCAGCAAAGGCGTGATTGCACCGGTAGACAAAAATTTGCACCGTTGAAGAAATGTACTGCAGCTATGAGAGTCTTGGCATACGGGTCATCAACTAATGTCGTTGATGAATACTTACGCATAAGTGGAATTGTTACGAGGTAAGCTCTCCAAAAGTTCGTAGATGTGTCATTTCCTGCTTCGGTGACGAATACCTCCGAAAGCCTAATCAATAAGATTTGGCAAGACTACTCTATGTTGGAGAACAACGTAGTTTTCCAGGCATGATAGGCAGTATTGACTGCATGCACTGGGAATGGAAAAATTATCCTACTACTTGGGCGGGTCAATATGCAGGGAAAAGTGAAAACCAACAATCATTTTGGAAGTTGTCGCATCATATAACTTATGGATATGACATGCTTTTTTCGGAATACCAGGTACTCTCAATGACATTAATGTTCTCCATCGATCTCTAGTTTTTGATGATGTCTTGAATGGTCGTGCACCAAAGATTAATTTTGTTGTGAATGGTCGAGATTATGATTGAGCATATTATCTTACTGATGGTATATATCCTGCATGGGCTGCATTTGTCAAGTCAATTATTGCTCATCAGCTTCACAAACATAAGTTATTTGCCCAACATCGAGAGTCTGTTAGGAAATATGTCATATCTATTACTATTATAAAAGAGCTGATTCTTACAACTTTTGCTTTGCCTAATATACCCCTTATTATAAATCTATTTTAAGGGTAACAAAGTAATTATGAACGTAATTTTATTATCGAATTAAATTATATAAATTTCTCCTACTTCAACTACAATTCTATTTCTCCACTGTTATTTATCTTCTTAATTTTCCAAGAACATTATTTATCTCAAGAATCTATTACTTCCTACGTGCTATATTATAAAACTCACAATAATAAATAATAAGTATGATATAAATAGTGAAATATAACAAAAGTTATACTATTATTTTTAACATATTTTTCAAAAGTAATAAAAAAACGTATTTACGTACAACACACGTAATCTTTGCTAGTATATATATATATGTGTGTGTGTGTGTGTGTGTGTGAATTTAAAAATTATCGTTATTCAATTTTGTTAAAAGTTGAATAGGTAAAATAATACTATTATCACAAAACTTATACAATACATATATATATATGTATATATATATATATATTAATGCCGATATATGAATTACATACAAAATTATATTGACGATATAAAATTTGTTGGCAAATATGATTACCGATATGAAATACTTGAAATAAGAGTCATGAACTTTGTTTGGAAAGCAAAATGTTCATCTGTAGAGTAGAAACAGTTCATGGTCTCATAAGCACAACAAATTCCAATCATAGATCAAACACATAGAAGTTCATAAAACCATGAGCTGCATCTTGCATGTTTACAGGAACAATTAGATCTCAGAAGTATTTTAATATTCCAATGCTAAAAGTCATTCATAAGATACCTTTGTTTCATAAACAACAACTGATACAATCCTAATTTGTTTAAGGAAAAACTTGCAAAAAGAAGATGCTTAAGAATACCTATATTATCAGAGTTAAAAATTCCATGGTTGATGGTTCAAGAAACATGTAGGACTAAGGTAAATTATTCGTTGATTAGGTAGAGACAAACATAACCTTTTAGCTAAAATTACAATCAACTAGTACATTATAAATTTAATCCAACAGCTTCATAACCAATGATATGAGCCTCAATTGCGAAGCAGAATTAGGTCACTAACGACGTAAGAATTCATTTTTCCTCCATAATTCGAACCTATCTAAAACCCGAACACAGAATAATCAAACATGTTTACTAGGGTTTACTATCCAATTGAGTTTATTCCAACCACAATTTCTCATAATGAAGACAAACAGATATAAACCCAAAAAAATGCAACATAAACAACTACAATCAAATTTCTACTAGAACAAAATTTGAGGCTTACCTTAAGCTGAAACAGAAGATTGGTACAAGTACCAAAATCCTTACGGATAAGAGCCGCTTTGAATCGCTCGAACGTTTGGGAAACCTCTGCGGTTCTCGGATCCATTTCCTATTCTTTCTGCACAAGAAAGCAAGGCTAATGACAAAGAAACCAAGACAAGTGTATTCAAATGTAGCATCTTCAACCAAACAATATGGTTTTGAGCAGGGATGGAGCCACATACCGGGCTCGAGCTCGACTAGGCGGTCGCCCGGGCAAATTTTTTTTTTTTGAATAATACATAGTGTTAGTTTTTATTTTTTTTATTTTTTGCCTACCCAATTATTGTATGTTAGTCCCTTTATAATTTAGTTTCATTCTCATTATGTGTGTTTTCTAATTTTTTACCTCCCATATAAAATCTCGCCCGTATATATACAAATTCCTGGCTCCATCCGTGGTTTTGAGGGAAGTGGAATTTCACTCTTTGATTCATGCATTACTGCCATGCTATCAAATGTCAAAAATATACGTAAAAGATCACAAAAATTGGGCGGCTAAAAACTGCAAATCATCTAGCGATTGGAATGAGGAACTGAAAAATATACAAATCATAACAAAGAGTCACTATCATCAAACCAGTCAGATTCCAAATTTTCCTACATCGAACACATGTTTTTCAAATCGAATCAACCGAACAAAACCTTCAATTCACTTGTTCAAAATACACACAGTCTGCAGTATCGTGGGTACTGGTGAAAAAAAGTGCAAAGGAACGGCAAATGAAATTTTGGAAATCGAATCAACAAGGAAAAATCAGTACCTGCTTCTCTTCTCCTTCGTTCCAAGAATTGGGTTCTTCTCGGCGACAATTCACTGTGCACCAACGCCAGTTTTCTCCTATTGCTTGGGAGAAAAGATATCGGAGGGAAAAGAGTGATTTAAAGGTCTCGCGATAATTGAATCAGGTACCAAACGAATGATAAATCCAGATAATTAACTTTCTTATTGTCGGGCCGGGCTAGTCCAGCGGACTTTGGCTAAAAGATGCCTGGCCCAGCCCGGACAGAAAAACTATCGGACTTAAAAACTCATAACCCAACCTTGCCTGGAAATGTCTTTTTTTTTTAAAACTAATTTTGCACTCGGCGCTATGCGCGGCAATAATTTGGAATTTATAAAATTTAATTAAAATTATTTAAAAAAATTAGTAGATTAAATAAAAATATATTTAAATGTGTTATACTTGCAATGAGTGAATTCAATTTAGTGGGCGTGCAAATTTTGTATCATATTTTATTAATTAAGTGAGATGGTATTATATTTGTGAATTAGTGATTTTAATATAATGGACGTGACTTTATATTACGTTTTTAGTTAGTGAAATAATTCTATATATCTTAATCAGTGTACGTGGGTTTTACTGACTTTTAATGAATAAATAAAATTTAAATACGTATTTCTATACATTAAAATTAACTATACTCAAAAACAAAAACAATAAAAAATTAACTATACTCCTATTTATAAACTTTTATTAAAATTTAATTTTAAATTTTAAATTCATACCTTATATATGAGATATATTGATTTTATATTAACTAGAGCCATAATAAATAGAATATCCGTCAATAATTTAGCAGAATGTCATGAGATGATCTACTCCATATAAGTAGTATGTTCCAAATTCAAGCCGAATGAATCTAAGAGCATCCGTATAAATACTTTGAAATATTGGCAGAAATTAATTAACAGTCATCATATGAGGAAATTCTTACGTGTAGTGCACTCACCTCTCATATTGAAATAATATATTAATATATTTTATATTATTAAAATAATCACATGTGAGGGGTATAAAAGAAAAATCCCATCATATGATGATGAATTCGACTGGGCGCGGGGATTTGGATGCCACAAGTTTGGCCCGCTCTTTTGCTTCATTCCGTGTCGTTGCCATGATTGAGAAGAGAAAGCTATGGAGCTTTCTTCGCTCCGACCACGCCCTTATGAATTCGGGATTATCATAGTGATCGTTCTCAGTGTCGATGACAAACCTCTCAATCGATGGGGACATCGCCAACAATTCTAAGGCAAAGTCTCGTTCTCTTGAAGACCCTACAAACCCGCTTATTTCAACAACCTTGAGATTTCTATGATAACGTCTCACGTATTTACGCCCTCCATTTTGACCACAAAACGGCACCCTTGTAGGATCCTGTCTTGATAAGAGAGGTAGCAGCTTCAGAAATTTATAAACTAGATCAATATTGCATGTACAAGTAGAGTTAGAGAGAAGTACCCTCCTTGTACCGTGAGTCTCGTAGCTCAACTGTGACGAAATGAAAAAAAAAAAAAAAAAAAAAAGCATGAGCTAATTAGACCTCGTCTACATAAATAGTAGCAGAGCATGATGTTTCGATGATAATGATCATGTTCTTTTGATCAACTTGCAAGCAAAGGGTGAGAACATTTCAATTTGGTAATCGAACCCAATTGTTACTGTTACGAATAAAAAGAACCGTATAGCACGAAATTAAAATAAAACCTAACAAAAAGTTTCGGTTCAGTTATGGTAAAATACCTAGAACTGAAATTATTAAATACCACTTCAGTTGATTTTTTTTTTAATTTTTTATTTTAAATTACACTAAAAACACATTCGATAACATAATAAGTCCAAACTAACAGTCAATCAATGAGCCTTGAAACATCACTGAGTGTTGGTTTTTCATTATCACCTAAACCTAGAAAAATAGTGGATCGTATATACTCCCTCCGTCCCATTTATAATGGGATAGCTGGGTGCCTTTTTATCTCACGAAAAGGCAGTCAATTATCCCTTATATAATGTTATGCACCTTAAAAAGATATGCTCAAAAAAAAAAAAAAAACATGAAACACTCCTAATTAGGGATGTCAATCGGGTCAACCCGAGTGGGTTCGGGTCAGCCCTGTCGGGTTTCGGGTTATTCGGTTCGGGTTGAATCGGGTTGAATTTTTTTCGGGTTAGAAATTTTCAACCCTAACCCTAAACTTTGGGGCTCAGGCTAGCCCGTCGGGCCAAGAAGTTGACGAGTTTTTTTATAACAATAATTTTATAAAAATAAATAAATCATGTTATACCATTGAAGTCACTTTATTTTGTATTATGTTACTCCAACTTGCATAATATAATAAGTAGCTCAATGAGATGTGAAGATATTTTTCTTTTAATATTATGTGGTGAAATACAAAATAGAGAAAATATTATGATGAATACAACTTATAATAGAAAATTGTAATATTTTTCACAAATATTTGAATTAAGACATAAATTTTAATATTTGAAACAAAGTAATAAAATTAACACTTAATTAATGAAAACTTTCGGGTTATCGGGCCAACCTGCCAAGTTTCCGGGCTAGCCCTATCGGGTTTCGGGCCATTCGGGTTGAAATTTTTTTTCGGGTTAGAAATATTCAACCCTAACCCGCTTTTGGCTCGGGTTACTCGGGTCCCGCGGGTTTCGGGCTAAATTGACATCCTTACTCCTAACGAGATAACATGGGCATAAACAAAGCAAAATTTAAATCATTCAACTATAAATTTAAATCTTGATGGAAAAAAAAAAAAAATGATTCACCTCCATCCGAAACTTGCATAGTAGTGGACATGCATTGATCAATGTTGCGAAGAAGAAGAGGTTTCTTTGGATTTCCGTAATTAAAAACTTGCACTTCCAGCCATTTAAGAGAGCACAGTTGAGGCAAATCAACAGTAAAAATATATACCCTCTCCCAATACAGTTTTCGAAAATCCAATACAAGCTTCTCCATTTGAACTGAACGGCTCAAGTCTTCCATGTGATCTAAAACAAAAGACCCACAAAAGTCTTCGCTAAGGTATAATTCGCGAAGACTTGGGACGTCTTTCAAAATCAAACTGTCAAATTCACCGCAGATATCTCCACGTTTATGGAACTAATCGGATTACTGCATTTGGTTATCTCCAAAACTCTCAAGCGTGGTGGATACATAACCCGCACATCCTTCATATAGAAAGTGTTGGCGGATTGTATGCATAACTCTTCAAGATCGAGACATTTTTCTAGAAAGTAATGAATTACATGTTCCGAGATATGAACATGGGCCAGTCTAAGGGTTCTGAGGCGGCGAAAGCAGGAGCTAGCCATTGAATGTGAACGCGAGATTAAGTCGGAGATAGATGGGAAATAGTATCCAACGTAAGCCGAGAGACTAACTTCGAGGGGTTTCAACTTCCTTTCGCATAGCAAAATACACCCAGTTGGTGATTAAAGGAGATATCGTCCGACTCATAAGCACAGCCGGGACGGGACAGATGTTGCTTAGTACATCATCGTCCAAATTATTTATACCACAAACGTTATCCTTCGCGCCATCTATGCCCTGCGTTTCAACATAAAGCACCGGATTTAATTTAAAAGGCATGCATATATATATACAAAATATACGAAACTAATTAGCATATAGAAGTAGAACTACCGTCTGCTTTCGATTTCGTTTTCTTGAACACACCTAGTATGCTCCATAAAAGAAAAAAGATCATGACTTTACTGCGCATTACAAAATTTGATGATAAATTTCAGAAGATGAGAGAAAATTTGAAGAAAAAAATAAGAGCGGTTTACAGTAAGGAAAACTACTAATCCTAATTCCTAGGGGAAAACATAAACATGACTTCTACTAGAAACAAATACTATATATGAATTACTTCCAAGAAGAACGAGAAAGCTACTAAACTAAATAAAACACGCCCATCCCATATCAAAGTAAAAATATAAGAAAAACTAAAGAGGTAGCATGAATTTTGAAAATATGATCAACTTTTTATCACAAATTGCTGAATTGGATCCAAATACACAAAAGAAAATTGATACCGCAGAATTTCTTATGCCGGCGACAAGAGGAAGAAGGGTTTCGAAATAAGCTTCATAATAAAAGGGAGATAAATTTATCAGATCCGAGGCATCGTTCAATTAGTACCAATGTTTTAAAAACCGGACAGGAGGTCGACCCAGCACGACTTTCGGGTCATGATTCAATTGGTTGAACCGGTCGAATTATGATTAAACCGTTTAATTAATTAATAAATAAATAAATAAAATAATAATAATCTATATCAAAAATTGCATTTATGTATATATTTATGTTTAAAATTAAAGATAAATTTTATTCATGATAAAATATAACTATAATACTATAGCAAAAAGTAAGTGATAAATAAAAATAAACATATGCATACAATTTATTTATATTTGCATACCATTTCTTACATATATCTATATTAAATGTTTATTAGATACCAAAATGTTGGGTGGTTTGATGGTTTAAAGCTTTGCTTTTGATCTTGGAGGTCATGAGTTTAAATCTCCTTCACTTTATTTTTTAATACTAGTAGTGATTACGTGCGTTGCACGTATAATCTCTCAATTAGAATATTATTTTTTACGAAAGAACAATATATTTTAAATGCTAAAAAGTATGAGTAACTTATTATTTTTTAAGAAAGAACAATATATTTTAAATGCTAAAAAGTATGAGTAATTTATGAAAAACTCTATGATAATTAATTGAAACCATCATAAAAATTAGTTGGGTAGATCAAAGCAAATCTCCTACTTTGCAATAACATGCTATAATGTGTTTTTGTACATTTTAATAGATGATGATTCTCTCAATCATGCAATTTTAAAAACTATCTAAAGATAGGATATAAAATTAGAGCCTACTTTTTTGTTTCTACTATACACTTGTTTGCTAACTTGTTGAAAGTTTATAATATATGATTAATAATATTATAACTTTCAAGAATTTATTCATGTACAAAGTATTTTAATAATTTATCATTTTAATCTATAAATAATCTTTTTAATCTTTACCCTTTAAATTACTAAATTATCTTATTGGAACCTTAAGATAATTCAATTTTAAGTTAACCCCTACAATAATTTTTCTATCATTATTCTTTATCTTTTAACAATTAATACATGGACCGATAAAAATCATGTTAAATGATCGGTTAACCGATTCGTAATCACCTCTACTTAAGAATATCCTTACTTGTCTTTCAAAAGAAAGAAAGAAAGAGAATATTCATACTCACGTGAATCATAAAGTGTAATATATATTTTAAAATAATTATCACAAGTGCTATATATATAGTACTAAAATTACATCAAGTTAATATATTAGATCAATTATTTACTACTCGATCCTGTAAAGCATTGTTCATATGATACTACGATCGAGCTTTATTATCATGATATACATTGAAATAGCCTGAAATATATTGCACATAATCTATCAAATTTTGTTCTAAACAATTATTATAGTTGAATAAAAGTGTCAATTGTCGTGAATAAAAGTGATAATTGTTATCTGTAAAAGTGTCAATGTGTGTTATATTCGAAATCTTTAAATTTATCGTGTTGATCTTGTAATGATTAAATATTATAAATACTACGGTGATATATACTAAATCTTATATATGAGTAATAGAAGAATCTTCTACCATTTACGAAATAAAATATTCATTATTCTTTTATTTATTAAAAAATGTCAATTATCATGAAAAAAGTGTTAATCATTTTAAAATTTGAAATAAATATATTCTGATGCAGGTCGGATCTGTGTGGATCCAGCTGCACAGTGAGGCCGGGCTAACATGATTGTATCCCATATTATATTCATTGACATCATTGTCTTGTTTCCTTATTAGATGCGTATTGTTTGTCTATTCTCTTCATATTTTCTAAACCCTAATGAGCATATTATTTTTGTATTAAATATTAATTAATTTTATCATTTGCTAGATTATATTTGAATCTGATAAAAGTATAGCATAATACTACTATTTAAGATTGACGTAATTTTAATATTATAATACTACTATTTACGATAATTTATATAATATTATAATATGTTAACAGAGTTCTAGTACTATGAAACTGCTCAAAACAATTATTATAATATTATATAGTATACTATTACAATATTGCCCTTAAAATTAAATATATAGGGATATAATAGATAAATTAAATTTTGTAAAATAAGACACTTTTATAATAGGGTATAGAAAAGTGAATCCCCTTCACTCCATTTTCTAATACAAGTGATTCAGTTTTCCGGTCCGAGATATTCCCTTCGTTTAACAAGTGAATTCCCTTCACTCCATTTTTTAATAAAAGTGATTCAGTTTTCCGGTCCGAGATATTCCCTTCGTTTTACTCAGAAGTAGCACCTTTAAACTCACAATCTAGATGGATTCGAAGGGAGCATTCAGTTATTATTATTTTCTAAAATTAGTTTGTATTATAACCAATATTAATTTATAATACTCCTTTTGTCCACCATTTTAAGATATTGTTGACTTTTTAGTTGATTTTCGGGTTATTCAAAACCGATTCGGTTCTGGGTATCCAAAACCCAAAATTTCAATCCGTGCTGGATAACAAATTCTAACTATTTTCGGGTTTCGGGTTACCCGGAACCAAATAATTCCTACCCGAATACTCAAATAATCAATTTTCTTTATATATAGTACTAGTACATCTACCCGTGCGATGCACTAGCTATCATTAGATGTTACTAAAATTAGAAGCAATAATAATCACAATTAAATATTTTAAGAAAACAATACATTAAATATGTACATGATGATATATATTGGAGCACTTACCTATAAGCAATATTTGCCGTAGTAGCACTATCATTTATATCTAGAGGGAGCACTAGCACCCTCCATCAAATATATTTACATGTAAAAAAAATATTTTAAAATTTTATTTAATTCCAGTACCTTCATTTATTAGTACAAATTTGAATTTTAGTACCCTCTGACTTAAATTTCTGGCTCTGCCACTGCCCGTTGAGCCAAACCTATTTTACAGAACGCGATAAGATGGCCTCAACTTTATTCTTTGTTTGATAGTATTAAAAACTTAGGCAATGAGACACAATCTAGGCACAAATAATAAAATGTGTACATTTAGCTTGCACAGTATACGATATCATCATGAATTGGTTCAGTAAGCATAAATCTATCATTTTAACAAAAATACGGTAAAATGAAAAAGTAGTCATTTGAATAAAAAATAAAAAATAATACTTATATTTTTTTATGTTAAAATACCTACATATCTCAATGTAAATAAAAATAAAAAAAAATAAATAAATAAAACCCTTCCTTTCCAAACTCACGCACGCACCGCAACCCGAGTGGGATCCTCTGACCCCCCCTGTTCCAAATGTGTTCCCACTCCAATATTGCGTCGTTTTGACTCTTACTCAATTTCAATTTTATTCTCGCTATTTTTTTTTTTTTTAATCAGGCAAACACAACACACTCACACACACAAGCATTTGGGGTAACTCGAATTCCCGACCTGTTGAATCGGAGGGGAAGCGTCTTACCAACTGAGCTGCACTTCGTTGTCATATTCTCGCTCATTTCATGGGTTCGGCTCACATTTTCTTAGCCGAAAAATCTTTCTTTCCTTTTTTTTTTCTTTCTGATTCCTGATTATCTCCAACTCCCGCAAAATAGGAAAATCATTCACAAATCTTGTCTTGCCATGGATTGCGGTATCTACTTGAGCAGAAAATCAATCCCAAATCTTGTTTTTGGGTGTCGATCTCTTGTTCAAATTTTGATCGTCTCTCAACCCACACCGAAATTTTTTAATCCGGCGACTTCGTCGAGCTTTGTCTCACTAAAATATCTCTAATTGCTTCCAAGTTCGGAGCAATGAAGATCGTGACAGCCCTTGATCCGATCCCAGAAGACGAACACAAACTTGACGACGGCATATGGGAAGTCTTTGAGGCGATTCTCAGTGGGAAAATTCATGGATCTCATTTTCTTATTTTTTATAATTCGATACACACGAAATAGGGTCTGTCGAACACATGATCTTTTAAAAATATATTCATGATTTGCTTCTTTCTAACACTAATTCATGAATTCAAGAGTTCATGTTTGTGAGTTCATAAATTGTCCTATTTCTCTAAAGTAATTCACAAATTCTTGAGCTCAAATTCGTGAATTCATATTTTGATAGATTTTTTTCAAAAAAAGACCAGTAAGATTGACTTCTTTTTTCTTTCTTTCTTTTTCCTTTTCTTTATAATCTTTGGCTATTATTAGTAGATATTTGATGTTGCCTCTCTATTGTTTTTTGCGATAAACTAAAATCGCTATTTTTTTTTTTTAGAAGTACATCGTATACAATATATCATATCGAAGATATTACAACTCAACTGAACAAATATATCACAATATCAACATATTACAAAGAATACCAATACCAATCAAATTATAATAAATTCTAACAAACCCATATAAAGGGACTACACTAACCTACACAAGTCTTTCCTTAGTAGGAATTCTTTAGATCTAAAATCACCTAGAAAAACACTTCAATTATTCAATAGTTGAATTTTCACCAATGTCAACAAGCTAATTTACATTGTAATCATGTCGATAAGAACACCTATAAATTAATGTATGATTACAATAATATCCACAAAATTGCTTGCATGAAGCAACCACAAAAGAAACCCAAATACGGAGTACAAAAAACATCAATCAAAAAAACCTAATTGAGTGGAGGTGCGCCGCCGTGAACTAAACCGGAGGGATGAAAGGAAGTGGCGGAGGCAGCGGTTGCTCTTCCACTATAGGCGGCGCAGTTACAAACGGTATTGGCTGCACTGGGTTCTCCGGCGTATCTGGATCAGTAATCACCGGCGTATCTGGAATACTAATCGCCGGCGGCGGAAAGAAGCCCGGCAACTGAGGGATTGGAAGTTCTGGAGTATCGACCGCCGGCGGAGGTGAGAACGTGAAAGGGAATTCCGGCGGCAGCTGTGGCGGAGTGAATACAGGGAAAACCGGCGGCACCGGTAGCGTTTCATCCGGTGCCGGCGGGGAAAGGAAGAAGTCCGGCGGAGTGTCCGGTAGAGGTGGTGGAAAAATAATACCCGGCAGCGACGGCGGAGAAGATTCTAGAGGTGGAGTGTCTGTTCCGGCGTCAGGCGGCGTCAGCCATGGAATGAGTGGCGGCGAAGATTCGATAGGTGGAGTGTCTGTTACGTCATCAGGCGGCGGCGGCGAGGAAACCAACGGCGGCGGATATATTATTGGTTCTACTTCAGGTGGTGGAGCTGACGGCGGCGAGGGCGGCGGAGGAGACGGAACTAAAGGGGGCGGAGGAGGTGACGGAGGTGCTGCCGGCGGAGGTGACGTAGATGCCGGTGGAGGGGCAGGAGACGCCACCGGAGGGGAAGACGGCGGCGGCGCGGTGGCGGAAGGTGGGGGAGAAGATGGAGCAACTGGGGGCGGCAGGGGTATTAGCGGAGAAGGAGAGGGTATTACAGGCGGTGGAGCAGATGGGAGCGGCGGCGGCAAGGGAATGAGCGGCGGCGAGCGGCGGGGAGGCGCCGGAGATCTTGGCCTAAAAGGGTTGGAAGGAGAGTTGCGGCGAAACGGCCATTGACCACAGTTCCCAAATAGGTAAGAATACAAAGGGTCACAATTTGATGACGACCCTCCTCGTCTTCCGCCACCGCCACCGCCGCCGCCTCTGCTCCTTCTTCCGCCGCGATTGCTGCTTCTTCTCGAGCTTCTTTGCTTTTCGTCTTCTACTTTGGTTTGATTTTGGTTGTGATTTGATTCAGCTAAAGTTGAAGCAATTACAAGAATTGCAAAGAAGAGCACTACTACTATATTGTTTTTCATTTTTCAATCATAGAGGAATTTCTTCTTCTTTTTTGCAGATAAATCCAAATGTTTGCATGAATGGCTAGCCCTACCTGAACCCACCTTAAATAAGGTACTATAATGATAGTGGATTGCAATTAATATACTAAGGAGTATAATTTTATTATCGAATAAATTCTATATTTATGTTATTTATATTAATCTCTATTGCATTTCAGTGTTGCATCTCCTATTGCACCGACAGATACTCGTTACGTGTTAAAAATATTTTTATAGATCAGCATTACTTAAATACTTTCAAAAATAAAAATGTCGATTTAGAAAATATTTTTAATACGAGACGAGCATCCGACGGTATAATAGAAAATGTAACACCGAAATGCAATAGAAGATGATATAATTTTAATTTTAAATGGTCAAAGTGCAACAAGAAAATTTTAAACGTGCAAGTGAAAATCTCTTTTGGTCGGAAAATTAGTGGGGAAGAAGTTTTATTTAATCTGAATTGATTCAGCGATTTAATCGCTTTTGAGAATGATAGTTGGAAGACTCTCGGATAAGATTATATTGTGAGCTAGACTTTAGAGTTTGGGTTTGATGGGAAATGTTTTTTCGTGTAATTTCGGATTAAGGAGGTGGCTTAGTGACCCGAAACCTTTCTTTATTTGTACTTGATGTTGTAATTGGTTCCGGACCTTTGTTCGGGGTACTTCGCGTACCCAATTTTCTCTTTTTATAATATATTATTCTTTTCCTGATTTAATCGAATTGTGAGAAGGAGGTCGATATAATTCGTCCTAAAATGAATGAGTTTGATAAACATATATGACTTGAATAGCAGTTAATTAATTAATGTCTTTATTTACCTTGTTTTATTTTAAGCCCATTATTAAGATACGTAGTTGATGATGTACAGGTAATGGCAATGAATGCAAGAAAAGGGTGCGAAAATCAATAGAGAGTAAATTAAATGATGAGGAAGAATTGAAGTAGAATTTGAATTAGGAGCAGAGGAACAGTTGGGAAACGCCTAGTAATACGTGCCATCTCTTCACGTCTATCCCACTAGCATTCAACGCCCTTCCTCATGAAAGCGAGCCTACGCCAAACTCATTAACTAAAAAATCTTCCAAACAAATTACTAGTAAAATGCATTTTCTTTACACGAGATAATATAATGGATATGCGACATATATCACCTAAGAAGTCATGTGTCACGATCACACACGATGGTCGTGTGTCACGACCACGACGTGATGCGAGGTTGTGACGATGCTCTCGATCATGTAACGATCACGACATATGATCGTGTGTCACAATCATGATACATACATGACCACGATTTAGGTTTTTTTTCGACTAAAATAAAGGTTAATCCGACTAAGGAAAAACCCTAAAAGTTGGATAATTATAATTTAGGGTTGTCACACCACAACTTAGGGTTCAATTATACTCCCTCTGCCAGACTGAGGAAATTCAAAATATTGGTAGAATCTGTTAAATTTTGAGTTTGAAATTTTCGACGAATTTTTGGGATTTTTTCGCATGTTTTGAATTATGGCGCAGGTTTGCATCCTTTTTAAGATTTTTTTTATTTAAATATGTTGGAGTTAAACGAAAATGTAATGAAAAGACCGGTATCTATCTCTTATTAATTCTGTTGCGGATTCCGAATACAACGATCCACGCGCTTACGTGGCATACTTCTACATCCTTCATTTTCTATTTATCTAAAATACATATATTTATACAATAATAATCAATAATTAATCAATAGAATAATAATCAATAATTAATCAATAGGAGGCATCATCTCACACATATCATCACACGACATAATTAAATAGATACATACAATGCATAATTAATGTAATCTATCTTATATATGATACTACATACATATCTACTTAATAATTTATTCACTTGAATTTTAATTTTATACTAATCTACTTCTATTTGGTATCTACTTATGCAAATCTTACCCAACATCTCCTCTCACGATCCTCTACTCTCTCGCAGGTAGGTTGGTGCGCTCGAGAAAAAGGTCAATACCGATTTTGCGGTGGCCCATTGACCAATAAGTTTTTTTAAATATGATTGTCAAATTTTGTCATAAAAAATATTTTTTTAAATTAAGACAAATGACAATATATATCTAGACACAAAATTGATTTTGAGGTGGCCAAATTTTTATCATGATTTGACCACGAATTCTAGAATATAATCTAGACTTTTTATTTTATTTTATATTTATACACATTAATTTTTTTTTATACACATTAATTTGTATACTCTTATTTTATTTTGAGGTGGCTCATTGGCCATTAATTTTTTTTGATATGTATCGATAACTATGATTGTCAAATTTTTATTAGAAAACAAAATGAGTATTCTGAGGTGGCCCATTGGTCAATAAAGTTTTTTAAATATGATTGTCAAAATTTTGTTACAATTTTTTTTTTTAAATTAAGACAAATGACAATATATTAGCTAGACACAAAATCGATTTTCAAGTAGCCCATTGGCCAATAAAAAAAAAATTTAGACACAAAATGAGCATTCCGAGGTGACCCGTTGGTAATAAATTTTTGAAATATGATTGGTCAAAGTTTTGTAACAAAAAAATATACTCCTCGGAATAGAAAGTATTGTTACAAAACTTTGACCAATCATATTTCAAGAATTTATTACCAACGGGCCACCTCGGAATGCTCATTTTGTGTCTAATAAAAATTTGACATTCCGAGGAGTACTATTTTTTAATTTAAGACACTTGACAATATATTAGCTAGACAAGAAATTGATTTTTAGGTGGCTCATTGACCAATAAATTATTTTTTTTATATTATCATATCAAAAAAATACATACTATAATAGTTAATATTTTATTTATAAAATATACTATAAAAGTATACATTGATGTGTGGGGCTAAAATAGAAACATTGTATTATGTGTAAACGGATGAAAATAACAAAAATACTACACTTTTCGTGGACGGATGGAGTAATAAATCGTTAAGAATTGGACTCTAAAGTTTCAGCCTGGACCAAGTGAGGGTGTTGGTATTAGGTTGTTGGGCCTATTTTATACCATTTTGGGTTACCTCATATATGGGCTCTCTATTAAGATTATTTTAGCAATGTCATATGTGTATAACTAAATAAATTCAATTGACTCTCTATATGGGCTCTCATTTATTGAATGATTGTGGGTAATTCTATCCACAGCCCCCAATTCACTCCTCATAGGCTCTTATTTTGAAAATTAATTAAAATAATCTTAATTTTACTAATCTACTCGTAGCTAGCCCCCATTTGCATGCAATATATCTCCAAACAAAAAGTAAAATTCATTCGTCTTGTTTTGTGTGTTTTTTTTTTAAAGAGGATCAATAATAGTTCCTCATTTTCCCCTTTAATATGATTCGAATCCAATCTGTTGGTTAGAGGTGAAACGTCTTTCATTCGTGTTATGTGTTAGCGTTCCATAAATTACTTTATCTCTCTATGAAATTTCATCACTTTTATACATTTTATACTTAATCAGTGAATAAAATAAAAATGAACCCATAATACCATTATGTATGCTTATTTTTCTTATTACTCCGTATATTCAGTGATAGTCTAATACGAAATACTCCCTCCGACTCATGATTTCCGACCCCTTTCTTTTCGGCAAGTATTTTCACGAATTTTATTGATGGGTTTTAAAAATATTTTTTGATGTATTTTTTTTTACGGGATACTACTGAGCCGGAGGGAGTAGTATTTTTTTTTAATAGTATTTCGTGACATCTTTACTTTTTCTTCTCGTATTGTGTTTGATGTCTCGTTGTTTTACCGAATGGGTCAACTCCTACCACCGTTCTTAATACTCTCCTACTAGTAACGGTCAAATTTAATGTACCTACGGCTACGGCTGACATGTCAAAAATATATTTAAGGAAAATTATTATAATTATATATCTCAAAAATAAATTTTACTAATAAAACTAAATTCTTTAAAAATAGACTAAACTTTAAATGAAAAATTATTGACGTGGTACTATCACATCGACTATGAGTATATTAAGTGTGTTCACGGTGTCTAGGATATCTATGTTAATAATCATATATATATACATATGTGTATGAGTGCGTGTGATTGTGTGCATTAGGACAACTACAATTATATATACATTAATGCATTTACAATTATGTTTCCATCATTTGTTCATTAATAAAATAATATATAAAAAAAGAATATATTAAAATAAACATGTGCGTCCATTATATAGAAGTCAAATTAAGAAGGTGGTGACGTGGTGTTGTCTTATTATGAGCGTGGGACAACACAATCTTGTTCCTACACATTTCACAAGAGATGAGGATCTCTCCTTTGGCTCTTTTCTTTTTCAAATACATAATATATCAATTTATTGCATATTTTCCAATGAAAATTTGGTGCTTTTAAAGAAAAGCGATGCTCCATAATTTGACTCTATATATTTTATTAATAGGTTTCTCAATCATGCAAATAATTTTATATGTGCAATAACCATTAGTAGCTGTCTTATTCTATAGTATTCTAATGGATCGACCCATGTTTCCAGAATTTAAAAAAGTTTTCTTTTATCAACTTTTGGAGTGTGATAATTAACAATCTCTTTTGTTTTTGACTGTGCTTTTTACTTTTCCTAATTCCCTCGCATTCTAAAAAGCATTAATGATTCTTTGTTAAAACTACACAAAAAAAGAAGAAGCAGGTAATTAAAAGACATCGAAAATGCTGAATGTTTAATTTATTAATTACAAATGCCGTAGTCTACTTGTCATATTGTTCATTCTTTATAGTATTAACAATGGTATTATAATAAAAGAAAATATGCAAAAAAATGCAAGAGATCCAAAATTTGGAAGCACTTTCCCAGAAAAAGAAAAAAGAAAAAAAAACTCAAATTAATTAATTCCATGAAAATTGTATGTAAAAGTATATAAACCAATGATGCCGTAGATTAATTGAAAATGTAAATATCAAAACGATTAATTGCATAATGTTGCATGAGCATGACTTTTTTTTTAAGCAAATAATAAAATAAGAATTAATGAAATAAATATAGGGGAAATATCAAATAACAAAATATTTTCGATATATATATGTGTGTGTGTGTGGACTTCTAGCCTCATTTGCAATAAAAAAAAGTGATGAGCAAGATCTGAGTCTTGCCACCGCTAACAAGTTGTGCAGCATCTTTGTTCTACTGTTGGAAAAATTATATACTACTATAATGCAATGCATTATATATATATATAGTCCAGCACTAGACTTACGGTCAAATTCAAATAATCATTATGGTACAATTTTGTAGCTCACATTATAAAATAAAATACATTGGTCTTAGACTTCATACTAGTTTATTACTAACATTTTGTTGGTTTGTGAACAAATTTTGCTTCACATGCATGCACTCATTTCTTCTTCAATGAACAACTTCAATGTGGTGGTTGGTATGTATGCCTTTTACGTAGAGTATTTCTTTATTGTAGATGGGCATACAATTTTTTTTATTTTTTATGTTACATATTGTCTCCTTATTATAGGTGAGCATATAAAGATTTTTTTTTTATGTGGCATATTTCAATAGACTCATAATAAATATATTTGAAACATATTTAGACGGGATGAAGTGAGTATGTGTTGAGAAAGTGATTTTATCAGATGATTAAATTTATGGGACCTGCTAGAAACGTATTTTTTTTATTTATTATGAGTTGGTTGGGATTTTATTGTGATGGACCGAAACAAAACAAACACAACTATGCGAGCGTGAATTCTTCAATTGACAAATCACGATGAATCACGAGTTGAGAACTCGCGAATTGTTTTTTCTTTTTTTTTTTAATACAATTTATGATCTCGAATTCATGAATTCAAAAAGGCCGGATTATTATAGTAAGAGTGATTATTTTTATCTTTATCATCCCATATCATCAAATGTCGCCTACTTCCATTTTTCCAAAAATGGCGTAACTTTGAAAATGCATATTGAATGAGAGTTGAATTAAGGTGGTATTCATGTGATGATTGTAGTACTTTCTAAACTGCCAATTATAAGGAAATTCGAATGCCCCAGATGTTTCAGTTTCAACTACTTCACATAAAAAATAATAATAATAATTAAAAAAAAAGTTATAATAATACAGCAAAATCTTATTGTAGAAAGTTCATCATCCACGTCGCCATTTATTTGGACAGTTGGAAAATCATAGTACTAAAATCTTTTTTTTCAATAATAGAGTTAATTATTTGGAGCAGCCTTGACAATGCTGCCCAAAAAATAATTGTGGAAACCAAAGTCTCTATAAAACTATTAAAATAAATATTGACAGCTGATTTTGATGAAAATTGGAGATTTGAATTTAAATTTGGGTATTATCTTGTGTTGCAAGTAGCGTGAGTACCATATAATTAGATTTTTTGTCACAATATTGCATGATGATATATATAATGATAATGACCGCATCATGTGCTCGCAAAACCTAAAATTATCATTTTTATTTTGTCCTTCTATTATGATTAAATAATTACATCAACTTGTCTTTCATACCTATGTAGCTATGTGTTAATTAATCAAATAATCCTCGACCTAATAATTATGCCTTTTCTAAATAATAATAATAATTTAGTTTTTAAAAAATAACAAATAGGAATGGAACTGAAATGGATTGATGCTCCAATAAATATCCGAGTTAATCCCTAAAAGTAGCTACTTTGATATAGTAAATCAAAATACTCGTCACTCATATAAAAAACACAAATATTAGTCACTCATTTATTTAAGGTTAATTCTCACGAATACATGAGTCGTGTATTCAATGTTAATTTTCACAAATACATGAGTCATGTATTCGTGCATTCGTGTATTCATGTATTCATGTATTCAAGGTTAATTTTCATGAATACATGAGTCATGTATTCGTGTATTCAAGGTTAATTTTTACGAATACACGAGTCATGTATTCGTGTATTCAAGGTTAATTTTCACAAATACATGAGTCGTGTATTCATGTATTCATGCATTCAAGGTTAATTTTTACGAATACATGAGTCGCGTATCATGTATTCGTGTATTTGGTAAGAGTGACTAGTTTTTGTGTTTTTTATATGAGTGAATAATATTTTGATTTATTATATTAAAGTGGCTATTTTAAGGGTTGCCCTTAAATATCCTCTCAACTATAGTGATTTTTTTTTGGGAGCAAATAATATAGTGCTAGTTGGACATATGTTGGATTATTAAATTTCATTAAGAAAATTTATGTTGTTGGCCTATAGTTTTTGAAATTCAATTATTCTGAATTTCTGACACATTTTAGATCGTAAGGGATTACATTTGATTAACTTTTCATAAAAAGCCAATTTATTGAGCAATAAATTCTATACTTCTTTGTTCGATGCTGCATAAATTAAACTTGATAGATTGTCATATAGTACTATATTTAATTTAATTCAGAAACTCGACTCCCAATTTTCTAATGGTGGAGGCGTGCAAAATTGGTGAATAAAATAAATTTTGTGATAAGGATAGTGATGTTACTTCCTCATATTTCTAGGAGTTTTATTTCCTCATTTTTTAATGGGAGCTCTGGCTTTTCTACCATCTTTAATACATATATTGTAAAAGTTACCCTTTTTAATACATATAATGGTAAAATTGTCATTGTGTGATTAAATAATGGGTTGGGCCCACAATCACTACACACAAACACACAAAGTCGGTACTTGTGAGGCAGTGTGTGTGTCGGCCATCAAACATGATTTTTTTTTTTTTTTCTTTTGTCAAATATTCCAAATATTAACCCCTCCCCCCACCCGAAGACAGACTCCATGCACTAAACCCTACACGGAAACAACTAAAAAAACAAAAACTCGACACACACCCCTATTCCCCATTCCCTATAATATTATTCTTATTCCATAAATAAATTCAACAAATAAAAATACAAACACAAAACAACAAAAAATAAAAACATAAAAACCCTACTCACCCGTGCACTCACCATCCCAAAGCCGAGCAGCACCTCCCCAACAAACCCTTTTCATCATCTTCATCATTACTTCCCCGCCGAGCACCACCTCCCTCGCCGGTGTTCCATTCCGTTCCTCATTGCCCACAAGCCGTAGCTGCCATTGCACCGGAGATATCGGGAGGATACATAATCAACGATGATGATGAGGAACACAAAGTCTTGCCGGAAAACGAAATGGGCATCTCGATCGAAATAATATCACGCCGAATATTGGTATGTTTTAAAAAATGTATTAATTTTTTGTTATGATTTGGTATGAATTTAAATGGTATTATTTGTTATGATTTAAATTGTATGATTTGTTACGATTTAAATTTTATTAATTGTGGATCTCGATTTATTTGATACAAATGATTTG
Source organism: Mentha longifolia (assembly GCA_001642375.2). Classification (NCBI taxonomy): domain Eukaryota; kingdom Viridiplantae; phylum Streptophyta; class Magnoliopsida; order Lamiales; family Lamiaceae; genus Mentha; species Mentha longifolia. Next base: position 11,013,631 of record CM038116.1, read on the forward strand.
TATGATTTGTTATGAAATTGTATTTGTTGGGAAGTCTAAATAATGTATTATTTGTTAGGATTTAATTCAAAGTTAGTATATATATATGTAATGTTTAACATAATAAAATTTACATATGTGTTGAGAAAAATAAAATAAATTTTCTGGGTTTGGCGACCGGCCAATCCGGTGCCGGAAAATAGGCAACCGGACACTTCTTACGGTCGCCGGAAAATTGACATTCCGGTCACCTAATTGGCCGGTTGCCTATACCACTATTTTTCTTATATTTTTCTTAGTAAAGATTGTTAATCATATTTTTTTTTTAGCTTATAAAATAGTTTGTATATTTTTCTTGAAAATTAATTAATATATATTTTGTTTAAATTTATTTTTTTAAGTGATTAAATTAAAAAAACGTATATATATGTAATGTTTAAAATTTATATTTGAGTTGAGAAAAATAAAATAAATATTCTGAGATTGCCGACCCGTCAATCCGATGCCGGAAAACGGGCAACCGGACGCATATTCAAATAATTTCTCATCTCTTGTCAAGTGTAATTTGACAGTCCGTCCACGGTTGTTCATCCTCAGATAAGAAATATCAAAATCAGAGACCGTCAGGTTGCAATAATAAGATATGAGGTATCTCAAGTTGTAAACGGTTATCCCGTCAGAAGATAATGGGATAGTTATCTCTTGGCCACCTTCATAACTACAACCATCTCATTTACCCCCGTATTTAACGTTCACGTAGACCAAATCCATCTGTAATCACATAATTAAATTTTAATTAATAAATCATCAACTGCAAATAAATATAAAAACAACAAATTAAACACATAAAATATACAAATTTCTTTAAGAGTACCAAATTCAATTTGAAATCACTATTGTATACTAATTTCGAATTAAATATTAAAAGAATTAATTTAACAAAATAATAATCAATTCATTTCAATATAAATCTATAGGAAGAATTTCTAAGCTCAAAAATTAAATATTATAAACTATTCATATTTAGAAAAAAAAATTAAAAATAACGGTATAGCCAACCGGCCGGTCTATTCACCGGAAAAGTGATTTTCCGTCGACCGGAATAAGCGACCGGTCGGCCTTTTTCCGGTGTCGGAATGACCGGTTGGCTATGTCCAAATTTTTCTCTTTTTTTCCTTAACATATTTATAAATTTTTGTAGTTCAAACATTAAAAATATTTTAATATTTCGAATTAAATCATTTAAAAGAATTAATTTAAACAAAATAATAATCAATTAATTTCAATATAAATCTATAGGAAGAATTTCTAAGCTCAAAAAATAAATGTGATAAACTATACATACTTAGAAAAAAAAAATGAAAAATAATGGTATAGCCAACCGGCCGGTCGGTACACCGGAAAAGTGATTTTACAGTGACCGGAATAAGCGACCGGTCGGCCTTTTTCCGGTGTCGGAATGACCGGTTGGCTATGTCCAAATTTTTCTCTTTTGTTTCTTAACATATTTATAAATTTTTGTAGTTCAAACATTAAAAATATTTTAATATTTCGAATTAAATCCTTTAAAAGAATTAATTTAAACAACATAATAATCAATTAATTTCAACATAAATCTATAGGAAGAATTTATAAGCTGAAAAAATAAATGTGATAAACTATACATACTTAGAAAAAAAATGAAAAATAATGGTATACCCAACCGGCCGGTTGGTACACCGGAAAAGTGATTTTCCGGCGACCGGAATATGCGGCCGGTTGGCCTTTTTCCGGCGTCGGAATGACCGGTTGGCTATACCCAAATTTTTTTCTTTTTTTTCTTAACATATTTGTAAATTTTAATATTACAAACATTCCAAATATATACTAATTTTGAATTCAATTACTTAAATAAATCAATTTAAACAACATAATAAGCAATTAATTTCCAAAATAAATCTATAAACTAATTCCTAAACATATAAGTTCATTTTTGACATGTTAAAAAAATTCAATTTATTTCCAAAATAAATCCCTAAACTACTTAACCAAGCATAAGCATATATAAAATCGATATTAAAATTTACCTATATTACGATGAAGCAGATGAAGCAATGTGACACGATATCCTCCGTGATAAACCCTTATAATGCCTCGTCTTCCTCAGCTCACTTCTTTAGCTGAGATGTTGTTTTCACTTCTTCTCAGAACAATATTTTTGGTGAGTACGTTTATTTTTGAATTCTATTCGTCACACCTTTTACGACTGTATATATTGAGTTTTGTGTGGCGTGGTTGGCATAGGATACCAAAATTTATTACTGGAAAGGTATTATTGGTCTCGTACTATCACAGATATCACAGATTGAATTATTTGTAAAAAAACAGTCAAAATTGTATGATTCAGTATCATTCAATAGTATTATTCACGCATGCATGCATACAGTAGAGATTCGTCCGGCCATGACAATACTAATGCATCATGAAAGAAAAACAAAAATAGCTTTATTTATTCACATGCATGCATACAGTAGAGTATAGATTCGTCGGTCACAAAATTTATTACTTCTCAAAAACAAAATAAAAGATAAATTATAATAAAAGAAATAAATCAAAAGTTCGTTGGAAGAAAAGGGAGGGGGAACCATTGCTAATTTTTAAATATAAAAGTGGGACCCATTACACATTAAAATATTAAAAATAACACTTTTACAATTTCATTCATTAAAAATGACACTTTTTACATTACCCCCTTTTTGAAAGGGCAATTTCTCCTATTTCCAGTTTTTTAATTAGAGTGGTATCATTCGTAGGGCCCTAGATAGGGGTGAGCAATGGTCAACTTGATGCAAACCAAATCTAGAAAAAAAATAATTTAAATTAAAATCCTAATTTTCAGATTTTGATTACACATCGAAGTCAATTTTTATGTTGAGTGGCGGTGGGCTAGGATGTAAAACCTTTTTCCTTTATTTTTATATTTATTTTTATTTTAAGATTTGAGATTGTATAAAATTTTGTATTAGATGTAATCACATGATAACATAACTGATAACACAGTGTGTGAGTATATATTCCTCCCTTCACGAAATATATTACTTCCTCCGTCCTCCATTTACTGACTCTGTTGATTTTTTAGATAATTTTGAAGCTTTGTGATAATAGATTTAAAATCTAATTTTTGGAGTTTAGTTTTTTTTACAAGGTACTACGAGTGTTGTAGTATTGTGTAAAAAAAACTAATCTCAAAAAATTCAATTTAAAATTAATTATCACGAAGCTCCAAAACCGTCTAAAAAATTAACAGGGTCAGTAAATGGAGGACAAATGTAGTATTCTACTTTGGTGATATAAATTTTAATGCTCCGTATTTCTGAGGATTGAGTTAGTGGAAAAATGAATTTGTGTAAAGCATATTATGTGAATGGTAATGGTGGATTAAACTAATTTTTTTGATAAATAAATTGTGGAATTGAGGATAAAATTTAAATTTATTATGTGAAAACCATATGCAAAAAATAAAAGAGAACGTTTTTTTTATAGACGTACCGAAACATAATTAGCGAATGTCACGAATAGAGTAACATACGCTCCAATACCCACCGTGTGCATACTTAATATGCTCACAAATGACGTAACAATGTTTTAAATAAGGAAATTAATTTAAATATATGCCATAAGAACTAAACCCTACAAAAAAAATTAAACTATACCAAAAAAACTAAACCTCAAATGAAAATGATTAATGACGTGACACTGTCACATAAGCGGTGAACATAATAAGTGCTATGTGAGCATTTCTATTAATTTATATATACTCATCGAAAAGTACTTGTATTATGATTAATTAATACACTTTAATTAATAATTCACTACTTTTTATTTTGAATTTGGATTCATGTATGAGATCGATTATTGAGGTTGAAGGAGGTTGATTGAGGATATTTAGCTTCTCATCATAGCTTGGATGTCAAAAGATTTTAGGAAACATGAGATTCAAAGTACATTTGGGCTGATTTGTTGAACATTTCATCTAATGATTTTGCTATATATAATTAATTACATAATAGTTTCTTTAACTAAGTAAATTATCTTTACTAATTATCAAGAATTATCACATGATTGCTTATCAATTTAGGGTGTGAAAAATAGTGCAATAAATTCAAATGAAAACTCTCAATTCAATTTCAAATACCGTACCCGTGATGATTGAAACTACCACTTAAAGACAAAAATTAATGCTATATTTGTTACCATTCAAGATTATTTCTTCATTTGTCAATTAAGTTTAATATTTTAAAATAGTCTCTTTTTTTTTTTCTTTTTTTTTTTTTTTTTGAGTTTAAAGTTTTAAATCGACAGTTTCATCATCTAGTTTATTTAAATTGATAATTTTTACAATTAAATTTATATTGAGAACAAGTCCTATATCACATCATTAATTGAAAAAGGTTTCCACACATTGTGGTATGTTTCAAAAATTTGCGTAGCTACTTTAAATGATGTCGGTGCAATAAATAGGATGATGTGATCCATGCAAATTGTGCTCGCCATTCCAAACAACTCACCTTATCTTTACACTAATATTACACACAACAATAAAGGGGCTGTTTTCTTCAACTAATTCTGTTGGATGAACTGTCATATTCCATCTCATCTCATGCAACGTTTTATTACTTTATTTTGAGTGAAATTATATCACTAATTAAATCTTATTAATAGAATCTAGTAGGGTTAATTTATTATAAATATACAAATTATACGTGAATTTTGGTTTTCTCATAATAAAAATAAAAAGTTGGTAAAATTATACTACTACAAACTTTCCACTGTTCTAAAATTTTCTCAAATTATATTTCTGTCTAAAATTTGAAAGGGTCAGTTAAGATGACCAAAGGCCGCTCTCTATGTTATGGTGTGTCTCGGCTTCCTCACTGGTAGTCATGGCCGTTCACGGTGGTCGCTGTAGGGATATATGACACCACCGCCTCAATAAAATTACCACTGATTGGAAAAAAAAAAGAAAAAAAAAAGAACGGAAAGAAAGACTGAACTTCCAACTGGAAATTGAGCATTGTTGGAAAAAAACTTACGTCACTTTCAATTTTGGCCCGAAATATAATTTGAGAAAATTTCGAAACAATCAAAAGTTTTTATATTTTTACCAAACTTTTAATTATTATAGAAAAAAAAATCAAAATTCATGTATAGTGTATATATATTTATAACAAATTAACCCAATCTAGTTTAGACCCGATTGATATGATTTTACTATCTATCTCTGTAAAATGTTTCTAGAATCTAAATGTTTCAAAACAAATTTAACTCAACAAAGTCACTCAAACCCCATAATATTTTTGACTCGTTAGAAATACATTAAAATCAATTCTTCGAAACGGTTTGAGTCAATTATTTAACTTTTAGTAGATTTTCGAGTTATGAGTTGGATCTATTTGAAATTTTTCCATTTGGCCCGGTGGACTTGAATTCAACGCCATGACATCTACTTGTATCGGAAGGAATGCTTCAGATGCCTATAGTCAGCATATGTAATGTATTCATTGTTGGCGTGATAATAATATATTTAAAAAACAAAAGTTAGCATAAATATATATCTTACAAATATTACAAAAAAAATATATCTTACATAATAATTAAACCCTAAATAAAAATTTGACGACGTAGTAGACGGTTGTGCGATTCTGCTTGTATTTGGGGTCTAAAATAACAACAAATTTCTGAGTTTGAATATGACTATAAGTTTGTTTCATCTTATAGTCTTCTTCCATAAAATTATCTCATAGTATTAAATTTGTGATTATTTACCAATGAGTTAGTAATTTAATGTTGTAATCATTGTTCCAAGTAATCAAAGGCTAGACTGGCTATGCGTGATTAGATGAATTGATGGAAAAAATCCCTAAATAAGTTGAAAGTGAAACTAAAAAAGAGTGTGCAAATGATGACAAGAGGGTACATCGAAAGCAAATGATTGCACTTTGCATCATTTGGTGGAGAACAAGAAAAGAACCACTTTTTGCCACCTTCCCCTCAACTAATAATTTAAATAGATAATTGAAATTTGGATATGTCCACCTTAATTTGTAGTACTACTGTGTTCGAGTAAAAAATTGTCGTGCACCTAATTTAATAGCATTGACAAAGTTTAGTTAATCTATATCCAAAATTAATGATGATTTATTGCAATTAGGGTTTGGCATTAGAAATATTGACTAAAGTACTTTATACGTCCACAAAAATTGTGATTTTTCTTTCGATATAAAATTTAGTAAAAAGTTTGTAAGTAAGTGATCTATCATGTAGGTTCTTTTTTTATTAATAAATAGAAATGGCGTGAGTGAGGTTTGTGGTGACATAAGTATATATATTTTTTAATAAATATCAGTGAGTAATGAAGATAAAAAAATATAAATTGGAAAATTTAAATAGACACAATTTTTATAGACATAGAGAATAATTGTTAACCTAATTTACCTTTCAAAATAATACCGTAAAATTATATTTTTGAATAGTTTTTAACTATGCATCTAACATAGATCTAGCTTTGCAACAACTCATTTTACTAGTTTGAATAACCAAAATTTAACTTATTAATTGTCCTTATTTTTGTGCTGCCCATATATTGTAGCATAGTTGTTTGAAATTAAAACTATAAAATAAAATTAACTAAGAAAAAGTAAATTGTAGTAGTGTATAGTGTGAAAACTTTATTAATTTTACTAGAACTAGTAGTGATTACTGTGCGTTGCACGTATAATCTCTCTTTAACCTTGTTTTCTTAAACAAAAGAACAAGATATTTTAAATGCTAACAAAATCTATAATAATGCAATATTTTTAATTTTTAACTTCAACAAAATATTTGTAATTATATAATGTAAAACTAAATTGTATGCAGTTGATTGGCCAATTGTTTTGATTTTTTTTTCCAGTTCTGGGATTATGTAGATTAACACAACTTATGCATAATCATCTATAATTAAACTAGCATATGAACTTAAGTTAGCATCATTAAAAATTCAAATTTTCTTATATTGGAGCTGCTCAAAAAATACTATTAAAACATTAAAAAGCTATTCAACTATCACAAGAATTATATTGAAGATAATAGAACAAAACATGATACCTTTTATTATCTTTTCATATTTTTTTTCCAATACCGAAATAATATTAAATATTTTATCGTATTGTCCATTATATTTTTTACGCTTGAATCTTTGAACATGTTAAATTTGTTAAAATATTAATATATATATATATATATATATATATATATATATATATATATATAAAGATCCTAGATAAACTTAGTAAAACATAGTACACACTCATTCTCAAATGAATTGCAAATGAATTGTTTCATTCTAAATGTTACTCCCTCTATTTTTTCTAATTTGACCTATTTTTCATTTTGAGATTTTTTTTTCGGCTTTTGTTTTTTTTTTGGCTTTTTTTTTCCGGGGGAACAAACACTACATTTATCCCTAACACCATCCTTATTCCTAATTAATCTACACTCATTTTTTTTGGCCTATTTTTTTATATTATATTTCTTAATCTGTTTATCCAAAATGAATGGGCCAAATGAAAAGAAAAAAAAGAAATATATTTTAAATGTAATTATTCATCCAGGATATGAATGAAAATTGACATGAAGAATTGATCAAAATAACTTCTTAATGAAAAGATTACCAATGCATGCAGACTTGACCAGTCGATGTGATATATTTTATAAATTATTTATTCATAATTCATTAATCTTCTAATAAAATATTAAAAAAGTAGTTATTATATTAGCGTAGATAACGATAATGCATTATTGTTGTTTTTTTAAATAAATAAATACAAGTCGTTATAAATTATTGAAATTGTCATAGAATATATATTGTTCATTATTACTTTTAAATGAAATAGTATATGAGAGATTGATATAATAGGTATAATCAATTTTATACTTAGCTAAAAAAAATCAATTTTATACGCTAAAGCTATTTTATGATATACTCCATCGTAACATTCATCTTTCAATTTCATTTATAATCAACATATCCTTATTTCTACATTGGGTATTATTAAAAAAAGAAAAGAAAAAAAGGTTATAATAGTCATGGTGTGTTAAAAATACCTTGTAAATTGCATAAATAACACGCATCTCATTGTTTTGAAGTTTACAAAGATAATTGATTACATCTTTAAAGCTAACATTGAAAGTTTGACTTAAAATAATTTTGCTATAAAATTGATAAGAATTTAATTGATTAAGTTAAAGAATGTTGAAATATACAATAATATACTCCGTATATATTTCAGTATATTATGCCTCATAGATGTGATCGCACTTTAGTTGTGTATGATGGCTTGAAGAAAAAGGCCTTCCACTAATGCTGAACAATTTAATTCTTCTCCAGTGCAGATTCATGACCCTTTTAATGTGTTCTTTCTAGATATATAAATAGCTTGAAAATGTTTCCAATCATGTTTCGAATTATGATCAAAGTGATTGTTGAATAAATTATGTAAAAGTCATAATAATATGATATTACATTATTGACCTTAAATTAAATTATGTAATAGGGACAAAATAGGTAAATCAAATTTTGTAAAACACACTTTTATAATAGGGTATAGATTTAAATTCAATGGATTTTAATATGGAAAATACTTTATAACTACCCCTCAACTCAAAAAAATTCAGCTAAAAAAAAAAAGAAAATAAAAACTCACAACTTTACTTTAGGAAATTATGCTTCCCTTTTTCTTGAATGAACTCCCCTCCCTAAATAAAAGGTAATTACGGAGTACTATGTTTGAAACTACTAACAAGAGGGAAAATATAAAAGATTTGGACCCCAGCAATCTCTCTCTCATATTTTGCCTCCACCTTCCTTTCCTTTTTTCCCTTCAACCATCGCATAGAACGTGACCTTCTTTAACTGAGAGAGAGAGAGAGAGAGAGGTTCACCTTTAATAACTGCCACATGATTCAGAGTGCAAATTGGCAGTGCTTCTTTCTCTGGGCAGCAAAAAAAGGGAAACCTCATTGCTTTATCCTCACTAATCTTGTTTCACTCCTTTGTCCCCTTCTTCTTACATAAATCCAAAACCAAAAAATTCTCCCATACTTATAATTTTACAGCAAAATCCAATCTTTTATACGTATAATTTAAACAAACCCCCCCTTTTTTTTTTCACTTCCACCTTTAAAGCATTTCAAATTTGAATTGGGCTCAGTTTCAAACAAGCAAGTACAGTAGCTTTCGAACTATACCCCCCAATTTCCATTTTCATTTTCATCTTTTGCTAGTGTCCAGATATTCCTTTCAAGAAAGAAGGCAGAAAAAGAGCAGAAAGAATGAATCTTTTGTTCCTGCTGCTATTATTCATTTCGGTTTTGAGTTTTCCTACGCTTTCTGTTCCGCTCGATGTGAAGCCGGATCCTCCTGCTTCTGACCCGGTTATCCCTACTGAAAAAGATCCGGTTTTTAAGAATTCTTCTGATCTCACTGCACATTCTCCAGGTAACTTGAAGATTTTTCCTGCACATTCTTGAAGGTGTTGCTTCTCGTGTTTGTGAATTTGTGCTACTGATTTTTGAGTTCTGTTTGAAGGTTTCTTGTTGACCCCCCCCCGCCCCCCCCCTTTTTTTTTTCTTTTTATAGTTTGATTCTTCTTGAAAGTTTGGCCAACTCGATTAGCTAATCATGTTTGTATTTGAAATTATTGTTGAGTAGTATAATATGTGCCTTTTGTGATTATTTTTGTTTGCATTGTGCAGCTTTTCTAACAAAGGTGTTCTAAATGGTGGATTTATTCTGATTTATTTCCTCTTCTTCTTCTACTTCTTTTTCTCCCTTTTTTTATCGGAGATATTTGGGGCTTGAGGGTGGTGGTGAGGATTTTATATATCTGTTGCTTGCTTTTTTGTTTACTTCCTCCGTCCCAACAAAAGTGAGACGTTTTTTGAATATATGTGAGGTATAAAATTCTCACTTGCGTTGGGACGGATGTGAGGTATAAAATAGTGAAGCGTCTCACTTTCGTTGGGTCGGAGGGAGTATTATATACTCTATTTGCTATTTGATTCTGTATTTCCTCTGTTCATGGTATCAGAAGCTGCTGATTTGAAGCTAGTGCACCACCAAGATTTGAACAAGAAAATCCTTGTGGCTCTCGTTGTCTCCTCATCTCTTCTTGGGGTAATATTGCTGCTGTTAACTTGCTTCTGGATCTTCAGACTGAGGAAGAAAAGCTATGTCAAGAACCATCAAAATTCAGGTTTCCTTTTCACTTAAATTAAAGCCCCATATTTGACTGTTACTTTTCTTAGAAGGTTGTGTTTAAGCTGTTTATTATGGCGTGGACAGATGCTGCAAATGGCATTTCATTTGGTCCGATTTTGGACAAGTTCCCTTCGATGAGAATCAGTGGCAAGAAGGGCTCGGTTGCTGCAATCGAGTACCAGTTGTTAGTGGCTGCTACTGACGATTTCGATGAAGCTAATATTCTTGGTGAAGGCGGATTAGGCCGTGTGTACAAAGCTCACTTCAATGATCACTTTCATGCAGCTGTCAAGAAAATATATGCTGGTGGGCTGGAAGCTGAAAGAGAATTCGAGGTATATGCATATCCTAATTGCAGAATGAGGTTAAATTCGTATACTATTCGAGGATAGATGTTCGTTATTGCTCATTTATCATCTTTGAATTGCAGAATGAGGTTGACTCATTGAGTAAAATTCAGCATCAGAATATAGTCTCTCTTTTAGGATATTGTATACATGGCGACGCCCGCTTCTTGGTTTATGAAATGATGGAGAATGGGTCTCTAGAATTCCATTTGCATGGTAATCTTCATATCAACTCAGTTTGATTATCTCAAAAATTTCACTTTACTGAAAAGATTGAGAAAATTTCCTCAGGACCTCAGAAATCAAGATTGACTTGGCACCTGAGAATGAAAATTGCTCTGGATGTTGCTAGGTACTTATATCGTTGTCATTGATTTTGCAATATATTTGCATTTCCTCGTCTGTTTTTGATTTTAGAAGACTTTCTTGATTAATTTTAGAGGATTAGAGTACCTCCACGAGCGATGCAACCCTCCCATGATCCATAGAGATCTCAAATCCTCAAATATTCTTTTGGACTCCAACTTCCATGCCAAGGTAACATAAGTGGGGACTATAATTTACGAAATTTGATTTGATCATATACTCCTATAATTATAGTTATGGATTCATTAACTGATTCCCATTTTGGTTCAGCTTTCTGATTTCGGCCTTGCAATTACGGGAGGTAACTCAAACAAGAACAACATCAAGCTTTCGGGAACTTTGGGTTATGTAGCCCCAGAATATTTGCTGGATGGTAAGAACCATTTTAAAACTCACAATCTATTTTGCGGTTTTACTGATGCTCTGTTTTCCCCAAGAAGACCATTTCCTTTTAGAAGGAAACATTTAGTTGTTGGAAAGTTATTCCTTCAACTTTTTCGTTTTTGAAGATCAATGATAAATTTGCTAAAAAAAGCATATTGCACTGTAAGAATTGCTGCAATCTTTTGCCTTAAATGAGAAGATAAAATGTTCCTGTAGAATATAGCTATAATTATGAGAGGAAATTTGGTCAACCCTGTGTAACATTTTGGTGCGGAGTAAACTGTTTTTACCCCGGGTAGAATTTATTGTTTTCCATCGGAAATAATTTCCGGAAAGTTTGAGTCCTTTGTATTGTTTTAACATCTAAATGCTCAAATGGAAAGTATGATATTTGGTGATACTTCATACTCCCTCTCCCTCCGTCCCGTTCAACGTAACACGTTTCTTGAATATATGTGAGTATAAAATGATAGAAAAGGGATTACCTAAAACTGACCTCTTAGGTTTAAGTAGATAGATTGCTAGTCTTGGGAAGTTCTTATTACAGGGTTACTTGTACATTTCGTTCATCTTATGGGACTTTTTATTTTCATATGCTGCCACAATAAATGTAATTTGTATTTCGGATACGATTCAAAAGTTACTTTCTTTTCTCATGAATAAAGTTGTTACAACAATCTCACAGGCAAGCTTACTGACAAGAGTGACGTGTATGCATTCGGAGTGGTTCTTCTGGAGCTTTTGATGGGAAGAAGGCCAGTCGAGAGAGTCGCTGAAGCTCAGTGCCAATCTATAGTCACCTGGGTAAATAAATCTTCTTAAAGTTGGTATTTTTGCGATTCTTGATACTGTTCTTATATATTTACCTTCTTCAACAAGCAGGCAATGCCTCAGCTCACCGACAGATTGAAGCTTCCTAACATCGTCGATCCAGCCATAAAAGACACTATGGATTTGAAGCATTTATATCAAGTACAATTCTTTCACAGATTGAACGAAAATTCAAAACTTTTTTAAGTGCCGTTTTTGCTATAAACTCGTTTATGATTGTAAATGCAGGTGGCTGCTATAGCTGTGCTATGTGTGCAACCGGAGCCGAGTTACAGACCGCTGATAACGGATGTTCTCCATTCCTTCATACCTCTCGTGCCTGTAGATCTCGGTGGATCACTTAGACTAACGGATCCTTCTCTCTCGACCTTTTGAGAAGGGATATATTTTTTGATTAAAGTAAAAGGCTTGCTTCTTCATATACGAGATCAAGAAAGAGATTTTCGGTTTGGCTTGTACAGCGCGTAAAGTGGAGAAAGAAGAGCAGCTCGTTGCTCTATCGCTTCTCGAACCCGAACCCGTGTAAGTTGCTTGGCCTTTATGCGTGTATATATGGAGTTATATTCATGGAGGTACTAATAGTTGCAGTAATCTTTTGATGGGATCTTTTTATTATGAGTAAGATGCAAATTTGATGTATGCAACACGTCTAATACTTGAAATGATTATGAAATTGGAGTTACTAAGGCTCTTTATTGCCCAAATCAAGGCATTGACCAAAATAATAAGCCAGTTTTTATGTGACTTTGTTCCTATTAACTGCCAAGTTGTTTCATTCTTTCTTGATCTATAGGCCATTTTTTTTTAATTTTAATTTTAATGTATTTAATGAACGCTTTTTGTATTCTCTCTTCCTCGACTTGAATGAGGTCACCAGTGAAATAAATCTTTATTGGTTTGACCTCCTATTATTATTTTTATTATGAATAGGTGTGGATCTACTAATCAATGTTAGATCTTAACTTAAAGAATTGTGGTTCTTTAATATTTTGAAGAAGGAATTGGGATTTTGATAGATTCAAACAATGGAAAAATGCGATTAAGTTGGCGAATGAATTGGCATTTGAAGGATAATTAATGTTCTCACAGAATTCTAAGGCAATATAACACCTTTTCTTTTTCTTTTATTTATTTATTGTTGAGTTAAGGTATATAACAATTGATTGATGTGAGAGTTCACTTAAAAGTTAGAACTACTGAACTTAGTATGCGCAAAATTGCTTAATTGGTTATTAAATCATTATTTTTTTAATAGAATTATTAAGATGAAATTTAAAAGCCGTACCACAGATAATTTGAATCCGAGACTTTTGATCTCAGTCTCAGGCTATTGAGATGATTCGAATCCGAGACTTTTGATCTCAGACTTTTGATCTTGGGAAATATCCTGATGATTCGAATCCGAGACTTTTGAAATTTAAATGGCCAACACATGCACACTTTAAAATCATCAGGATATTTCCCATTATGTTACGATTATCTTATACCTGGTGTGTATATTGTGACATTATTAGTGAAGTTATAATCTACTACTCTTTCGGTCCCTCATTTACTAACATTATTACTATATATGGACGTTTTCCATTTACTGAACTTTTTCATTTTGGGGTGTAGGTGACACAGTCAACTTTAACACTTTATCACATAATTTTTTAACACTTTAAAACTTTAATACCATTAAAAAAATAAGATGGGCCTATGATTATTTCACTTTAACACTTTAACACATTAATTTATTAATATATCATTAAAATGCATAAAATCAAGTGCTTAGAATTTTGGTTCATTAAATGAGGGACGGAGGGTGGAGTATTCTGTATACTCATTTAAATAGTTTTACTTAAGTTCTCTTACCAATATCATTTAAGAGTGAACAATATTATTGAATAAATTGAAATTCAAGAGCGAATCATCAGTTCAACCATTTCATATTGCTTAATCTAATTATCTATTTTATTAGTTGAAATTTTATAATTAAAATGATAATTAAATTATAAAAATATGATAACCACCTAAAATGTATCTTGCATATGTTTCAATAAGTAGAGGTTACAAAATTACAATATTTATTTAAACATTTAAATTATATATATATATTTATCTTTTGAGTAGATTGTTATTGAACTGATACATTTTTTGTATTATAAAACATTTATAATTAAACAATTACCATGGTACAATTCTAGTATGCAAATATATATATATATAAAGATTGTCCTACACATCCATCGTACAGCTAGACTGCCGGATTATGCGGGTCTCAACTTTCCAATAAACTTTACATTAAATTTCTTCACATTGAGCCACACACAAAAAATAAAAAATAAAATAAAAAAAAAAATCTACATAGTAGTAAAACCCATTTATTTACGCCAAAACATTGAATTCGACTCATGTATTAAACTCATTAAGGGAACCTATCAAACTTGGATATTTTCTACACATCAAATCAATCATCAATTTGTGTTAATTACCAAATACTCCCAAAACAATAATACCAACAAAGTAAATTTTTTCTCTTCCCATTTACCCTTCCATCCAAACAATATAAACACAAAATTGCTGCCATGTGATATTACCAAAGTCCCATTAAAATAAAATTCACAGAATTTTCAAAATGTAGCTAAATTCCAATCACCAAAATCCACAAAACTTCCTCTCATCCATTTTATAAAACCATAAACCTCAAAACCTTAAGTCCCAAAAAAAAAAAAAAAAAAAAAAAACACTATGTATTTCATTTCAAGCTTGATTTGCACCAAAACCAGCAAAAATATGTTCGTGAAGATAGTCCATCACGGCGGACGAGTCGAGATCTACGATCGGCCTATTCCGGCGGCAGAGATTCTCCGGCGGAACCCTAAATGCTGCGTGGCGAACCCGGACGTCTTCCGGCGGCCAAACGCCGTCGTTTCGCCCTCCGCCATCCTTGCACTTGGCCACAAATACTACGTCGTTCCTATTCAGACGATCGCGAGACTCCAGCTCAAGCACACGTGTTCGAAAGGGAAGCCGCCACGTGTCGGATCAGATGATCAGGAGCAGAGTGTGGAGCATTCTTCTTCTTCTTCATGGTGGTTGAAGAAGAGTTGGAAGAATGGTGGAAAAGAGTGCTTGGAGGAGAGAGAGATTGGAGGGAGAAGATTGTCAATTGCACATTGTGATCAATGGCAGCCTGGTTTGGAGAGTATTAAGGAAGAGTAGATTTTTAAGAAGCACCGAATGTAGTGGCCGCGAGTTTCATCAGTAGCATAGAGCTAGAAAATATCGTCAACAAAGGTTGAATTACATTAAATTTTGAGTTCGAAATTTTAAGATTTTTTTTTTCTCACAATTTGGTTTTGTGACGTGAGTTTTTCCGCTATAATTTACATAAAATATAAAACTAACAACATTTCAATTGTTTTTAAAAAGTACTCCATCAAGATTTTTCTTTTTCTTTTTTCTCTTATAAATTTGTTAAATCATTTGTATAATATATATATATTTTTAATCAATTTCTAAGCAAAAGTTCTCACCGCCAAATTGAATTATTCGAAAATTAAAAAAAATCAGCCTTTACAGAATAGGGTGAAAATTTTAAATACCCTGTTTTTAAATCAACATGTAAAATCTACCCCTTTTAAATTTTTATGTACAAAATGCCCCCTTTTCTTATTTTAATTTAAAGAGTTGCATTGGAAATTGAAGATTGTGTCAGTTTTCGTTTTGACTGTTGCTGTTGGTGAGGGAATCGATTCCCTCTGAACTCAACCCAACAACAAAAAGACAAAACTTTTAAAATTTTCACCATCTATTAATTAAACAAACTCACTGCCCACCACACCCCAACAAACTCACCGCCAGCACCCTCTCCCTTAACCCTCTTCCCTCCCCACCGCCGCCCCCACCTTGCCCCGTCTGCCATCGCATATTATTTATCAAAATAGGGAATATGCCCAACGACGCAGCCTCCGCACCTAGGCACCTTATTTGAGCTCTCCACCGCCCACCTTCGTCGTCAGAAAATTACCACCGCCGGCGACTACACGACCTCAAAATTTAATTGCTGCCGTAGCCGTTGCTATCCGAAAAATTTCTCACCCTCGCCGTTGCTGCATGCATTTGCCACCGGAGACGAGCGGCGACGACGTTATCCCTCATCCCCACGATTCCATGCCGCCCCCGCCTTGCCGGGGATTCAAATAGGCCGCGAATTTCGGAAAATGGCATATGATTCCGAGGAAGAATTCACTGACGAGATATTGGTAAGTACAAAAAATAAAAATTTTTGGACGATCCACCGCCGGCTTCCCGCCGCCGGAAACTTCCCACCGCAGGCAGCCGTGCATTTCCAGTGGTGGATCGTCCATGTTTTTTATTTTTTTTCTTATGTTATTTAAATATGTGTATATATATTAATTAGTCAAGTTTATATATGATTGATAATGATTAAGGTGATAATGTTAATTTTACATGTTAATATTAGGTTTAGGGTATGTGAATTACACATGTATGTTAATGATTGTATTAGTATAATTGCTGAAAAAAAATTTCCTATGTTAATTTTTGGCATGCTTAATTATTTCTAATTAATTATGTTACTTTTAGTTAATTATTTTATAATTGCTTAGTTAATTATTTCATAATATTTAAGCAATTAGTTATACTAAATTGATAAATTGTGGGTAGCTTGGTTTTTTTTTAATCTTATTTTTTTCGTATGTATGAAATTATAAGGTCACATTTCAATTTTAGCTGCTATTTGAATGTTGCCAAATTTTATTACTATTATTCATGTCAATGCAAAGGTCCCCTCGGAAGTAGTTGCGTTTAACAAAAAATAATAATTTTATCTTAACTCATAACGATAGGAACTTCTTAATTAACTCTTAATCTAAATTGATTGACCATAATTTTTTTTGAAATTGTCGAGTGTTTTAATTTGTAGCATGCGAATATTTCTTGTTAATTAGATTAGTACTAACTATGATGTCATTCCATTGTGTGCTAAACAAATTAGATTAGTATT
Source organism: Mentha longifolia (assembly GCA_001642375.2). Classification (NCBI taxonomy): domain Eukaryota; kingdom Viridiplantae; phylum Streptophyta; class Magnoliopsida; order Lamiales; family Lamiaceae; genus Mentha; species Mentha longifolia. The sequence goes on from CM038116.1 coordinate 11,030,828, forward strand.
TGTTAATTAGATTATTACTTGTTAATTGTGTTTATTAGATTAGTAATTTGTAACATTGGCGAATTAGTTTAATATGAATTTTTTTAATTACATTTCTGGCGAATTAATTTGTTAGACATTTCTAATGAATTAGTTTATTAGAGTTGGATTAATTAATTAATTATTGGCATGCGCTTAATTATATTTAATTAGCTAAATATTAGTTCATCATTTTCATAATTTGATCATATGAATTTAATTGAATTAATTGTATTCTAATTTTATGCATGTAATCTAATTTTATGCAATTTTTGAATTTCATTTTTTTGAAAAAATAGTCCAAACGAACCACGCTATCGTCACCCAAAGTATATCAACCAGCCATTGAAGTCCAATTCATGCTATACTATTGAGATAGTGGTTGACATCGAGAAGGCATTATTCACGCACAGGGATGATGCTTTAGTAGACCGATTCAGACAGGGACCTTTCGGTCATTTCATCGGTTGGAATCTAAAGCAGATCTATGGTGGCGTGGTTAACAGTATAATGTCACGGGCAATTTATTCGCATCGGGGAATTTGGTTCAACATAGGTGGTCGGAATATAGAGTACACAGAGCAGGATCATGCGTTGATTTCTGGGTTGAGATTCGGGCCGACATCATTTGATCCATGTGTCCCACGGTATCCTAGGTTGTCACAACTCTGTCAACTTGTTTGTAAAGGGGCAAATCAGAGCACCGCATCCTTAATCCAAATTTTAAAACAAAATCCTAGCCCCTTCAATGATCCGAGTGGTGATATTCACTTGCGTCTGGCCTACTTGTTGATGGCCAATATTTTTCTTCTCGGGCACGAGCCCCGAAAACTGGTGTACCCTTGGTTGTGGTGCTTGGTTGACGACATGAACTCATTTCTCGAATTTCTGTGGGGTGCATACACTCAAGACCATGCGGTATTATATGAGAACTTTTGGTGGGACCTCTTTGACAAAATATCATATTCGTGGTCCGGTTTGGGCGTTAATTGTATGGGGGTTTGAGGTAATTCGAGGGCTTGGAGGTATATCTGGCATTGCAGCTCCGGGTGATTTTTATCCCCGATGTTTGAAATGAAAATTTAAGAAATCGGTCAAACCTACCACTGATGATGAGTTGCACGCATTGTTTGATGACGAGGAGTCAGTGCTAGGGAATCTGAGCCCCTCCGCATATGAGAGTGATACTGTTTGGTTTCGCTCCGTACACGTTGTGGGTTTTTCTTCTGTCAAGTTTAAGGTGCCGACGGATGCAGCGAGTGCCCACCATGAGCAGTCTCATGAGATGTATGAACGCGGCCCGATACACGTCCCTATGCCCGATGTTGGCACAGACTCCGGATCTCGTCCCAGGAGGATTGTACGCAGTAGAGTGATTGAGGATATAACCGAACACATGGGGACCACCGCCCGCCCGCAACGTGAAAGACGCGATAGGGGAAAGCGTGAGAGGGAGACATCTACTAGCAAGGGTCCCTCTAGCACGCAGGAACAGTTCAGGGAAATCGTAGAGGAGGTGGTGGGGCGATATAGTACAGAACTGAAAGAGAAGATGGAAGCTGACAAGAAAGAGGTGAAAGAGGAGATGAGAGCCACCGAGAATCGTCTTTTGGCCAAGATGAAAGAGTATTACGGAAATATCAAAGAACTCTTTAGCTGCAGTTCCTCACGTCGGTCGCCGGCGGTGGGAACAATCCGGCAACCCTAAGCCAGAGGTGGAAAAAGTATGTTGCTTAGAGTTTTTTTCTATGTCCATACATGTGTTTGTTCAAATTAAACAACAAAATTTCATAAATAAAGAGAATTATTAATTTTCTTAAATTAGAACTAATAATTAATCAAGTACTAAATATATATTTAATCACTTATATGCATAGATTAATAAAACTTAGCATGCAATTAAACATAGAAAAAAATTCTAAGCAACATATATTTTCCACCTCCGGCGTAAGGCCGCTGGAAATTTCCCACCTCCGGCTACATACTCGTAGAGAAGGTTGCCGGCGGTGGGAACAATCCGGCAACCCTAAGCCGGAGGTGGAAAAAGTATGTTGCTTAGAGTTTTTTTCTATGTCCATACATGTGTTTGTTCAAATTAAACAACAAAATTTCATAAATAAAGAGAATTATTAATTTTCTTAAATTATAACTAATAATTAATCAAGTACTAAATATATATTTAATCACTTATATGCATAGATTAATAAAACTTAGCATGCAATTAAACATAGAAAAAAATTCTAAGCAACATATATTTTCCACCTCCGGCGTAAGGCCGCCGGAAATTTCCCACCTCCGGCTACATACTCGTAGAGAAGGTTGCCGGCGGTGGGAACAATCCGGCAACCCTAAGCCGGAGGTGGAAAAAGTATGTTGCTTAGAGTTTTTTTCTATGTCCACTACATGTGTTTGTTCAAATTAAACAACAAAATTTCATAAATAAAGAGAATTATTAATTTTCTTAAATTATAACTAATAATTAATCAAGTACTAAATATATATTTAATCACTTATATGCATAGATTAATAAAACTTAGCATGCAATTAAACATAGAAAAAAATTCTAAGCAACATATATTTTCCACCTCCGGCTTAAGGCCGCCGGAAATTTCCCACCTCCGGCTACATACTCGTAGAGAAGGTTGCCGGTGGTGGGAACAATCCGGTAACCCTAAGCCGGAGGTGGAAAAAATATGTTGCTTAAAGTTTTTTTCTATGTCCATATATGTGTTTGTTCAAATTAAACAATAAAATTTCATAAATAAAGAGAATTATTAAATTTCTTAAATTAGAACTAATAATTAATCAAGTACTAAATATATATTTAATCACTTATATGCTTAGATTAATAAAACTTAGCATGCAATTAAACATAGAAAAAAATTCTAAGCAGCATACTTTTTTCACCTCAGGCTTAAGGCCGCCAGAAATTTCCCACCTCCGGCTACATACTCGTAGAGAAGGTTGCCGGCGGTGGGAACAATCCAAAAACCCTAGGCCGGAGGTGGAGAGCATATGTTCATCCTGTTATTTTTTTTTCTCATTTCATGTATTTTTTCGTAATTAAACAACGACATTTGCTACTAAAACCTAAATTTATTGAATAAATGCAGCTTAAAAATAAAATTCTTACCTCACTAATTGTTAAACACCTCTTTTGCAGTTTGTTTCCAGCCAACCTTTTCTCGCTTCACTTCTATTCTAGAATAATTCACGTAATTAAGTTTAAATTATTAATTATCATGTACTAAACCTAAATTTATTGAAGAAATGCAGCTTACAAAAACAATTATTACCTCACTATCACTAATTCTTGAACACCTCCTTTTGCAGTCAGTTTCCGACCAAACTTTTCTTGCCTCACTTCTATTTTGAACACTTTTAAGATAATTTTTACAGCCAATAATCTTTTTTTTTTGTTAGTTCTGATGAATTGAAATTTTGAGATTGAGATTGTATATATAGCGAATACTGCATGGGATGCTTCAATAATTCAAATACTGTGCTTCCTTTAATCAAACAGAAATAGAGCATGCATGACATTTTTTTCATGCATCAATCGAGTCGAGGGGCCACATCTGTTGAGTCAAATACCAAAGTTAGGTGAATTGATTGGTTGATGTGCAACGCCCCCCCTTGTAATTTATATATTAAAATAATAAATGGAGCATTTTTCACATATATACTCGTTAAAAAGAGGGTATAAATTGCATTCAAATTTTAAAAAGGAGCAATTTAATTTATTAAGACTACAGAATATTTTTGTCTGCATCCATTACGGGTAAACCAACCTCACATTATAAAAAAAGAAGTAATCACAACGGCTATAACCTAGTGTTATATATACACCTTTAGGTCGTTAATTTTTTTGGTGGAAATATTTTTACGATTTAATAGCAAAATAGTTGCATTATACAATATGAATTTGTAAAGAAAGGGCCAAGAACGCTGGCTTACATCTTAGAATGTGAAGATTGTCAAAAAAATAGTTTACTGCTACAAAACATTAGGTAATGTTTGGTGAATTAATGAAGTTATAGTAAGATGACTCATCTTAACATGAGTCATGTCAATAGTACCAAGTTGTTGTACTTATATAACCATTTGGTAGCAAATAATTTCAAGTAAGATGACATTAAATTTGTATTTGGTACAATATTATTAACTCTAGATGAAGCCTAGCATTTACCAAATTACCCTTCTAATTTTGACCTAATTCCAAAGAAACCAATATTTTTCGCGCGCATATATTATAACAATGGTCAGCTAAAATTATTGTCTTCCTTCTTAGCGGCCGATGGAGTGAAGAACCCTAATCTGCTGCAGAAGAAGGGTGAGAAATTCTACGCTTCAATCGGAAGAGATCTTCAGGAAAATCTCTTATAAATTTTCTCATCCCTAATTATTTCGCATTTTTGCAGTTTGAATGAGGGGAAACATTATGCGAAAGGACTCAACAACACCTAGCGCCGAATTCACCATGGAATCTGGTCATGAAGGTAATTTTCTTCCCATGATTTATATGTCATACATTTCGATTTAGATTGCGATTGAATGGTTAGGTAGTGGATTGGGTTGATTTTCAGCATGGATGGATATTTGGAGATTGTTGGATTGTTGCATTTCAGCATGGATTTCTCAGAACATTGTGTTCTTGCTTGGTGTTGAAAAACTGAATTCAGCATGAATTGGAAGAGAATTTGCAGAGGGGAAGAAAAACAGAGGGGGAGAGACGAAGAGGAGAAAAATGAAATGAAATTAGGGAAAAACTTAATTGCTAGTAAATTGTAAAAGTGTTCATTACAAAAAGTAAGTAATATGCTATTCATACAAAAAGTAGAAAACAGAAGCATAAAATTAATGAAATACGATTTTAACTACTGTGAAGCCTGCAAACGTGAACTCTTCACTTTCTTGTTCTTGTGTGAATCTTTTTCACCATAACTAGATATTTCACACTTGGTTTATTTGAACTACGATAGTCCTCTTCATGTTCGTTCTTTATCAGTCCTTGAATTAATTTTCTTGTTGAACCTTCAGGTAGCAGTGAAACAAAAATACGCAACGGCAAAAAAACAGAAAAAGGTCGACGTATTTGGACAAAGAAAGAAGAGGAGATACTGATGGTTGCTATGAAAGAGATCCTCGCTGAAGGATGGAAATCGGACAATGGTTACAGGGCCGGTTACTTGAAGCAGTTGGAAGGTCGATTTCAGAAACACTTGCCTGGAACTGATCTCAAAGGAGAACCACACATCAACTCGAAGCTGCAGGCGTGGAAAAAGAACTACTACTCATTGACCACAATCTTGAATCACAGCGGAGTTGGCTTCAATGGTGATGGAACTTTCACTGTCAATTGTGAGAATGCTGTTTGGGATGAACTTGTGAGGGTAAGGAGTTTATTTAAATTTGTCATCGAATGATTGCTCTGATTTGAAAATAAAATGAAATTGTCTTTCTTCTACTACTTGTGTGCTTCGAGTTTTATATTTTGTACATGTACAAATGTTTTGCGTATTTTCATTTATGAAACAGGCTGATGGCAATGCAAGTAAAATCAAGGATAAAAGTTGGCCACTATACGATGACTGGAAGGAGATCTTTGGCAAGGATCGGGCAACTGGAGAGCAAGCGGAACTGAGATATGTAACATTACTTAAGCTTAGATAATTTCCCTTCATTTAGGCAACAAAGTTCCACAATTATGTCTCACTTTATTTCAAATAAATATTGTTAGATGTTCCAGAATATTGTTTTTGCCTTTGGAGATTTAAGAGGTCATCATCTAATTGCTAATATACGGCAATATATTAGGAAATTTTTCCATTTTAGAAGTGAATCTAAAATCATCAACAGGCAAAGGTGACACCCCTCATAATAAAATCCTTGTGTATGAACACCACTAATGACAATCTATGACACTCTATTTCGCATAATTTTTATAATGATAATAAATGAAAAACTAAGCTGCAAAATTGAGTAAACCTAAATTGCTGGACATGAAAAACTAGAACCTCTGTCAAAAAAAAGGATTCTAAATTATATTGAAATGGAAGATGTAAAAGTAAATGACAAACTGCTGAGCACTTTGCATAGCTATGTGACTAAATAAAGGGGGAAAAGAAAGAAAAAGGTATTGTATCTTATCTCATAGTATATACTCATTTTTTGGTATGATATGTACTCTCGAAAAATACTCGAAAAATATTCAAGGTTAGAACATCCATATTGTAGGTAGAATATGAAACAAAACTGCACGTATTCAAATAACTTAAACCCACAAGCAAGATGTATGTAATTTCTTCAATTTGCCGGCAGAACTTCAATATTAGATTCAGAAGATTTGTATGTTTATAATTTTTAGAAATTTGATTTCCCGTAAGAGTATATTATCTCAAATAACTTTGAATTGATGAGCATAAAACCTTGAAGGAATTGACAGACAATTAATAAAAAACAATGCGAACCTTAATCCTTGATGGAAACTTGCTCCTTGCTTCGATTTGCAGGAAAAATATCAGAAAACCCTAAACCCACAGAAACAGCAGAAGACAAATCAAGATCTTGTAAAACGAAAATATAGCAAGAAAAACCTGAATTACATCTATCATATTGACGATTCTCAGTTGAAATTGGAAAGAAATCGGCGAAAACTATCCAAACCCGCACCTCGCCGCTTCGAAAAAAAATCAAATTGGAACTAAGGAGAATCTAAAAATTGATGAAGAGCAAGAAAAACATTTTACAGAGTTTGAATCGATGATTATCGGTTGAAATTGAAAATAAATCTGCCAAAACCTACCTAAACACGCAGCTCGCCGCTTTGAAGAGAATTCGCTCGATATGTTTGGAATTGGAGGTAGAAGGGTAGAGTTGTACAAAAGAGAGAATGGGGAGTTTACTGTTTGGGTTAAGTTTAGTCATCTGGCCGAATTGAAGAGTTGAGTAAACAAGGCCACACAGTAGAATAGCAATGGGCTTTGAGTTTATTTAGGGCCCTCCACATTATTTGAGTATGCTACCAAACACTGAGATGAAGAGAGTTTATTACCCTCATCTTGGTTCATCTGTTGCACCAAACGGACCCTTAGTGTTGTGAATATAATTGTCATGATTGTATGGGCAGGTAAAGAAGTTCTTGTAAAACAAAGATTTTCCTAGCAACCTTTTTTTTTTTTTTTTTTTTCCCCTCCTTTTCTCTAATATTTCTTGAGTTTTGTTTCATTTGTCCTTTGATCGATTTTTATTCTGCCTCTTAAATTTCTTTTTTCTTTTAGAACCAGTGCGTGGTAATTGAGTCTGCAGATAATGTATGTTTGTTCCAACACGAGTTCTAAGAAATACACTTAAAAATGTTACTAGAGAGTGAAATCCACTTAAAATTGTAAAAATAGAATTAAATGAGGTAATTTTTGTAAATAAATTGAGATAGTTAGTTTCGTCAAATCATAAAACTGAAGATATGATAATGTACAAAAATAGAAATGGGTGTTCCGGTTTTTTACCCTTTTAAAATACATAATGTAAAAAATACCCTTTTAAAACTCATAATGTAAAAATTGCCCTTTTCCGAATTAAATAATGTGTGGGCCCCACACTGAATTCACACACACACACGCTCCTCCCTTGGAACTCGGCTTTTGCAGAGGTCACGGAGCAATGTTTTATTTTTTTGTTTTATACGTTTGTTTTATTTATTTATTTATTATTCTTCTACCTCTACCCTTATTTAACCCTCCCACCCGACTCATTCTAAACCCTCAAATACTTCTAAACCCTACATCATACACCACACCACCGAACTCCCTCTTTGTACTACACCACTATTATTTTCTCCCACTCCGGCAACCACCCTCCCCATCGACCGACGGATAAACTTCATTGCACCGGAGTGATGTCGACACAATACGTAATCGACCATGATCACAAGGACCACTTTGTCTTGCCGGAAAACGAATCGGGGATCTCCGTCGAAGTAATACCACAACGAATATTGGTATTTTTTCAAGCCAAAACTATAGTATTATTTTTTTGTTATGAATTTAAATTGTATTATTTGTTATGTATTTGTTTTGTATTTTTTGGATGTTAAAATATATTATTTTTTATGAATATAAATTGTATTATTTGGTATGATTTAAATTGTATTAAATGTGGATATAAATTTATTTGTTACCAATTATTTGTTATGATTTGTTACTAATTGTATTAAATTGTATTTTTGGGATGTCTAAATGTATTATTTGTTATGAATTTAATTCGAAATAATTATAAATATGCAATTTTGTATTGTTAAAATTTATATTTAGGTTAAAAAAACAAAAGAAAAATTTGGGTATAGCCGGCCGGTCAATCGGACGCCGGAAAAGTGCCGACCGGTCGTATATTCCGGTCGCCGGAAAAATCACTTTTCCGGCGACGGGATGGACCGGCCGGCTATGCCCGAATTTTTCTCTTATTTTTCTTAGTATGGATAAATTTTCATATGTAATTTATGTGTTACGTAATTCGTTTAGAGAATTTTGTATAAATTAATTGATTATTATTTAGGTTAAATTAATTCTTTTAATTCATTTAATTCGAAATAATTATAAATATGTAATGTGTGTAATGTTAAAATTTATATATATATAATGTGTGTAATGTTTAAATTAATTAATTCTGTCAATAATCAGTTGGTTAATTTAAATTTATCTTGTTTTACAGGATTCTCCGGCGCCGTGGTACCGTCGAAGCAATTTGATCAACCGGAGATTTGATGTTGGCAACTATTATAGGGTTAAAATCTTAGAAGATATAAATTTCACACTCACCGAGGCATATACCCGTGGTGAATTACTCGATCAGTTTCAGAATGGACCTTTCGGACATTTCCTCGATTGGGCGCCGGGTCAGAATAGTAAACCCTTGCTACACTCTGTGTTATCACGAGATGTCGTTATGGAGGTAGGAATTTGGTTCCACATTAGGGGCCAATACGTAGAGTACACCGTTCAGGATCATGCTCTGATCACGGGGTTGAGATTTGGCCCTACTGATTTTGATCCCAGGATTCAGAGGGAACCAAGGGAATCGCAGTTTTTCCAAGATGTCTGTGGCGGCCACGGTCAGAAGGCGGCCTTGTTGCACTCCCATTTGTTGACACTGAGGCCTGACAATGATCCAGACGGGCAAATTCGTGTGAAGCTGGCGAACTTGTTGATGGCCAATTATTTTATCCTCGGTCATGATGCCCAGTCTCCACCCCACCAGTGGTTGTGGGAGTTGATTGACGACACTGATGAGTTCAATGCTTTTCCATGGGGTGCGTACTCCTACAAGACCTTGCAGTACTACTTGAGGACGTTTCAGACGAGGTCTATGAAGTATCACATTTATGGGCCCGCATGGGCACTAATGATATGGGCTTACGAGGTGATGCCAGGGTTCGGTGAGCAATTTGCGGAGAGGGCATCCACGACGGACATGCCGAGGTGTCTCAGATGGAGATTCCGCAATACTTTATGCGGTGTGTCCGAAGCAGAGCTTTACGCGCCGTTCGATGATGCTGATGGAGGTATTACTAGGATCGAGCCGGAAGATCAGGAGATTGAAGAAAGTTACTACCAATATGTACATGAACCGGGGGCCTTACTGGTGAAATTTCACATGCCGAAGACTTCGTACATTGTCGACGAACGTCCCCGTGTACATCGAGCTGATCCCGGGTCCCAACATGTTGTTGGAGATTCCTACGAGGGACCTCAACGTAGACGGAGTTCTCGGTCAATGAAATTCTCGGGAATCTAACTGAGGAAGGTACATCTTCATCCCGGCACCAACGTCGTTCTCAAAGCAGGAGTGGTGGGCATGAGCATTCTCTTCCCGGAATGTCTAGGGAGGACTTGGTCAGTATTGTAGAGGACGTCACTCGTCACGAAAACGAGCGCATTATGCAGACAATGAGACAAGAGTACGCTTAACTAATTAATGTGTATCCTTAATCAGCCAAATCATGACAATAAAAAAAATGAGTGGCTGACAATTTAATTACCTAGGATAAGTGGAACATAAGAATTTGTTAATTTAATTTGTTTCTCAGTTGATATATACCACACAGTTAGATCATAAATGTCAATTGTCAAATCATCATCAATCGGATAACACTTGAAATTCTCTGTCCTAAATTCAGTGTCCTAAACATGCGTATATTGTAATTTCTATTAGTTTTATCTATTTTTTTCAACAATTTTAATTTATAACAATTTAATTTAATTTTATAATTTTTTTTCTAGAGTTCCATCCAAGTATGGTTTATAATTATTTTCTTAACATTTAATTTCTCACTTTTATTATTTATATTAGGGTTGATAAATTCAAAACTATGTTATACAGTATAATTTTAAAAATTTTCAATTTTTATTTATAAATGTCTATTATGATTTATTATAGTATAATAGTATTTATTTTTTTATTTTTTATAAAGAATAATAGTATAAAACTAATAGAAATTAAATTTTAGGACATGGTTGTGACTAGAGGTGTCAATTGGGCCGGACCAGTTTAGGAGATGGTGCAAACTGGGCCGGATTGTTCTGTCGAAATGGACCCTATTGGACTTTTTTCAGGCCCAAGCCCGGCTGAGGCCCATGACGGGCTTGCACTAATTGAGCCTCAACTGGGCCAATTTTAAGCAATAACCCCTCATGACGAAGGTAAAGAAGTGGCTCGGTAAGGGAATCATGAAGGGCATTGACATCGTGAGCTGCGGGACTTCCTCTATGTCCATTCCAGTTCACTCGCCCCGACGTTCGAGCCCCCCCTCAACGTGTTCTCAACACAGGCATCGGATTATGCAGCCACTGCTGTTTTGACGAGCCCTGAAGCGGACGAGCCCCTTGAGCCTGTAGGTGCTCGAGCAGACACCTCTCTCCCTCTCTACACGGGTGCCTTCACTGACCCCTGCGTTGGCCAGGACCCGAGCACTGTACACTCTTCGGCATTCACTTCCATTTTAGAGCAGGTATGATATATCAGATTGTTGTCTTTCTTTCACATTTAGTTTCATTGAATTTCATATTTCGTGCATGCTTATTCGAATATTCATTTATCGTACAGGACACTCAATGGTTGCCGATGACTACTAGCGGGCCCTTTTCGACCTTCATTCCGCCGTTCGGTCAGGGATATGTACCGATTCCCGAAGATACACATGAACCGCCGAGGAACTCTATGCCCGAGTTCTCGTCGAGCACGCCTATTTTCACGACTCCAATCCCGACGTCCTCGAGCGCCACTCACCCAAACATTACGATTCGTGAACAGCCGAGACGTGCTTTGTCAGTCGAGCTTGGCCAGGTATTTTTCAAAATTGATGTCAGTATCTGATTTTTGCAATCTATATCTATTGCTAAATTATACTCTTACATCATATACTTTGGATTACCGTATTAGTATATTAAAATTTCCTCACATCTCATGTAGTCTACTAGATCGAGGACTAGTGGATCAGAGAGGAAGAAAGCCCCTCCTAAAAAGTCAAAGCAACGGAGTCGTGCTTCCGGCGCTTCAGGGAGTAGAAGTACATATTTGCCGCCCACAATGCCGGCTTGGCCCCATATGGACGTGGTGAAGGATTGGAAGACATTTCTTATTAACAAGACGGAACAAAAAACTGTCAGCATCTTAGATGCATCAGAAGATTTGAGCAAGGCGGATTTCGCTCGTATTATTGACAGGAAAGGGCAGTGGGATATCTTGGTACGCAAAATAAGGCCTTCATTGAACCATTTAATATCATTTTAATTTAATAGTCGCACGAGGGTTCTAACACACGTGTGTTCACTGTGCAGACTTTCGACCTTGCCCTAATGTCCTTACGCCAGAAAATAAAAAATGGGCCCGATGTTTATCCTTATTGGCGGGATGGAGGACTGGTCATATGCCCTACATTCGTCATCGTAATATTTTTAATTTTATATTTCGTTTGATATATTTAACTGTCTCTCTACCTTCACTGATTATTTATACTAATATGTATACATTGTTCATGAGTGTAGTTCGAAGTTAAGGCAGACTGGCAAGCCTTGCTTGAAGAGGCACAAGAGGTCTTTGGTACTTCGGTTGAAGAAATGAATAACCCCCATTAGAGTATGAACGTTATGAAATACATGCGAACCCACTGGAAACCCAACCCTGACTTGATTGGATTAGTATTGGGGACGTATAGAGGAGTTGATTCTCCTAACTGGTGGTCTGCAAAATCGGTAAGACTTAGAAGTAAATGATATTTCATTTTGAGTTCATTTATTTATCCTGTGGTTATTAAATACTTAAAATATGTCAACTTATATTAATTATGGTCTTTCCATCACTATGTAGATTGTCATTCCATGGGTTATTGAACGTGGCAACCGATATGTTGTTTGTTTAGTCCTCCCGGAGAAGAAAAAAGTCCTTGTTATGGATCCGTTGTATTGGGATCTCACCGGAGAAGAGCAGGGATATGTTCAGCAGGAATTGGAGCCATTGAGATTCCTTTTGCCACTTTGGTTAACTGGTGGACTTTATTGGGCCTCGAATGTTCATGGTTGGCGGGATAAGGCACACTCCTTTGAGATGGAATATGCTCCGAGCGATCAAGTCATTACAAGTCGTCGAGAAAACAGCGATGGTCCAATCGCCATAATGAATATCGAGCGCTGGATTAGTGGATGCCCCGATGTAACTAATGTGGATGATATGTTAAACCTGTATAGAAAGATTGTTGCGTGCAGGATTTTCAGTCACCGCATGTAGTTGTAATCTGAATTATTTGGTAATTAATAAAAATTATAAATAAATATAAAATCAATAAATTAAACACATATACGACCGGACGGCCATTTTCCGGCGTCCGATTGACTGGCCGGCTATACCCAAATTTTTCTTTTTATTTTCTTAACCTAAATATAAATTTTAACATTACATATTTATAATTATTTCGAATTAAATCAATAAAGAAAATTAATTTAAACTAAATAATAATCAATTAATTTAAACAAAATTCTATAAATGAATTACGTAACACATAAATTACATATGAAAATTTATCCATACTAAGAAAAATAAGAGAAAAATTCGGGCATAGCCGGCCGGTCCATCCCATCGCCGGAAAAGTGATTTTTCCGGCGACGGGAATATACGACCGGACGGCCATTTTCCGGCGTCCGATTGACCGGCCGGCTATACCCAAAATTTTCTTTTTATTTTCTTAACCTAAATATAAATTTTAACATTACAAACATTACATATTTATAATTATTTCGAATTAAATGAATTAAAAGAATTACTTTAAACTAAATAATAATCAATTAATTTAAACAAAATTTTATAAACGAATTACGTAACACATAAAATTACATATGAAAATTTATCCATAATAAAAAAAATAAGAGAAAAATTCGGGCATAGCCGGCCGGTCCATCCCGTCGCCGGAAAAGTGATTTTTCAGGCGACCGGAATATACGACCGGTCGGCCCTTTCCCGGCCTCCGATTGACCGGCCGGCTATACCCAAATTTTTCTTTTTTTTATTAACCTAAATATAATTTTTAACATTAAAAAAATTACATATTTATAATTATTTTGAATTAAATCAATTAAGAGAATTAATTTAAACTAAATAATAATCATAACAAATTAATTTCCAAAATAAATACATAAACTACTTACTAAGCATAAAAATTCGATATTAAGCGATTACCTATATTATTTGATAATCCGGAAACACAATGAAGCAATATAGCTCGATATCCTCCACAGTTAATCGCTCGTCTTCCTCTTCCTCATCTCAAAACTTCTTCAATTGCGGAGTTGATTTTTTTTTTGGAATTCGATTGAAATTTCAGTGTTGTATATATTGAGTTTCGTGAGGTGTGGTTGGCATAGGATACCAAAAATTATTACTGTTTCGTCTGTGATATAACAGACGAAAATTGAATTATTTGCACCAAAAAAGCAGTCAAAATTATAACAGACGCATGCATGCATATAGGGAAATTTATTAGTAATACTGTTGATAATAAAAATTATAAATAAGAAAAAATTAAGAGAGGCCGGTCACTTCTTGACTTCATCATTGAAAAATAATTGAGGTAGTACTTAAACATAAAAAGTGGGACCCATTATACATTAAAATAATTGAAAGGGTAGTTTTTACATTTCTTTCTTTAAAAGGGTAATTTTTACATATCCCTTTTTAAAATGGGTAATTAGGCATATATTGAGAATAGAAATTGTATAGATTTAAGAATCATCTCAGAAAAGAAAGAGTGTATTGTGTGAAGAATGGGGAAAGAGCATCTAAAATTATACACAGTCAGTGTCTAGTCAGTAGAACTCGTGTAAAAATTGCTTAAAATTTATAGTTTTCAATTTTCATTTCTTGATGTTGTATAAATTTAGAAATCCAATTTTGGGCATGAGTACACGTGTAAATTCTCATTACACTTTACACCCTAACATTTGATAAGCAGCTCTTCCTCTCTCTCTCACTCTTACCTGCACTTTCCATTTCAAATTTCAACACAAAATCTATTTCTCCACTCTCTCCCTCTCTCTCTCTCATACAATGCTGCGCCAAGAGTGGAGGTCCATCAACTCCCAAAACACAGAACCAAGATCCATGTATGAAGCTTTTGTTGCCTCTGTTGGTCGGCCTTCAGGTAAATTAATTAATCCCCCTTATTTTTTCGATTAATTTTTCCAGAATTAATTAATCTGCTCTCGAAACTATTCGAATTCAATCAGTCGTTAGGTTTCTCCTTCAATCAAACACAGTTATCGTATCTCCTTCTCTTGTATGAATTATATCGGTGGAAAACATGGATTTTCTCTTTGAATAACCCTTATTTCGTTTCACCTGGAGATTTCAATTTTTTTTAGAGTGAGAAAGTGCGCATCTTGGATCGAAATTGGGAATAATTTTGCATCGATTTTGTCACAAGGTGGAACTAGGGTTTCGGCGAAAGCTTCTCTGCATCAGCTGTGCTCCGCGAAACACTGGAAAAATCCCCAATTTGAATGCTGCAATGAAGAAGGTCCCTCTCATCACAAAATGTGAGTCTTTGTAGCATTTATAATTATAATTTTATTTGTTTATATTTTAGAAATTAAATATAATACTAATAACACAGATACAAATATTTAAAATATATATTTTAGTTGTACAAATACTGATTTTTTTTTTTGTTGTTGTTGTTGTTGTTGTAATTATTAGTATTAAACGTAGCTAATTTGCATATAGAAGTAAATGATGAAATTATTTTAAGTAAATAAGTTTCTTATCTAGTATGATTCAAAATCTCAAAAGATGGAAAACACTTTCAAAATAAGGTGCCAATATTGTAGAATCCAAAATTTCCTTTAAGTAGGAGCAAAATAAAAATCCAAACTTGCTGAGATATTACTAAACTGCTAAAAATAGTATGATTAAAATGAATTAAATCATGCAATCTATCACCGTACTGCTATAAAATATAATTACAATGAAAAAAAATCACCTCACCTCCTAGTTTTAAGGTTCAACATATATGTTAGCGTGTAGAAAAGCTTAAAGATTTGCATATAGGTTCACCTTCAAGGTCACTGTTGTAACTGAAGAAGGGCGTTCGATCATGGAGAGTTTCGGCAACCCTCAAAGGAGTAAGAAAGCCGCAGCCGAAGAGGCAGCAGAGGGGGCACTCTGGTTCTTGAAAAATATGGGAATCGAATGATCAAGTTATGATTTTTCAAAAGGAAAAAAAGAAAAGAAACTGATGCAGCAATGATGCATGTACTGTATAATGTACGTATTTTTTTATTGTAGGATCCAAATTTTGAAAACCAAACGTTGTTTAATTAGCTCAGAAATCCTTGGCTAACGAACAAAACACTTGGTTCGAACAGACGCTTGGGATCCTGTCCGAATCCGAGTTTCCATTTCCAGAAGGAAATTCGATTTGGGAATACTCAGATTTTAATGTATACAACTTGTTTTATTCTTATTGTGGAGGATGATATGTGTGTAGTGTTGTAGATTAACTGGCTTCAGCTGCAAAAATTGGCATGTTACATATATTTCCAGTTCTATTCATACGCTCTGCTACTTTAATTGTATATTTGATGAAGCAGTTTCTTAGTTTTCTTTCAAGAGGAAACAGTTGCTAAGATTTTTTAGTATGTCTTATATATATATATATATATATATATATACATACATGTATGGTTACTGTATTATTTATCTTTAATATCCCAAAGTGACTATTTTACTAGTTGCTCCTATTTATCTTTAATATATATATATAGGGATGCGTTATGGTGAAAACTAATTATTACGTGAAAACTGCAACCCATCATAAAATGTTGCATTTTATGCACAAAAGTGTTGCATTCTCATAATGATGCATAATATGCATAAAAATAATATAAAATAATATATTTTATTATGCAATATTTTATGCACGAAAATGTATCATTTTATGCATAAAATGCATGAGTTGCAGTTTTCACGTAATAATTAGTTTTCATATGATATGTTACTATATATATATATATATATATATATACATATATGTTGAGGATCAAATAGGATCATAATCCTTAGATAGTAACTAGGATCTAATCTCAGCCATTCATTTTATTAGATCTATGGTTATTAATTTTTCATTTGTTTATTTATTTACATTTATCCATTAAATAGAAAAGGTTATAAATGTCATTTTAGTTTATAAACTAACCGTTTCCAATAATTATGGGATTGCACATTAAATATTGTTCTCTCACATAACTCTAATTAATATTGTGCAATGTTTGTTCCTAAAAAAACCGATTCCGCTTTCATTCATCAATACTAATTTTGTCTTCAGTTAATCTTCTTCATCATCGGTTTGTCTTTTTCAAAAAGTAATTTTGAAGTTAGCATGAATTCTTCAAGGATAGTGTTCACAAGCATTTGCGGACATGTTCTACATTTAAGCATTGGAAACGTTATATTTTATTGGCCATGCTTAATCACTTTTGATTTTTTGTTTTTGCTTTTATTGGTTACTATCCTTGTTAGTAATAAGCATTGAAATAATAAACATAAAATTGAGTTAATAACCGCTTCAAATTTAGATAATAAGCACTTCAAAATGAGCACTTTAAACTAAAAACATAAGCACTTGAATTTGAGATAATAAACACATGAAATTGAGATAATATGCGCTTGAAAAATAAGCACTTGAATTTGAGATAATAAGCAATTGAAATTGAGATAATAAGCACTTGAAAAATAAGAACTTCAAATTGAGATAGTAAGCACTTGAACTTGAGATAATAAGCACTTGAAAAATAAGAACTTCAAATTGAGATAGTAAGCACTTGAACTTGAGATAATAATCACTTGAAATTGAGATAATTAGCACTTGAAAAATAAATACTTCAAATTGAGATAGTAATGAAGCACTTGAACTTGATTAGGGGTGAGTATTCGGTATTTTGGTTTGGTTTTGATAAAAAATCGAACCGAACCGAATTAAGTAAAATTTTAAAATTACATCCGAACCAAACCAAATATATTTTAGAAATCGAACCGAATAAACCAAATTAATCATTCAATTATTTTGGTTTATTCAGTTATCCGAATTTTTCTAGTTCATTTAATCAAAAGTCTGATATTACTACATGAAATTATAATCTCAAACTGTAGAACGCATAACAATAGTAAAGTTATGAAATATATGTACAACAAATGAATAATTAAAAGAAATTCAAATAAAATCTCATGGGAATCATAATGCCTTATCACAATACAAGAGTTGGGCGGGAAAGAAGATGAAGACGATTGACAATTAAAGCGTGTGTAGAGTGAGAGAAAAGCGGGAAGTACCATATGATAATGATATTTTATATAGGGGGTTCGGGTTAGCGTAGTTTTAAAAAATTATAGTAATAGGTAAAATTATAAATAATATTATATTCTCAATACAAAAATAATATATATATATATAAATATATATATATATATATATATATATATATATATATATTTCGGTTTTTGGTTTTGTTTGGTTTTTAAAAAGTGAAACCGATCCAAACCAAAAAACCAAATAAAAATTTGGTTTTGACCGAATTAACCAAATAAACTAAATTATCCGAACTAAATTAAATATTTTGGTTTGGTTCGGTTTGGTTTTCGGTTTTTGGATATATTTGCTCACCCCTAAACTTGATATAATAAGCAATTGAAATTGAAATAATAAACATTAAAAACTAATTACTTGAACTTGAGACAATAAGCAATTGAATATATTTATATATTTAAGCACTACCAAAATATAAATTAAGCACTGTAGCTACGATTTTAGTTAGAGAATACTAAACTAATGTAGTATATAAATCCCGTAAGTGGATATAATTATATCACCAATTTATCCCTATATTACCTCCACTTCCCAACTAATTTGGCAAAATATTTCTCGTTTATACCCTTCCGTGCATGGTAAAAATGAATATAAGAAGAATATACATTTAATTGTAGTATTATCTCAACCGCTTAAGCACATTTGATCTATGGTGGATATTGGATCCTAGTTACTACCTAAGGTGTGGTTTCTATTAGATCCACTCCTTATATATTTCTTTTTATCCCTCCTTTTCTTTGGTAAATTAGGAGTATTTATTAAATTTCATAAGTAACTAATATTTGATGCTCATGTCCTATACGAAATTTTATATAATTGTTTGAAATCAAAATTTGAGTGTTAACATTATTTAATTGAAAAAGATATAAATTTTAATTGAAAATGTATGTTAATATTTACTCTCTCCGTTGATAACGTTTTGCTCCTTTTGAGCATATAAATTAATGAGAAATATAAAATATGAAAAAGTGATAAGTTTTACATTTTTTGAATAGTTAATTTTTTTTTCATAAACTAAAACAAAATATTATTTATTAGACAACTCAAATGGAAAAACATATCGTTATATATGGGACGAGGAAATATAATATAAGCAATTTACATACATAATGTATCTGTCATAATTGAGATAAATTTATATTTTTAAATTATTTATAAATTATTTATTGTCTCTAGTTATTTTAGGATAAATATTACAATAAGATTTAATTTTCAATTTTAAGAAATCTAATCTAATTAATATCAAATCTAATCCATTCCAAACTAAATTTTTGAGATTTTTCAAACCATCACTTTGGCCCGAACCATGACATATATGCTTTTTTTTTTTCTTTCTAACTTTGAAATCTAAATTATTACAATTATATCTATGTTAAACTTTCCTTTTCTATTTTAATATCCACATACTTGATAAAGTTCATTTAATTCCACAAATTAGTCAATTCTTGACAATTTATGATTAAGATTACAAATATGTAATTGCTCTTTATATATAATTGAGGAGATTTTATTATTATGTATTTATCTCGATACATTATAGAATAAATATGTATTAGTCCATAAATAACATTAAATTTTACTTTAAAATCTATAATATTAAAACTGGTAAATAAAGGTATTATACCATAAAGACCAATATCATAAAATTATTTTCCATATAATAATATGTCAATTGAAATCATTTTTTATATATACTGACATAAATGCAAAATCGACATACAATCTTTCAATTATTTCACACAATTATTGTATTATAATTTTTTCAATTATGATATGTTTTAAACCTATTTATATTTTCAAATTAAGAATTATGTTTTAGATAGTGAATGTGAATTACGCGAGTTATTTCTCTATAAATGGAAAACTCTAGAAGTCATATTTTTAATTAAGTAAAATCATATATCAAATCTTATAAAAAACGTTTTATCTTTATTGGTGAAACGGTAAAATTATCACAAACTTATCTTCATACAAAATAGGAAAAATATACAATGATCAACTGGTAAAATTATATTAAACGTGTACCAGTAAAATTAAATGTATGAATTAGAAATAAATTTTTAATTTCATCATCAGCGGCATCATTTATAGAGTTTGAATTTTTGAGGCCTGATTTAATTTCTTGTTGCAGTGTACGGAAATTGCAAGCAATTATCGATGACTGAGAAGTATACAGGCGTGCAGTTCTTAAAGCAACTCACATAGAGACATTTTGGAATAAAAGAGTCATGCTTACAAGGAGTGAGCACGAGTTCTGGAAAAAATGTGAAGAAGGAACTCCGTTAGCACATATGCTGATGCAGTGGTGAGCCATGCATAAAAGTTTTTCTTTAGCTCTTACGTACAATTAGAATTAATACTTGTTTTAGAATCTAACAGGCAAAAATGCTTCTTTTAGCATGAGTTTTTTTGGCAGGGTGATATCGAACGCACTATGGAGATTCTAAAGGAGGCAAAAGGGAGCCGGTCTGTCGATGGTCCAGCGGCATGCTTGAAGTTTCTAGGGCTCTTTTATTCAGCGGAAACAAGTTTGAAGTTTCAAAGGTGGTATAGAGTTCTTAAGGAATCTAAAGGTGAACTGTTTCTTCAATGGCAATCTACAAAGATGTAGGCACAAATTCGTCATTTTGTTCTTCATCACTTATGATACGATGTGCATCTTGATTGGGTAGATTAGGTTGTGGATTTTGTTCACTTCAGAAGCAATTGCTTTTTTATTTTTCTCATCACCTGTAAGTACAGGTGTTACAATACTAATTATTAACAATTGTATTAGAAAAAGTAGATATGTTACAATACTAATTATTAGAAAAAGTTTGTACCATAAAGTAGAGCTCCGTTAGACGGACTATGGCAATGGCAGCATCATTTCGCAATAAGATGATCAAGGATAAATGGAAAAAAAAATACAAAATCGACATACAAATCTTTCAATTATATCACACAATTATTTGTATTATATATTTTTTTAAATTACGATATATTTTAAACTTATTTGTATTTTCAAATTAAGAGTTGTGTTTTAGATAGTCAATGTGAATTATGCGCGTTATTTCTCTATAAATAAGAAATGATTTATGTGCTTCACTACTTGGAAGCTTACATTTTATTATTTTGGTCCTTTCCATCTGGATTTTGTTCCTGGAGCATGCAGATAGATTTTTTATTACTATAAATTTCAACGAAATTTATTACTTCCCACTATAAATCACTTTCATATTCAAAAGGTTTTTAAGGAAGAAACTGATGTCTCTCATTTTAAAAACTAAGCCTAGAACTGAAATACTCAAGTTATCTATAATGTCGCCGTTGTAAAAGATGAGAGGGATTTTCTCTATTAATGTTGAGGGAAGTAATAAATGAACATCTTACCTTCATCACAAGATTTTTGTTAAGCTCCGAGTCATCATCACATACATAATAGACATGATAAAATTTTATTTGTGTATGTGTTTCTTTAAGTCTCTTGCTGTGTGGTGTAGGGATGGCGGGTGTGCACACATGGGTACTGACTATCACATGGTGCATTAAACTACAGAAGTTTTCAATTTACAACCTGATTGCAAAAGGAAACAAGCAGAAATGTCTTCCTGAAACGATTGATGCTTTAAATGACCTTTCGCATAGCTTAAGATGCGAACTGGCGCTTTACATGCCAAGTTTCAAGGCTTTCGGAGATTTGGAAAGCTGTATTGATTTCTGGAATACGCAGCGGGAGAAACATGAGAGATTTTCTAATTTATCTCTTGAGCAGTATTTTGAGAAAGCTATTGAACTATTCAAGTTGCTTCCAGAGAGGGAATCTATGGGGCTTGATTTTGGGCTATGGAAAACAATTCAGGAGTGGCAAAATATAATTGAAATCAATTTTTTTGATACTGACATAAATGCAAAATTGACATACAATCTTTCAATTATTTCACACAATTATTGTATTATAATTTTTTTTAATTATGATATGTTTTAAACCTATTTATATTTTTAAATTAAGAATTATGTTTTAGATAGTGAATGTGAATTACGTGAGTTAATTCTCTATAAATGGGAAACTCTAGAAGTCATATTTTTAATCAAGTAAATTCATATGTCAAATCTTATGAAAAACGGTGTATCTTCATTGGTCAACAGGTAATATTATCACAAACTTATCTCCATACAAGATAAGAAAAATGTACAATGAGCAACCGGTAAAAATAAATTGAACGTATAACCGGTAAAATTAAATTGAACGTAAAACCGGTAAAGTTAAATCAAACGTAAAACCGGTAAATATAAGTATTATAACCATTTGATCAATTCTTACCAAAGAAAAATTCCATCCATTTATACACTGGCCCCTTTAAAGAAAATTTCTGACTCCCCCTATACCTTAAATGGTAAAATTTACGATGTGACATTGCTACATTAGCGGTGGGCACATTAAGTGTATCCACCTCGGGCCTACCTTGGGCAGGGGCGTTTCTGAGTAGGTTCATATCCAAAAATAGAAAGTGCATGGTTTTGGAAGACAACTTTAAATAGAATTATGGGCAATAACACATCTCTACAAGTTCAATCTTTTGAAATTCTTGCATGGTATAAGAACCAGTTAAAGATCGATAATGGTTAGTTGTTCATGATAGAAGTCGATGGTCATTCCAACTGTCCATCTTATTTGTAAGTATTGAAGCCACACATTTGTCTCGCATTGATTCGAAAAGGGCGAATGAATTCGATATACAAATTGGATGACCCTAAAGACCCAATTCAAACATTTCAATTTTGTCTGAAGAAAAATATGTAATTTTGGGGGGAATTTTTTTTTGAAATTCAAATATAAAAGTAATTAATTATAATAAATTATTTATTATTTTTAAAATGACACATATTATGAAAAAATGTCGTTGTGTGGCCGGCCACATTATGGCCAAATATCATTATTGTTTCAAATAATACGAACGGAAATGCAGCATGTAAATATTTAACTGTCGATTAGATTTTCGCGGCCAAAATTACAAACCTATCATAGATTAATTTTATGGAGCTATATAGTAGTATTATATTATTTGAAGATTGAGCTAAACAATGTACATACTCATGTATGAATTTAGTTCCAAAATGAGCAACCTTATCTAATAACGAGTATCAACCAAAATGCAGAAATAAACAAACATATTCAGTCAACGTACAAGAAATTCCGAAGAAGATGTTGTGGTCTTTATGAATATTGAGTAATTAATATGCGTCCAAAAAATACTCACTAGTGTCCAAGACAAACAAAAATTCAATTGTTACTGCACTATCCTCCATAGCCTTGTGTATTGGGTTCTAAACCAAATACATCCCACACATTCCTTATAATTTTTATAGATTATAGATATTGCCACTCGCATTTCCCTACAACGTTACTTTAAGTGGCCCATTTCATCTACTTATTCCTCAATTATCGATTATTGATTTTAAGAAAACAAATGAAATTAACTAACTTACTAGCTAGAGATTAAATTATTGATTATTGATTATTGATTTTTTTTTTCAACACAAAGTACTTCCCTTACTTTATTCCTAGAGCTAAAGAAATAGTAAGTTCTAATGTGAAAATATGCAAAATTATGCTTAAATATACACGTAATCATACTTATTTATATATAATTTGATTTGATGCTTAAAGTATTCTCGTAACTATTTTATACATCAATCATGATTATATCAATATTAGCCGTAGATCTTAGTAAAATCAATGGTTCAAATGATCTATTTATATTTTTCACATCAAAATTTATTTCTATATGAACCAAACTCTCTTTATTAATATATACTACTAGTATGTAATTATAGTAAGCAACATTAAATAAATCAATAATAATCAAGCACGCAAAATCAATTTGTTGAAACACATAAACTCAACTAGAACATGCAAAACATCCATATCTCTGCACAATATCTAATCACAATTATTCTAACAAAGAATCAAATTATAATATGATTTAATTAAAAAAATTAATTAAATAACATCTCACTATGAAGATGTAAGGTTGAAGTGTCTTGCATGACTTCTCTCACATGGTACTATAACTAGAAAATAACGATGGCCGTTGGTTAGTTGGGAAATCATAACTAGGGAGATGTAGTTGTTCAAGTATCTTTGTCTCTTGGCCTTAGAATTAATGTATTTAATTTGAAAAGAGATAATAAGAGATTAGATCCATGTGCATGCAATCGTGCACAAAATGGAGCCCCATTTGGGTTAAATACAACGAACAAATCGTGGCCAATAAAATCCAAAATTGAGTGGAAAAGTCTACGAGTAACATGGTTTTGCACCCTAAAATATATACCATCACATGCCTATGGACAAAGGATATGGAGAATTTCTTTTTCTTGAAAATAACATAACCATGATGCAACTTGAAGCTCTTCCTTCCTATAGTTTTCGATAATTTGAATACTAATTCTCATTCTTTGCAATCTGTGAAATGGATTCTGAATTAATTAGATCTTAATTTTTCTTGATGCTTCTACATGTGGATATGGCAATAGGAGTAGGATTTCCATTCATGTTATTCATTTCTAACAATAGGCGAGGAAAAAGGAATATATCTAATATTGTGAGCAAAAAAAGGATACTTTTCAAGAAATAAATAAAAAAAAATCAAAGTTAAGTTAGTTAGAAGAGCCTCTGATTCGATGATCGTAAGGAACTATTGATCTGATTAATCGAATTATGATCTCCTTCATCAAAAGTATCGAAATACATCAGACGGACATTGAGTCAGTACCAGCGTATCAATCAAGTCTAGACGTTACAACACATTTGCTGAGGATCATGAGAAGCATTAATAACACACTGACGCATTAGTCAATTAAGTGAAGATTGACATGTCAGTTCTGTGGGACATACTAATGGAATCAGTTGTGAAGCGACTTCCTTGATTGAAGTGAGTTGGAATATATCCGTTGAGTTTGTCGGATATACCCAACCAATGGGAATGCACCAGTTTCCTACAAACACTGACACCGCCTCAAGTATTCCGATTTTATGCAGAAATTCAAGAAAAAGATTGTAGAAAATACTTTATTAGTGGGAGCCAACTGCAAACAACTTAGAGAAGGACAAAGCAGCAACGAGATACGCTCCCAAGTGCATATTACGTTAGGCTTTTCGGGAGCTCATTTTAATCCCCGAGTATCTATATTCTCAAGTCGTGAGATCTAGATTACTTCCCTTAGAAGTATTAAAAAAAAGAAAAAAAGAAATGTATTCACCTAACAGTTGGTTCGAAATACTTTATTTACATTGTGTGTCGATATATTTTCATTTATGTTGTTTCACTGTCATCATTCAAACTGCAAGCATAATTTTCCATGTTGTGTGATATTATAACCTTAATTGCAAGACTAGATAAAATCGAATCAGTACAAAAGTCAAGGGTAAGTTGATAATAAGTGACCCTCTTTTTCGAAATTATATAAATAAAAATTTAATTTGAAGAGGGGATAGCATGGTAATTTCCCTTGTGACGTTATGAGTATTAAGAAACCAAAATAGTATGGATTAGACATTAAAAATGAAATTAGTGGCCAAGTACTATTGATGGGTTCCTAAAATAGTCAAAATGAATTATGAATGCGCGTGATTAAGGTTCCACCTTAAATGGCTTTTTCGACAATTTCAAACCTATAGATTATATACTGTCCCATTTTGGAAAACCACAAAGGTTTGATTCATAATATTGCCTTGTCTGTAGGTAAAAGAGTCAAAAAGTGGAAACAAATACTAAAAATTTAACTGATTAAAGCAGTGCTGCCTAGTGAGGAGCAGCTGTTTTCATTTTCAGGTGATATTTCACATAAATCCCAGTTTCAAAAGGAATTTTAGATCCTCTCTCTCTCTCGTGAACCATTTTTTTTTTCTTTTTCTGCAAAGGAAAGCATTTCATTAAAGAAAATTAAAACAAATAGAGGAATTTGATAACCAATCTCTAAAAGAAAAACTAGACGAGCATCCGAATTTCATGATGCTTCAACTCCGTAAAATCTCAAAATTTACCTTCTGATTCGGTAAAACCCACACTACAGAGAATCACAAACTATTGACAAACTTTTTAAGCCTGAATTATGCAGAAAATGATTTCTAACGCAATTTTGAACCAAATATTCCAAACTCATTTACATATATAAAGTTATAATTAATTAATTTTGTATGATTATATAAGTTGTAATCTATTAGTGTGGTTAATTAATTATATATAAAATTCGAGTAGACATAATCTCCTATTTGCAACATAACATGAAGGGGGAGGGAAATGCAAGTAGACATGTGAATGAGGAACGGGTTTATAGGCTTTTGATCAATCCAATTTTTACCCACATGCATCCAAACTTTTCAAAAGTTAAAATTTGATGCCAATGATATGTTTCCCTTTAATTAATTACTAGTTCAATTTTACTTGACACGACGTTACAATGTAGATTAAACACGGCAACACTATGGGATGTTGGCCGTGTAATTAAATACCACCACTCGTCTCATTCCATTTAGTCTGTTTATATATTTTATACTTTACATATATAAATTAAATAATATTTAATAGCCAAAAAAAAATTACACATAATTTATTGGTAACATTTTGTGGCCCAATTTACAGAGAGAGTTATTCAGCGCACCGCCATGTCGCCTCCAACAACATACAACTAATAGTAAAAAATAAAATAAAAATTCGACTCAAATTAAAAATAAAAAAAATTATACTAGAATTATAATAGCAGCAAAACTCAATTAATTTAATTTAATTTAATTTAATTAATTAATTATTGATGACAGAGGAAAACTCAATTTCAATGGAGCTATAATCAAGCAGTTCTTGAATCATCTGCTCGATTTGATCGTCTTCAACCGACTTTCCCATCATCATCATCTGCCGTCCATTCTCTACCATAATCTCAGCCGTCCGATCATCGTTTTCCCAACCAGACGGCGGCCGCGGCGGCGGCGGCTGCTCTGCCGCCTCCCTCTGTTTACCGCAGACCGGTTTACCACTCACCATCTTGAGCGAGGTGACGTGGCATTTCTGCAGCTTCGCCATTAGAGTCGCCGACAGAAGCTTCGAGAAGGGCTCGCTCGCGTTGTAGGCGAAGTTGGTGCGCGCCCGGGGCCCGCACATCATCCTCGCCGCCGCGTCGTACGCCCTCGCCGCGTCCTCCGCCGTCTCGAACGTCCCCAGCCATATTCTTGTTTTTCTGTTAAAATAATGTTGGCCGTTAGTTCTCTTTCTTTTCTTTTTTTTCAATTTTTTTTTTTGGGATTTGAGTTGCATGGTATGTTCGTATTCAAACGACGTCGTGGTTTTAATAATGTAGCATGCATGAGTAATGGAGAAAATATTATATGGGAATTAAAGAGAAATTGAGGAGAAATAGCTACTTACAGCAAAGGATGGCGGATTTCGGAGACCCATGATCCCCAGTGGCGCTGGCGGACGCCACGGTAGCGTTGCTGCGGTCGAGCCATGGCGGCGGCGGCGGCAGTGGCGGCGGAGCAGGATGCTTTTTCTTAGCAGAAAGAGGTAAGTGAGAGAGAGAGAGAGAGTGAGGAGCAAGGGAAGGGGAAGGGGAAGGGGAAGGGGAAGGGGAGGAGTATATGTATATGGAGTATTTGAGAAAGCAATACTTTGCGGCCTTCAGCTAGAAATTAATAGGGGGTGTGGAGTGGACCCACAAGACTTTCTACACCCTTCATCTTTCCCTTCCCAATGGAAAATGTATAAATAAAACAATTGTGAAATCTTCAATTTGTTTTTGTGAGGACATACTTCATGTTGTGGAAATCTCACACCTTCTCGACCCACGTGACACGATACGATGGTGTTCCGTCTCCCAAATTCATGTCTCGATTTGAACGGTACCCCCGTCCTAAAAATGAAAGTAATTGACTCGTGTTGTTTATTATGAGTGGAAATTGAGTCTCTCATATTATGAATGGAGATGAATCTCATGGATAGTAAAATTGATACATATGTAGCGTAATAAAAATATACAAATATATTATTGTAGTGGGTCCGTTTCCATAAATGGAAATAGAAAGTGCGTTGATTTGACGAACGACCCAAAATGAAATTAAGTGTATGGATTTGATGGACGAGGGAATAATACTCAAGTTATTGAATCTTAGCTCTTATTGGTTTCAACTTTCAAGTAGAGTACTACATTACATGTTATTTAGCTTGTAGACTTTTATTTTCTTGATTCTAAGTATCTCTTCTTTGTGTTCACGGACGGAGCCACGTGATATTTTATGAGTAAAAAAAAGAAAAACATTAATCGATTGGAGGAGGCTCTAACTCATCCCATGTTTGTATCTTGCCACTCTTTATAAAGTTTAAACTATTGTATAGAAATAAAGTTTACATAAAGCACAATGGCCGCGAACTTCTCTTGGCCTCCAAAAAAATGGATTCAATTTCAAATTCTAACCCTAAAATAATGAGGTGTTCGTAACATGTGAAGTCAACACCATCCACCCAACTATATAGTAAAGAAAAAAATAATATAATTAGATTGTAACATACCCACAATTTAGCATAATTTACTAGTTGACACATGCATGGAACTTAAAACTGATTTTCAACAAGAGTAGATGAAATGTATTTTTCTCAACATTATAACATGGGGGAATGGGCTTTCCCATTTTTATATGGCACAAACTAAAACAGTTATTTTTTGAGATATTTTGTGCTGCAGTGCTTATAATATTAATTGAAGAACAAGTTAGGACAATCCATATGTGATTGATCACATCAGATATAGCAAGATCAGAATTGCTAAACATAGGAAAAACTCATACCATGTGCCTTTCTCTCTCTAGAATTTATATTTGGTCACAGAATATGGAGTCCTCATGGGTTTGTTGGGTTATGGCTGCTATTTTTGACCGTTATTTCAATACTAGATTGCACAAAATCCAAGATTGTTACATAACACACTCCTACTTCCCACCCTTCATTCACTCCTAAGATTAGGTCACTCCCACATGCTTCTTTATCAAACTATTGAAAAATATTTGATCAAGAAAAATAAAAATTTATTGAAGATTTTTTTTGGGTCACTATTGAAGAATATTGAATTGTGAATAAGTTGTACACAGCTACCTTTCTTATTATTTCTGGGACAATAGTTTAACGTTTGCCCAAAGTTTCAAAAATGTCTAAACGTTTAAATAGTTGATGCATGATAGTTTAAAGTCTAAAAAAATTTCAACATTTAGAAGATGTGTTCGTAGTAAGCATTTTGTTTAGAGCACCCACTTGTATGCTGTCGACTCACTCTTTAATTCGATTTTTTTGTTTTTGTTTTAAAAGTGGTCGTTCAAAATAAAAATAAAAAATGAATTTGGTTGCTGCATTTCAACGGCTACCTTTTTTTTTTATTTTTTAATTACCACACTCTTCGCCACCATTTCTTAAGACAATATTCCTCTTCTTCATCAATTTCTCTCTTTGCCTATTTTTTTTGGATTTATACATAAAACTGGTCACTTAGCTATTGTAAATCCAAATATATAATAACCACTTATATAAAAAAATACAAATAGTAGCTACTAAGATAAAAAAACTTAAAAGATAGCCACAAATACAAATGTGTATTCGTGCAGATTTGCCTTTATGTATTCGTGCAGATTTGTCTTTTATATCCATTTATTTCAGAATACATGAATCACGATTCATGTATTCGTGTATTCGTGCAGATTTGCCTTTAATACATGAATCCGATTCATGTATTCATGTATTCGTGACTATTTTTTAAAGTTTTTTATGGTGTATTCAATTGAAATTATATTGGATTTTTTTAGATTTTAAAAAGTTAGTGGATTTAGAAAATCCATAGACTCATGCAGAGTTTGGCTGACTATTTTATTGATTTACATGGATTTTCATAAACTTGACAAGGCTGTGAAATATACTTTTTTATGGAAAATTAAAAAAAATATATCATAAATTCTTCTTCCCTTCTACTAACTATGAGCTTATAGAAATGTGTGCCACAAAGAGGGTTTCGAATTCTTTTTAGACGAAAGAAGTATAACATAGACTGCATCATTAACAGCTAAACATGAACATCAATACAAAATTTGTACTGAACCGTCATTCTATTTTCTTTATATCTCCAACTGAGATATGATTTTACAAGATCTCAAGCATAACTAGTTTTGGACATTATTGTCTTTATCTATATAGGTGCAAAATTCCAAGATGATGTATATATGATTCCTAAGATCATATTTACAGACTTTCGAATCTGCTCACAAGATCATATATTTCCTATACATTGATTACATTAAACATCGACGGAGTGCAATAATTATGCATTGACTATGTCCTAAATTATCCATCCCAACTTAAAGATTCAATTTTCAAACTTGAAGGATTCTCAAAACTGTCGCACACGAGGTTTCACATTTTTCATGTCACCAATACAATCACCAAGTCAATTAAACACAAGCAGAGAGAAGCAAAGAACTAACTCTAAAAAAAAGGAATATTTGTGAAGACGAACATGACTGTGTTTTACTGGGTTTGAGTTGCCATGTCATCATCATCAATAGAATTTTTTAAGAATCTGACATTTGTGAGAAGATTTGTGAGATCTCTGGTTGTTAGGAGAGATTTTGGAGAATAAAATTTATTCATGTTTTTTAAAGAGAATCAAAGAAAATCCATGGAGTATTAAAATTCATAGACTGTTGAATACCTAAAGATTTTTTAAGGGGGTGTATTCAATGTGGAATTTAAAAGATTTTTTTTTGTATTTCAAAAGTCGATAGGTATTCAATTCAAATTTTAGAAAATCCTTAAAAATCTGTTGATATTCAATTATGACTTTTAAATATCCATCTAAATATGATGATATTGAAAATTCTCAGGATTTTAAAGGATTATAATATGTTATGGATTTTAAAGGATTTTTAGAACAACATACAAAGAAAAACTCCCTCCACTATGGATTTTGGAAGTCTACAGTCCGAAAAAATATACTCCCTCTGTCCTCGATTTACTGGCTCTGTTGACTTTTTAGATGCTTTTAGAGCTTCGTGATGATGAATTTTAAATTGAATTTTTTGAGATTAGTTTTTTTTACACGATATTACAACACTCGTAGTACCTTGTAAAAAAAACTAAACTCCAAAAATTCGATTTTAAATCCATCATCACAAAGCTTTAAAATTATCTAAAAAGTCAACAGGGTCAGTAAATCAAGGACGGAGGGAGTAACATAATCCTAAAAATAAAATAAAATGTGCTCTCTTGCTGTCTTATTCCATCGCGATGCTCAACAATGGTAAACCAATTACAAACGTACTCACTCTCTTCAGCATATATGCAGACGAGTGATCGCTGAGAATCTCCATGAACGCATTCTGATGAGACATTAGCTTGTTCCACAACTCCAAGTACTCGCGCGGGATTGCAAGTGTAATCGGTCATCTTCTCCATTTCAATATTATCTATAACCCAATCCACAGACTGCTGTTTCTTCAGAGCTACCAAATTTTGCGCCGCTCTTCTCGTGGAGTTGTGCAGCTGTGGATAATTCTCCGAATGCTTCAGCAACACAGCCACCACCACGGTCTCTACATAGCTCCACATCTTCTCCACGATTTCGAAGGGAGTGACAGATATGGACTTCACCTTCTTCTGAAGCATAGTCAAGAACGCTGCTGTTGGTAGAAAATTTAGCTAGGCAGTCCTATTGATTTCGTCTCATCCAAAACCTTCATCTTCTCGTGGAGTTGTGCAGCTGAGATCGAAGTTACTGAACAACAACTAGCTGCCCATTATCAACACACGCTAATGGACAATATAAAAGTGCCACATGGATAACATCTTCACATAGAGCAAGTTCTTACAAGACGTGCACTTAGTTATATGGGCTGCCTAAAGATGAAAGTCACACTTTGAATAATCAGGACATAATTGGGCTTTTATGGCTTGGTGTTTATGATCACATAGTCGATTGGGACAGATTTGCCTTCCTAGAAGGCCTCATTGTTTCGAAATTGTGATTTTCACAATACTCGATGATTTGGGTGAAATCGCTATAATTTATCTTCCATATTTGTGTGTTAAAAATTATCATGATTTGTATGTTTTAAAAATTTATGGACTTATAAAGTCTATCAAAATAAAGATACATCGATCTAATATAATCCGTTAAATTCTACATAGAAATTAAAACAATCCATGGAATTAACATAATCCATACATTATAAAAACTCTACCAAAATCTTTTAAATTCCAGATTGAATCCACTCCCCTAACACTTTTTAAAATTCGTATTGAATACCTCAGAATTTTTAAAGGTTTTTAAAAAATCCAGATTGAATACCTCAGGATTTTTAAATTGAATATCCACATAACTTCGAAACTTAAATCAGGCTAAACTGTTTTTGAGAAATACTTAGGCTATTTCTCCAGAAACAACTTATTATTATTATATTATTATTATTATATTATTATTATTATTATTATTATTATTATTATTATTATTATTATTATTATTATTATTATATTATTATTATTATTATTATTATTATTATTATTATTATTATTATTATTATTATTATTATTATTATCGGTTTGTCTCGTTCGCGCTTTTAACCTACATCTTTTTATCAGGCTATTCGGATTGGTTTGCTCAATTTGAGCTAAGCTAACTTTCTTAACGAAGAACTATTTTATTCATTGATCTAAATTTTATTATTATTTATTCTTATAAACAGAGTATAATTATTCGGTAATGACTACACTATGTTAAATTATTTTTTTAATACGATTTTGTAAAATGTTTTTTCTAACAAATTATCAGAATATTATCATCTAAAAAATACATACTAATATTGTTTAACACTCCGCACTTCTATTTACGAACCATGAAATTTCGATAGAATACAAACTAATTATTTTCTTTTGTCGCGCGGGTGTTAATCTAAGGTTTTGATTTTGAACAAAGCTGAACAATTTTCGCAGTTAAAAATTGAAGACAAAAACTTGGTGAGGTCAGTCATATAGTGTGGCCGGGTCAAAGTGTCAATCTTTATATAGAAAAATACTAATCTATACGAATAAAAGTGTCAATCTTTAACATAATTATTTTACGAATAAAATGTCAATTTTTAAAAGTGTCAATCTTTATACAAAAAAGTGTTAATCTACACGAATAAAAGTACCAGTGTTTAAGCCGCCCGCACGGTGCCTCTGGCTGACCCAAGTGTGTCTCAAATTGAAAGAGCACAATTCAAAATCAAAAATAAAAATGAATAATAAATAATAAAAATGAAGCCCGAGACTAGAACCCTCCCTATTTCAGCTCCCGCCTACTCCAGTGAGCGTTGCACACTAATTTTTCTTTGCATTTGCTGAACCACAACTCCAGTTCAAATCGGTAGGTTCTCTTGAATTGCAACTTTCATGTGTTAACTCTGTATTCCAGTGTTGATTTTTTTTGTATTTTCTTTCTTTTTTTTCGTTTTCAGCGCGCAATGCTATTACCATTTCATAAGATACATGAATTCAATTGTTGAGGGATCTAGTTTTTAGGGTTTTTCGAACGGCTGAATTTGAGGGCTGCGCTGACCTCTTGCTTGCGGTTTGTAGCTTAAAGATGTTTCTTTGCCCTCTCGGTTTAATTAAGTTATTGTGTGATGAACGATTCTTGAATCGGATTAATATGGAATGATTTTGACATTGTTCGAAGTTCCTTTTGAGTTGGTTCTGGAGAAAATTGCCTAATACTACTATGAAATAGCCTAATTTAAATCTCTCTAAACTAAAGAAAAGCAAAATAAAAAGTACTACTACTATTTCTCTAATAGAAATTAACCTATTTTACGATGTTGATCACGTGTTTGTCTTGCTAACTTGAGTCTGCTATAATCAGTGGCTTCGGGCGTGCTTATCATATGGAAGTCAATGTAGCTGTGTTAAAGCCTACTTCAGTTCATGAGTCTCAGTGTAAAAGAAGAAGAGTTTCTTTGAATGGTGTAGATACTTCTCTTTCCTGTCAGGTCTTGCATGATGTTGAAAATTCTCTACCAACACTCCGTTGTTCTGATTACTACACGAAACCATGCTTAAGTGAGTTGGCTGTTCGGGAGTTCTCGAATCCTGGTTATTGCAGTAAAGTTCAAGATTTTGTTATTGGAAGGTTTGGTTATGGGTGCGTTAGGTTTATTGGGGAAACAGATGTTAGATACTTGGATTTGGACTCCATTGTCAAGTTCAGAAGGTGTGAGATTGTTGTATATGAAAATGACAGTTGCAAGCCGTTGGTCGGGCACGGTCTGAACAAGCCAGCTGAAGTAACTCTACTACTTCAAACAAAACTATCGGATAATTTAAATGAGGCAGGGGTCAAAAAAGTTGTGGAAAAGCTGAAGCGCAAGACTGAGAGTCAAGGGGCACATTTCATTTCATTTAATCCAGCTAACCGGGAATGGAAATTTTTAGTACAACATTTTAGCAGATTTGGCCTGGGAGATGAAGATGAAGATGATGTTCCAATGGATGATGTGTCCCCTGGAGCTCAAGATCCTGCAGATAATGGTAGTGAGATATCGGATGACGAGGAAACTGCATTACCAAACCGGACTCTACTTTCACATTCTCTTCCTGCTCACCTTGGTCTTGATCCAGTGAGGATGAATGATATGAGAATGTTGTTTTTTCCTACCAAGGAAGATGATAATCCACCTTTTGCTATAGATTCTTCGAGATCTCCTTTGCATCTTTCATCTAAGAACACAGTTCATAATTCATACACCCCTTCTATTCGCAAGACTCCATTAGCTTTAAAAGAGTATAACCCTGGGGGTTTTAGCTCTAGCTCCCCTGGATCCATTTTAATGGCCCCCCAGAATAGAGGTTCGCATCTAACCATAGCAAAGTCTTTAGGCTTTGAGCTGGATCTTACAAACAGAACACCAGTAACTGAAAGTCATTCTCGTAATATAGTTGATGCAGCTCTATTTATGGGAAGATCTTTTCGAGTAGGTTGGGGCCCGAATGGTGTCCTCGTCCATTCTGGTATGCCTGTTGGTAGTGATAATACCCAAGTTGTATTATCCTCTGTGATCAATCTTGAAAAGGTTGCACTCGACAAAGTGACAAGAGATGAGACTAACGAAGTTAAGGAGGAACTCAGTGAGTTCTGTTTCAGTTCTCCCCTTAATATTCACAAGGAATTGAGTCGTGAAACAAAAATAGTTGAACTGGGAACCTTTGATCTCAAACTACAGAAGCTTATTTGTGATCGCTTGGCTCTTCCAGATATTTGTCGGAATTACATAGACATCATAGAGAAGCAACTAGAGGTGCCGGGCTTATCATCTGCCACTCGCGTCCTATTGATGCACCAAGTAATGGTTTGGGAATTAATTAAAGTTCTTTTTTCCTCAAGGAAAATGGGTGGGCAATTGATGCTCATGGAAGATGAGGAGGATATGATACCAGATGAGAGGGAAAATTATCCAGATGTTGACCCGGAAGCACTTCCACTTATTAGACGAGCTGCGTTCAGTTATTGGCTGCAAGAGAGTGTTCACAACTGTGTACAAGATGATGTCAGTTCACTAGATGAGTTAAGTGATCTACAGCACATATTTTTGCTTCTTAGTGGTAGACAGATGGATGCTGCCGTAGAACTTGCTGCTTCTAGAGGTGATGTAAGACTATCTTGTCTTTTGAGCCAGGCTGGTGGGTCCACATCAAACCGTGCTGATATTGCTCATCAGCTTGATCTTTGGAGGAAAAATGGAATGGATTTTAGTTTCATCGAAGAGGATAGGGTGAGGCTTCTTGAATTACTTTCTGGCAACATTCATAGGGCCTTACATGGTGTAAAAATTGACTGGAAAAGGTTTCTAGGTCTCTTGATGTGGTACAAGCTTCCACCAGACATTTCCTTACCTGTTGTTTTTAACACTTATCAGAAGCTTCTTAATGAGGGAGATGCTCCATACCCAGTACCAGTTTACATAGATGAAGGACCTGTAGAAGATGTGAGCAATTGGGTCTTCAATGATCGTTTTGACCTTGCTTATTATCTTATGCTTCTTCATGCTCGGGAAGAAGATGATTTTGGTGCTTTAAAGACCATGTTCAGTGCATCCGCCTCAACAAATGACCCCCTTGACTATCACATGATTTGGCATCAGCGTGCAGTTTTAGAGGCCATCGGCACTTTCAGTTCAAAAGATCTTCATGTCCTTGACATGGCATTTGTTTCTCAGTTGCTCTGCATTGGGCAATGTCATTGGGCTATCTATGTGGTACTTCATATGCCTCACCGTGAAGATTATCCTTATTTGCAAGCTACAGTCATAAGGGAAATCCTCTTTCAATATTGTGAAGTTTGGAGTACTCGGGACTCACAATGGGAATTCATTGAAAGTCTCGGCATTCCTTCAGCATGGTTGCATGAAGCTTTGGTGAGTTTGTCCTCCTTAAACATGTTACTTTTGCATGAATTAGTCATTCATGTTTTGCCTTTTCCTGACTTCTCTATGATCATGTTTCTGTAGCTCCCCCACATGTTACTGGTACCTTATGATATTTTATATCTCCGTAGATCATTTTATCATGGTTTATGTAAAATTACATTTGGTTGGGGAAAAAATTAATTGTGAAAAATTGTGAGTGCTGTATTTTGCATCTCTTGATGATAGTGACTCTGAGTTTCTTCTCTTAGATTTCTCACTGCCCACTTTTTCATGCAGGCAATATTTTACAGTTACACTGGAGACCTTCCAAAAGCTCTAGATCACTTTCTTGAATGTGCAATCTGGCAGAAAGCACACTCTATTTTCTTAACATCAATTGCTCCTTCTCTGTTTTTGTCTGGTAAATAATTAATTCATTGTTTTGTGGTATATTTCATCTTATTAGATCCATTTGAGTTTTGTTCATTAAATATGTATGATTCTAGTGAGAAATACTCTTCTTGTGAGCATGTTTGTAGAAATGAAAAAATCCTAGTCTCCTAGATGTTATAGATCTGAAGATCATAAATCTGGCCCTTCCAGAAATTTCAGAAATTTGTAGTTTCGTATGCTCACTTGACCGTAGGATATCACTAACTAACAGAAGATTAAGAATAATATAGGTCTCTTCATTTTGGTGCCCCAATAGTGCAATATCAATTGTTTGAATTGAGGTGCAAAGTTTGTTTAAAGCTATTTCAACTAAAGTGACAAACGTTCAAGAAATTGGTATAATCTTCTGACTCTCAGGACACCATGACATGATTTTCCAGTAGAATTAGAGAAAAGACATACATTAATATCTAAATTGACATCCAAATGCTAATCTTCGTGGTGGGATTGGTGAGAATATTTTCGGATGAGTTTCTGAAGGTACACATGAGACCGGCAGTTATCTTTACTTTATATTTACTTGGGAAATTCGCTACTTCACAAGTGCATCCAATTTACTGATAATCACCTTCAACTTTTGATCAAACATCTGATCAGCCTGTGAGATTCTTTCAGTTTTTGGACTTGTTCCTATGTGTTTACTGCAGTGATTCTTGAAATCTTCCTTAACACAGTGATTTTTATACATATGATGCAGCAAATCATACTGAGATATGGAGGCTAGCAACATCCATGGAGGACTATAAGTCAGAGATTGAAGATTGGGACCTTGGGGCTGGAATTTATATTTCATTCTACATATTGAAGAGTTCATTGAAAGAAGACAATAACACCATGACTCAACTGGTAATTTTATGTTTACAGGCTAAAGAAAGTTATACCATTGTTCTCAAAAGTAAAACTGTCTTATGGGTTAAAGTGGGAACAGTTGACTGAACTGGTGAAGAAAACTGGGCATCCCAGTTGAACCTGTTCGACCAGTTCTTTTATATTATTTGTCATTGGACATTTTTCTCTTTTTCTTTGTGGGGAAGTTTGAATGTGTGTGCATTTGGTTATTTTTTAAACTTTGTGTAATAAGTTTCTTGCTCAGTTATCTGTCTTTTTTCTATCATTTAGTATCTAGTCAATAGTAATTAACCAATTACACATCACTTTAAATGAAAATAAATAACTTAAACTGTACTAGTTGGATAATTGACTAGTAACAAGACTGCTTTGGTAAAAGGTATTTTTATGGAAAATAATTGATTGTGAAATACTTATGCTCTTTATTTATTTGTTGCAAACGCTCACTGACTTAAAACGGATATCTTTTCTTTTACATATCAAATCAGTCTACACATTTTCTTTCAAAACACTTTTACTAAGAGGTGTTATGTTCATGAGGCACTATTATGAGACTAATACCCTCCTTGATGAGTGGAATGGATTTCTTGTTATTCTTAAACAATTTACAGCATGCTTTTAAATCCCTCCATTCCTTTATTCTCTGCTGTTCTTTTTGTTTTTTCATCTTATATATCCCAAACACAATGACCTTTCTTAATTTGAGAAACTGTTTTTCAATATTATAACTTTCAAAGGTGACCCAAAGAATGACGGATCACATATGTTCTGATATTCATCAGAGATCATCAAATTGATATGTCTAATGTCTTTTT
The DNA here is from genome assembly GCA_001642375.2 of Mentha longifolia. Lineage (NCBI taxonomy): Eukaryota > Viridiplantae > Streptophyta > Magnoliopsida > Lamiales > Lamiaceae > Mentha > Mentha longifolia. Next base: position 11,069,319 of record CM038116.1, read on the forward strand.
GGCAGGATACCCTTGAGAACAAAAATGATGCATGTGGTGACTTTATCAGCCGCCTGAACAAGTCTCTGGCAGTTCTGGGCAACAAATTATCAGTCGAAGCAAGGTATGTATCTTTTCTTTAGAGGAAAAAGTACAAACACCTGCAGGTCTTTTTGTGTTCTTAACTCTTCTGTTGTTTCTTAGTTTCTATCCATTAATTGCACTCTAATTTCGGGTTTTGGGGTTGCGTTAAATGTCATTTGGGTCTATTCTTCTCAATTAGTAGCTGCAATTTTGTGTCCACTCTTCTGTGGACTGGTTTCCTCACCCTTGACTCATGTTGATATCTATAGCCTATATCTGCATGATTAGCTTCCCGTCACATGCTGACACTTACTTCACTATCAGTGTGTTTCGATGTGGTGGGGGGGGGGGATAGCTCAATCTGGATGGACGTGCCAATTGTGTCTGAGATAACTTAGCATGCCATTGTGACATTGTTTTCCAGTTACTAACTTCCACACAGTGACTTCTCCTGGCTATATCCATTCAAGTAAAATCTCTCCATAAAATACTATTTCTGCAAGGCATGCTTGAGTTTGTTGCATTGCAAGTGCATCCAAGAACAAAACATTAAAGGACTCCTTGTTGCTGGTAGGTGTTCAAGGTAAAACCTTTAGGGACTGTTTAAACAAGCTCAATGATATTCAGTCCATCCAAGTATGTGGTGGATTAGACTATATTAATTTTATATATGTAGCTATTACCCAAAGTAAACAACCCCTTAGGTGTGTTCTTTTTTATGGAAAAGGAAAATGAGGGATAAGAAAAGGATGGAAAATCTTATCCCATAATGTGGTTTCCACTTGTTTCATCATATGTTCTCTAGGTGGAAAAGAGTGGGAAAATATTATCACTCCAAATGGGTGGGAAAATATTATCATGATTTGGAGTGAAAAGTTGGGAAAAGGGCTGCCCAAGGAAAATTTTCACTCCTGCCCGGGGAAAATTGTCCATCATAGAGAAGAACAAGGGAGAAAATTGTGGAATTTTTTTCTTTTCCATCATTTTCCATTAAAGAGAACACACCCTTGGTGTAAAAAAAAAACCAAGTTATTCATGTCTTTTCATTTTGTATGTGCACACAACGAGAATAGTAATACACATATGGTAGCACAATTCGACATGGCTGTGGTTTTCTATGCGTCTGGTGATGGTTGCTTCTGTGAAGCCCTGATGCTCTGGTGGTGGTAACACTCGTACCCTGAAGAATGTGGAAGAAATGTACAGAACTCTCCTTTAAACATAAAGCAAGAGATGACAGCCCATAATACGTCATTCTAAGATTATTGTTTCCCTTATCTATAGAAAATGAAAATGAAGCTAGTATATTACAAGATATCAAATAAATGAATGCAGAGGATTTGGAGAATTTATGGGACTGCAATATCATGAAATGGAAATTTTAGATACCAGAACAATTAACAACAATTTCTTCAGCACAGCTGAAATAACTACATGTCAGCTTGTGGAATCCCTAAGGAGTTGTTCGCGTTCTCCATATTAGTTCTTTTAGACAAGAGGTGATCACTTTACTGTCATAGTGTCATGTGGCTGATCTGGTCTAGCAGAAAAATTGAAGTATATAAATAAAGAGGTAGAAAGTGAGAGGCATATGGATAGGGTTCTGGAGTTTTTCATCATTCAATTTTGTGTGGTATTATTTAGCTTTGATGGGACTTGGGAGATGAAAGAGATCTAACTTAGAGCTCTTTTACTTGTAGTAGTATCTTGGCCGATGTTCTTTTTACTAGTGAAGTAGATTCGGTTGTTAAACTCAACCTTATCCTAGGTTGTTACACTGAAAATTGTTTCTTCTGTTGTAGTACATGTTACTATTTACTAGTTTATATGACGAGAAGTATACTGGTAATGTCTTGCTTGTTGTGTAAAGTTCTAGCATACATTTTCCCTAAAGCCAAAGGCACGATACTTCACTTCATATGGTCTTACCTTGTTGGTTCTTCTTAAATCTGTTATACGTATCCCTTCTTATATTCTGAATACTTATCTTGCAGAGCTGTGTACTCAAAGATGGCGGAAGAGATTTGCAGTCTGCTTCTTTCTGATAGCAGTGAGGGTCCAACAGGCGAGGAACAACTTAGCCTCTTCAACACCGTTTTCAGGGCACCCATGCCTGAAGACCTCCGGTCGTATCATTTACAGGATGCTGTCGCTCTATTTACGTGTCATCTTTCTGAAATAGCACAATGATTCCTTTCTGATTAAGTTCTGCAATTCGAGGATACTGTGCTTCACGCTTCCAGCGTATATTTGTGGCTCGCTCGTACATCTTGGTTATTTCTTTGGTTTGCAGAATTCTGATTGATAGCTTTGGGATGAAAATTTTGGTTTCATGTTTGTAGAGTAACCTTTTTTTTTTTTTTTTCAAATGGTTTTGTAATGCTCCTTGTTTCTTAAGAGAATCTTCATCTGAAATCTGTATTAGATTTGAGTTTCTATTAGATTTTCATAATCGTGTATTTTCGAGATACTTAGGCCACCAGGCATATTATCCAAGTCACTTATATTCTCTTGAACTGTCTGAATTATTCGAAAAAGTTGACCTTTGTCAATACACACATATTAGCCCGTTTATGCGTGTCACTCGTTTTGAAACCATCATATAAAATTAAATTTTAAGAATTTTTTTTTATAGCAATAATATATTTTGAAATAACTAATTATTTTTAGTGATTTTTGCTGAATTTGATGGGTACTGCACTAATTATACAAATTCCAGAACACACCGATAATTGGGCAATAGCAGCAACCAAGTTATCCAACTATTATCTAAATATACAACATACTTATTGTCTTGAAATTGGCATTTATGAATTTATTGAGCCTTGTATTCGTTTTGCATCCCCATTTCACATGTTACTACTTGAAGAAAAATATAATAGACGAACGGCATTTTATTTTTACCAAGAATTAATCCACCCCACCCCGATTTATGAATTGAATCCGACACTTGAGATAGTAATATATCTTGGATGTCGCTCGATCTTAGACAATTTTGTTGATAGGATAAGATCTAAGCAGGAGCAAAATTATTATTATTATTACTCCACCCGTCCTCTATTTAGTGACCCAAAATTTTGGGCACAAGATTTTATGTAGTTTGATAATTTATTAATAAATTAAAGTATTAAAGTTGAATAATTGTGGGCCTATTTAATATTTTTAATAGTATTAAAGTGTTAAAAGTGTTAAAAGTAGAGTGATAAAGTATTAAAGTGATTATGGGGCCTACGTCTCAAAATGAAAATGTTCAGTAAATGGAGGACGTTCTAATATAATAAGAGTGTCAGTAAATGGTGGACAGATAGAGTGTTATATTTTTTTTTTAATAATTTGACGCATATGGTCAATGAATGTATACTTGTTAATTTTGTTCATAATTTTTTTTTTCCTTCATGATAAGTATTAAATGGATAAACTGTCACATTTTTGTTCCATAATCGTCAGTTAAAAAAAATATTTTATCACTTTTCTTCAACATAATAATTGTCATCTTTTATCTGACTGTAGTCTCGCCCAATTTTCTATCATTATAATTAAGCTAACATGAATAACTAAAAAACTTAAAAATTTACAAGATGAAAGATTATATAAAACCCAAATTTATGAAAAATGAACATGATGGTTCTGAAACGAGTGAACACGTGTATGGGGGAGGGGAGAATATACGAGTGAGAACACTTGTATGATCACGACGCTGATTTCGATACTGAGTTAGAGATAAATCTCGTTGGCGACATTGATGCCGCCGGATAAAGATCGAAATCACGCTGGCAATTTCGAACGAGTTGAGAGAGGGCGAGAGAGTGAACCGCGAGAGAGTGAACCGGGAAGGTAGGTAAAATCAATGGACGGGGAAGAAAAAAAAAAAAGACATGTGAAAGTAAAAGTATTTTTGTCCCTTCACAGTAAAATTGATTTCTCCATTCGATTCGTTAGACTATACATGTTTGCTCCAATACGAGTATTAAGAAATGTTAGTTGAGTGTGATGTTAGTGGAGAATGAGGTCCACTTTAACTGTAGAAATATGCTAACTTTAATAATAAAGATGGGTAAAATAAGGTATTTTTCATAAACTAGAAACACATACGTGCATCCGCACGTAATAAAATCTTTAGTAACTAATATTTAAAAAAAAAAAAAAACTTTATAGTATGTTTACTATATATTTTTATCTCATTCCGATACTTTTAAAAAAAACTTCATCAATTCAACAAATATCAGTATAATTATTTATGTATTTATTACTTATATACTAACAATCAACAACATTCAAATCGTACTAAAACATAAGGTAACATGATGAACATTTTATGCAAGAAAGACATTGCTTTCATTTGATGAACTTTAACGAATAACTTAGATTATATTATATGCTTTTGTTTACTGAATTCTAAGTCCTCACATGTTTTGGTTATTAGAAATAAAATATACAGTTGCCGTTTAAAATTCAAATACTTTTTTAAGTTAATTAGTTCTAGCTATGGGTATAAATGGATTAACATGATTTGATAACATGGTGGATATACAAATAGTAAATTGAAAGTTTTGAGTTAAATAAACGTAAAGATTTGATAATAATAATAATAATAATAATAATAATAATAATAATAATAATAATAATAATAATAATAAATGGAGATAGTAGTGTCAAATTGTAAAAAATAATGGTGAATAGTGAACAAAAATAAAATGAATAATCTGGAAAATCATCCCAAAAAGTATATTTGGTCTACGTACCGAAACTGATAACATTAAGGTTATGCAGGATTATACACGAAAGATCCTTTTTTGGCTCTCTCTTTATCCCTATGTCTCTTATCCCTAGGAGGTCTTCCTCCACTAGCAGGTTTTTTCGGAAAACTCTATTTATTCTGGTGTGGAGGAAAGAATGCATAATTTGGAGAATTGAAGAAAGTATAATTTAATTTTTTTTATGTCGATGGCTTTATGTATCTTCTACTATCTCAATGACTATTTTGATACATTAACACTACAAAAAAAATTATAAAAAATCATGAGGTATCATCGGATTTATTTTTGGGTCGATCACGGCATAGTCTTCATTAAAAAAAAAGGGGAGTTCCCTATTTGGTTAGTGTAGTAGCCATAATTATCCCCACATTTTTCCCAAGGATATGTTGATTTCACCTCAAGCAAAGTTAAAATTCTACAAGATTTGGTAATGGTGGTGGATGGGCTATAATTGGGTGGCTTGAGAACTGGGCCCACTTGCAGGTATTTCTTTGGACTTTAATGTAGTAAAGAATAATACTTTTGCGACAAAATAATTTAAATAAATTCATTGTAGATGGTAGCATCAATAAAGGTTTGCTAAAAAAGTTGTTAGAAGACAACATGTCTTTAAAGAACATATGCTCTAATCATGAATGTTGCTACACTTTTCAGTAATTTAAGATGTACAAATATATTTTTAGATAAATGTAATTTATATTGCATTTGAATGGGCTCTATTGTAAATATACAGTGTTTCCAAACACAATTGGAATAAATTAAAATTTAAGAACTCAAATATAAATTATGATGCAATGCAAAAAGTAAAAGTAGTCAATTGAACTATATATAAAAGCTGAAGAATCATTTATAGAAATGCAATATAAGGAATTATTCATGCATTATTTTATATTTTTTAATCAATGTCACTATCACTTTCATAGTTCGTTAGTTGTTACTTTACTTCAATAAGATTTTCCGAAAGTGAAAAAAAATCCTGATTTCACTTTCTAATGTTCGATTCCACCGAACAATGTCAAGATTTCTTAAAATCTAAATGAACAGTTAATTTATTTGGGACCATTTCCTCAAAAAGAAAAAGAAATGTTTTTTTTGGAACATTATATATATTCTATTCACAAAATAATGAAATTGCTACACACTTGAAAATACACTGCTAAGAGTGAATAGAAATTCTATTCATCCTTACCTGTAAAATATTCTAAATATATTCTAGAAATTATTATTCAATGATGATGATGATGTGCATAATCTAATAAATATAAAAAGATATCTGATTAATTAATACAGTCAGAAATTCTTTGGATAATATAAAATCAATATATTTAATATCGGTAACTAATTTTATTTTAAATTTTGGAGAGCATTCTGTTTGATAAAATGGTTTTTGGCATTCTTGGAAAACAATGAGGATTTTGTTATTTACTATGGCCATTTAATATACTCCCTCCTTGGTCCGTGATTTTTGGACACAATTTCATTTTTTGTTATAATTGGACCATTTTCATTCTATGACGTAGGCTTCACATAAAATATTTTTAATTTACATTGTAAATAAGTTTTAAATTTCATTTAATATCCACTCGATATAAAAATATTAAAATTCGTCTTGAAATATTAGGTCCAAAAATCATGGATGAGGGATTAAGTGTTTAAATTCTTTGTTGGGTTAACTAATTGAAATGACTTTTTGACATGACATGACTGTCGGTTCCTAACTTCACCTGCCTTTGATTTTGCAACAATTCTTTTTGCTTATATATTTTCACAAAATTTACCATATCTTTTTATTTTATTATTTCGCTATCAAATTAACAAAAGAAAATTTCCATAGCATTGGATACCAATACCACACCAAAAGAAAAAACAAAAAGAAGAAGTCTCATATAACTTGTTTATCAATGTTCATGTACACATTTTCACAACCATGCTACCCCACACCAAACTATAAGATTATGCAAGGAAATATAAATAAAAAAGAAAAAGAAAGAAAGAAGGAATCAATTGAAGAAATTTTAACTATGTCAAAAATTTGATCTCTTGAAACGTCTAGCTTGCATTTGAATCAATAATCAAAGGCCGCGGCGGCACGGGCAGAGCTTCTGCCCCGGCCGCCGCCAATGGTCGCCGCTAGGGGAGGAGAAGTCGACAAAGACGAAGAATTCGACGACGAATTCGAAAACCTATTCGACCGGCTCCTTAGTTTCGTCTTCTCCATTTCACACACTTTGTCTTCAATTTTATGGTTCCCCACTCTGGTCGAGTTCAAGTTGCTTGGTATGATGCAATGACAAAGCGAACCTAAACAAAAATAAATAAACAAAGAAATAAATAAAATCAACAAGCATTAATAAAGTCTCCCCTCTTTGACCATTTGACCTAAATCGCCATTCAATATGGTATCAGGGTCAGAACACGGGAGTTTACCTATTCGGGCTAGGCGATTGACCCAGCTCGGGATCGGGCTCCCCGTGAGGCGAACACAAGCATCGTTGCAAAAATGGTTGCAGTTCTTGGTGATTAAATTATACGAAATTCCTCGATATTTCGAGGCGAAATCCTCCATGACTACTCTCACCTCGCCCGGAGTCATACTAGTGTAACCTATCAAAATTGATTTTCTAAATGTGAAGCCTTCACATTGCTTAGGCTCCCCTTCAAATATCCCTGTTGTGGAATACTCATGAGCTCCAAATGCGTACTCCACTCCATGAACTATATCACATTTAATTAATTAGTTAGTTAATTAATTCCCAAGTCAAAAACTTTACTAAAAAAAAAGTTACAATATGATGATAAACTTTTCTATAAATTGCTCTTTTTTCTTGGAGGGCAAGTGGAAATTTTGACAAATATTGAATTCAATCAAATTCTTGGAAAGATTTTGTTATAATGTGAAGATCTAAATAGTGAGATTAAAATTCAATTAATTTACTAACCTTGAACACCAGAATGGTAGACCCCAAGTCCAAACCAGTAGGCATAGCCATTCATTGGGGTTAGATCATACACATTTAGATACACAGCCACTGATCCACCTCTACTTTTCACTGAGCTTTTCCTGCATAACATTGCGAGAGAGAAAGAGAGAGAGAGGGTTTGTAGGTGAGAAGCCTCTAATTATAAACTAGCCATGGAAGATAACTATGAATCTTGAAGATGAGAGAGAGAGAGAGAGAGAGAGAGAGAGAGAGAGAGAGAGAGAGAGAGAGAGAGAGAGGGAGAGAGTAGTGATCTTGAAGAGTCTGAAAATGTTGAAATTAATTGAAATTTGAAAGGGTTGATGAGAGAGATTTGATGAGCAAAATTTGGCGGAGAGTAAAGCATATAAATGTTTTATTTGTTTGTGGGAAATTAAATTATACTACGTATATGGGACTAAAGTTGTTTTGGTGATTGATGGGAATCTGAGCTGTGGTTATTTATTTATTTATTTTTTTACTTTTTTTTGGTAATATATGGGAGAAAGTAACGTAAACTCATAATGAGGTGAAGTGGGTGCGCTTATTGGTGTTATAAGCTTATAATAGTACATTTTTATTATGTGTGGGAATAATTTTAATACTTCTTTTTGTGAATAGTATATAGCTATATTTATATTGTGGGTAGGAGCCTGGGATTCTGAGGGACTACTTTGATATGTTAATTGATTATAAAAGTATATCGTGGAATATTAATGATCTGTGATTAGGTTAAAAAAAGAGTGCAAGTATCGTTATGGTGCAGCATATTGGGTGGACCTAATGTCCTAATCTCTCTCTCTCTCTCTCTAGTTTTTCTTTTACATATAACAACAAATTATATATCGAATTAATATATTTATAATAATCACAAATAAGCATGTACCATGGCTTTCTTAATTATTTCAATTAATTTCAACTTTATTCGTTTAGGTTCTAAAGAAAGAGTCAACTCTCAATCCAAACTTAATTGGAAGATTTTTTTAAAAAATTTGTTTATTATTATTATTATTATATTTTTTAAGCTTTGAATAGGCTCAATCAAGGTAAGACAACCAACTTTCAAGGGTATGTTATATTGATGGATAAAGATATAGAAAAACGGTAGAAAAATTTTATACTTCTTTTATCATATGTTCTTTATGGTGAAAAAGAGACTTAGCATGTGGGAAACTATTTACACTCTAAATGAGCAAGAAAATATAATTTGAAGTAAAAATGTAAGGAGATGACCGCCCAAAAGTTTTTTTCCCCTCTTACCCAAAAAAATTTATCCATTATAGATAAAGTAAAAATTAGAAAAAATAGTGATTTTCTTTTTTTGCTTTTTCCTCCATTTCCATAAAACAAATAAATAACACCCCATATGAATAAATTAATGTGTGAATCAATTCCAGTGATTCATTTTTCATCTTTTCAGTAAATATTAAATACGTATCTTTTCAGTAACCTTCACCTGATATTTAATGCTCCTCTTGTAAAGTTATTTCTGTTCAAAGTTATGTATGTTTGTCTTGTATTTGCTGCAGAAAATATAGAATACGCCACAAGTTTATCATTAGAGTACGTCTCCTTCTTTTTATTTTTATTTTTTTATCAGGCAATTAAACACAACACACACACGCACTCAGGGTGACTCGAACCTCCGACCTTTTGGATCGAAGTGGAAGGTCTTACCAACTGAGCTGCACTTCGTTATCGTTGTCAGAATACGTCTCATTTTCAGTTGTAACTTCTGCAGAGAATGAAGCATACGCATTGGTTGAAACATCAAAAAGTAAAAGAATATAATATCTGGATATATGGGAAACTACCCCCTTAAATCACTTAATGGAAAAAATACCCTTTTAAAAGAAAGAATTGTAAAACTACCCCTTTTAATATTTTAATGTTTAATGGGTCCCATTTTTATGTTTAAAAAACTTTGAAATGGGTCCCGACTTGCCGACCCGCGATGCTTCTCTGTATTTTAATTGTAATTTCGTGGGTCCCACACTATGGTGCATACATGCACCTTATGTCTCAATTTTGGCCGATACTTTGTGCAAATTAATCAATTTTCTTCTGTTCTAAGGACGAATCATGCATGATACTGAATTGAATTGAATGAGATGAATCATACAATTTTGACTATTATTTTACAATAATTCAATCTGGCTCTACTGAGAGTCTACTGTATGCATGCATGCGTGAATAATGTTATTATACTGAGAGTCTACTGTATGCATGCATGCGTGAATAATGTTATTAATAATGCTATTGAATCATACAATTTTTGACTGTTTTTTTACAATAATTCAATGTGTATAGGAATAAGAAATTTTGGTATCCTATGCCAACCCACCCCACACAAAACTCAATATATGCAACCATAAAAATTGCAAATAGAATTCAAAAATAAACAAACTGACCAAAAAAAAATTGTTGGGAGAAGAGGAGGCATTATCAACATCCGAGCTAAAGAACTGAGTTGAGCTGAGGAAAGACGAGCCATTATAAGGGTTTATCAAGGAGGATATCGTGTCACGCTGCTTCATCATCTTCTTCAATCTTGTTTTTTGATTATCCAATAATATAGGTAAATTCTAATATCGATTTTATATGCTTAGTATAGTAAGTAGTTTAGGGATTTATTTTGGAAATAAATTGAATTTTTTTAACATGTCGGAAATGAACTTATATGTTTAGGAATTAGTTTATAGATTTATTTCGGAAATTAATTGCTTATTATATTGTTTAAATTGATTTATTTAAGTGATTGAATTCGAAATTAGTATATATTTTTAATGTTTGTACTACCAAAATTTATAAATATGTTAAGAAAAAAAAGAGAAAAATTTTGGTATAGCCAATCGGTCATTCCGACACCAGAAAAAGGCCGACCGGTCGCGTATTCCGGTCGCCGGAAAATCACTTTTCCGGTGAACCTACCGGCCGGTTGGATATACCATTATTTTTCATTTTTTTTCTAAGTATTAATAGTTTATCACATTTAATTTTTGAGCTTAGAAATTCTTTCTATAGATTTATATTGAAATTAATTGATTATTATTTTGTTTAAATTATTTCTTTTAAATGATTTAATTCGAAATATTAAAATATTTTTAATGTTTGAACTACCAAAATTTATAAATATGTTAAGAAAAAAAAAAGAGAAAAATTTTGGTATTGCCAACCGGTCATTCCGACACCGGAAAAAGGCCAACCGGTAGCGTATTCCGGTCACCGGAAAATCACTTTTCCGATGAACCTACCGGCCAGTTGGCTATATCATTATTTTTCATTTTTTTTTCTAAGTATGTGTAGTTTATCACATTTAATTTTTGAGCTTAGAAATTGTTCCTATAGAATTATATTGAAATTAATTGATTATTATTTTGTTTAAATTATTTCTTTTAAATGATTTAATTCGAAATATTAAAATATTTTTAATGTTTGAACTACCAAAATTTATAAATATGTTAAGAAAAAAAAGAAAAATTTTGGTATAGCCAACCGGTCATTCCGACACCGGAAAATGGCCGACCGGTCGCGTATTCCGGTCTCAGGAAAATCACTTTTCCGGTGAACCTACCGGCCGGTTGGCTATATCATTATTTTTCATTTTTTTTTCTAATTATGTAGAGTTTATCACATTATTTTGATGTCAGAAATTAATTTTTGAACTTAGAAATTAGTTTGTAGATTTATTTTGAAATTAACCGATTATTATTAAGTTTAAATTAATTATTATAATATTTAATTCGAAATTAGTATACAACAGTGATTTCAATCAATTTGGTCTGTTAAGGAAATTGGTATATATTATGTGTTTAATTTGTTGTTTTTATATTTATTTGCAGTTGATGATTTATTAATTAAAATTTAATTTTCCTTTTACAGATGGATGATTTGGTCTACGTGAACGTTAAATACGGGGGGTAATGGGATGGTTGTAGTTATGAAGGCGGCCAAGAGATAACTATCCCATTTTCTTCTGACGGGATAACCGTTTACAACTTGAGATACCTCATATCTTATTATTGCAAGATGGGGTCCGATTTTGATGTTTCTTATCTGAGGATGAACAACTGCGGACGGACTGTCAAATCACACTTGACAAGAGATGAGAAATTATTTGAATTATGCAATGCTGGTTTGACGCCAACGATATTCGTGAAGACGAACGACAGAGCATCATATTCACATGTCAGGCCATCATCTTCACATGCCGGGCCATCATCTTCACATGTCCCTACCTTCGATCAACCCGGGTCGTATGTGGGCTCATTTGATTTTCACAACCAAGGCACTAATTGGCATGCAGACTTGGAACATTCCGGGAGGGTTGTTGCTTCTAGTAACTGGTATGAGGGCGTATATCTCGGCGAGAGCAACAACGTTGGTGCGGATCCGGCGAATCATGAAAATATCGTCCATGATAATGCAATTCTAGACCTCAATTAATCGGTCGAGAATGACGATAAGCGAACGGATGATGAAGATTACGTCCCTGATCCTGATGAGTGCTCGGAGACCTCAGAGAGCGAGGGCGAGACCAATCTATACCATGATGGTAGGCAGATGAACATGGCCTTATTCACAGAGTGGACTGCTTGGATACAGGAGGAAGGGGGTATGCAGAAACTGTTTGGGATGATGTTCCCAGATTTGAGTGAGGGTGAAGCAGTGGCGGATAACGACACCGACCACATGAGTAATTGGGTTGTCCCGTTAGTCCCCCCCCGGCCTCGTGATTCCGCAGTATATCATGATGATTTTATTAATATTGAGGAGCTCTCCAAGGCTTATGTTTTTTGGGACAAGGATGAAATCTGCATCGCTGTCGGTTTGTGGCATTTTATTAGGAGGAAAGAATACATTGTCGAGAAATCAGATAACAAGAGATTCCTAGCGACGTGCAAATTATCCCAAGAATGCCCCTTCAGGCTTTTACTCACTAGCGAGGGCGGGCCTTGGACTGTTTCGAAATTTATTGAGGAGCACGTGTGCAGTGAATTTGGTCTAACAAATACCGTTTATAAGAGGAAGGTCCATGCGTTGGTGATTGGTTCAATTTTTGCAAAGAGATTGCTGTGTGATTCTCAGATAATAAAGCCCAGAATAATTCAAAACGAGCTCAAATCCGAGTTCGGCATCGATGCCACCTACGACGTGTGCTTGAAGGGACGGAATCACGCAATCGAGATGGTATACGGCCAAACACAAGGAGTCCTTCAACGATCTGCTCGGTTACCTTCACATGTTGAAGATCACTAATCCCGAGAACTATACCGAGTACGAGATCAGTCCAGATGGCCGGTTCAAACAAGTATTCATTGCTCTAGGCGCGACGCGATTCGTATGGGAAAATGGATACCTCCGGCCGGTTATTATTGTTGACGGTACGCATCTCAAGGGGAATGCCCACGGTTTAATGTTTGTAGCTGTGGCCAAGGATGCGAACGAGCAACTTTTTCCTTTGGCATATGGAATCGGGCCGACTGAGGATCACGACTCATGGACTTGGTTCATGCGATGCCTCCGAATGGCATATGGTCCATGTAGGGCTACGTTGTTCGTCTCCGATTAGCACCCGTCTATCATACATGTTGTCCAAGTCGAGTTATCCGAAACTCGACATGGGTTTTGTTACTGGCACCTTGCCAAGAATCTGGCGATCTACAGAAAGAAAGTTGGCGAACTCTTCAACATGCCGCATACACGTACGACAAGACGGAGTTCGGGAAATTGATAAACATCAGAGTTGACAAGTGGTCTCGATCACATTGCCCTGCCAGACGCTTCTCCAACATGACATCCAATGCTGCAAAATCTTTTAATAACAACCTTCTATGGGCCCGGCGTCTGCCGATTTGCACTTGTCTAGATGCTGTGAGGCTCATCATTGAAGAATGGTTCAATGAGCGACGAGAAAAGTGCAACAATGACCCTCATCCAATCATAGAAGAGGCAAGGAAAAAAATGGTAGTTCAATTGGAAAGGTCAACAACCTAGGTAGCCACCCGGATTGAAGATGCTCCTTATTATAAAGTGAGAACGTCGGCACGCGAAGTCAGGGTGGACCTACGATAACACATCTGTGAATGCCACCGGTGGGAGTATGATTGTCTCCCTTGTGCTCACACAATTGCGGCAATCAAGTAATGAAACTCATATCATGTCGTTTTAATTCACTAATACGCACGATAACAACCATATTTAACTGGCTGAATTTCTTTATTGTATGCAAAATGGAGAAAACGTGGTCGATTATGTATCGCATTTTTACAGACGGACAACGTATCAAGCGTGTTTCAGCGTGCCAATTCATAGTATCCCGAAGAAGCATCTTTGGACAGTGCCGCAGTATTTATCGGACATTGACGTCCAGCCACCGATTCCAAAACGTCTACCAGGTCGTCCGAAGAAAAAAGAATAAGAGGCAGAGTGGAAAGAAGAGTTCGTCGAGCACTGCAACGAATATGGTCACACCGGTCCCAATTGTCCCAATGTCTCGGATTAGTATTTTGGTCTCGTATATTTATTAATTAAATAATATTCATGATCGAATACCAATCTTTAATTAATGAATCAAATATTTTTACACTAGTAGTTAAAAGTTTTTTTTAATTTAGAGATATATTAATATATCGATCAACTAATATTTTATTAATTAAAACAATTATCGTATTGTCACGACCGCACTTTGCTAAGGATAGCTAAGCCGGGGAACCGTAACTAGGGGTTGGATATAAGAAGCGGGAAAAAAAGGGGAGCACTTAAAATTCTGTAATTAGCAAAATGAACAATTGAATAAACTCGATCAATAGAAACTTGCAAGACAAACAAGTTACGAAGAACCCCAAAGTTCAAGTGTTACATGATCATCTCAGAGAAATAACCATATAAAGTCAAACATAATTCAAGTTCATGAAGGGATACGAGTAAAGTAGTTCACAATTTACTGGTTTATGAAGCCAGTTATACATACTTATCAGAATAAGATAATTGAAGCGTACAGCGGAAGTCTTTAACAAGATAGATACATATATGAAGATATGTATCTCTTTCTGAACCGAATTCAAAAGATGAACGAATATCCTCTCAACACTGCCGCCCGTGCCACCTCGCTCAACCTGCAAGTTTTTGGAAATACAAGCATGACTGAGTACTTGATGTACTCCGTGGGGTTATGCCCAAAAATATTATTTTTAAAGTATTCACCAATCATGCATTTCACAGTTATCACAAGGTTTTATCAAAATACTTATGTAACTAAAACAACTTTATTTCCATAAACAATTGGAGTGCACTCCCCATTCTCTTCCACATCTGTATTATCCATATCTGTAAGTACGCCGGCAAGGTGGCCACCTCACCGGACATTTTCATGCATAACCGGCCCACCTTTGGAGCACACAGTCACGACTTCGTGTACACACACCTGGCAAGCGACCTTTGTCTAACTCAGACTCGATCGATATAACATTGGCAATCCAACACAGATAGACATCACACATAAAACCAAAAATATTTTATGCATGAAAGGGTTTGAGTCAATTTGCTTTATTTTCAAAACATGCTTCATTATAGCAACATTATAATTTTCTTTATAAGAACACCCACCTGATTGCAAAGTGATAGATCGGTTCCTGGTTTCTTCTTCATGTTCCTCGATTCTCGTCCCTTACTTGACCTTTAGGGAAAAGTCTCGTTTCAGAAGATATTCTAGTTTTAGAGAAATAATATGTTATTCCTAGAATTCTCGTTTTAGTATTTTATCTCATTCGAGTTTTAGGATCTCATAACCGCTTCTAGTTCGTATCGCATCTTAGAATTATATTAATAATTGAGAAGATAGAAAAGTCCACCCGGAAAATTTCGACATGCCCTCGACGTTCGATAAGTCTACTCGATAATTCTAAATTATCTAAAATCAGCTAAAGTCGACTAATTCAAATGAGAACTCAATTTCTCCATTCGAACTAGTCCCAAGACTCGATCAAGATGCTTAACAAAGCAGTAGAAGGTCCGTCATATGAAAAACAAGTTCAACATTCTAAGAGAATTTGGAAATTCTGCGACTCTCTAGGAAAATAATTGTTTCTCACTCATTATAATCGAAACAGAGCATATGACATTGCTTTGGAAAGATAATATACAGGGCTATGACATGTTTAAATTTCAGAATTTTCCCATGAGTGAGCTGGGAGTTTGAAGCATTTATTTCCAGAACTCAGAATCTGAAAATTGGGAATTTGGCAGATTCTGGGTACCAACTTTGAGTGAGGATTTCTCACTCGTTTCTTGATGGATTCGAATGAATGACCTATGAAAACTGAAGTTCAGACAATGAGGAACAAGTTTCATATTTTAACTTTGTTCATTCGACCAAAGGAAAGTGGCCGAAACGTGGTTGGAAAAACGGGACAGAAGTTGTTCGTCGGAATTTCCAGATTGGAGATACAAACTTTGAAAAATCATAGTAAATTCATACGAACTCCGTTTTGAGTGAACGAGATATGTATAGAAGGCTAATGGAACGTATTTCAACATGGAAGAAGAATCAATGTCGAATTTCCAACGAGCTGTTCTCAATTTAGCCCGCAAGTGGGCTGTTTTCCAGATTTCAAAAGAGATGAGATGTGAATTTCAATTTGTGATAACAAATGCATATGGACTCGGATTGAGATGAAATTTTGGGTACGGACAGCTGAGAACATGAGCTACAACTTTCATTTAGGACTTGAAAAGAGATAAGGTCGGGAACATGCTGGAAAACGCTGAACAGAATGTGCAGACAAGATGTTCGATAAAATGCCCGAACCAAAAACGTGATCAACACTTATGGATTCGACTCTAGTAGGTTTTAATCAACATTCAAACATGATCAAGGGACAAGCAGTGGCTGGAAGGGCTCGAACATGAGAAAAAAAAAACAAGTATCATCATCAATCAATACACGAATTCGGTCATGGTTTCGAATGTGGAACAAGAATTGTTGAGAAAGAACATGTATGATACTCTCATGCTTCTGAACGAAATCTTAACATAATTTCAGAATTCTAATTTCCACTCTAGACTCTATTTCATGCTCAAGAGATCAAGGAGGAGCTAAGCTTACCGAAGATTGAAGAAGGGTCAAAACTTGAGCGATAGTTCGAAATATTCGGTTCTTGCGTGTTCTCTCTCCCTCTCCATTTGACTGCATATCCTTGCTCTAGAGGTTGAATGGTGAAGATTGGTGTAGTCTTGGAAGGAATTGATGTAGTAGAGAGGGAGATATGGAAATAGTGTGTGTGAGGTGTGTGTTTCGGCCATGGATGCTTAAGGAGAAAGATGATAGAGCACTCTCTTCTCTTGGTGGAGTGAAGTGGCGAGAATGAGTGGTAGAAAGTAGAATGAGGTGGGTAGTTTCTAAGCCATTAAATTATTATTATAAAAATAAATATACTACCAAGTTCACTATTATAATCTAAATAAAGTATCTCACTACATGCACCAATAATTTATGTAATGGTTTACTTGCTAGACACATCAACACCTTATTTACTACATTATTGATTGCTAGAGATAGTGGAATTTGTCTACACTTGTTTAATTGCTAGGACATGTCTCATGTCTATTTAATACTGTAATTGTTTTGCCATAATTCCTTCATTCTCAAAATTCTCGAGATTTGATTGGAAATAATTCCAACATCCTATAAAAGTTTTCCATAAGCTCATTTTCATCCGTGCTCGATCTCAAATACTCGGAAATATTTTATTTCCTTTTTTGAAATTTCAATCTTTCCAAATACGAATTTTTACGGCTATTACACGTATAAAAGTCAATATAAATATGGTACATAAGAGTTTAAAGTTTAATAAAAATCAAGTAACAATAGATTCATATTTATGAATTATTAATTGTCTTATGAAATTGTTTCTCTCATCATAAACATCTTAATTGTCTTATTAAATTATTAATTGTCTTATTAAATTGTCATGAAAATGAAATTTGAAAAAAAAAATTAAAATAAAATTTTAATAACAGCTAAAAGAATTTAAGAGTTTCGAATAGCAACAACTAACATCTATAACTAAATATCCTACAAGCAGTAAGCTCTCTATAATTGTCTAAATTTCTGTCTGCACCAACTACATCTGGACATCCAGTTATGAAGCGCTCGATATTCATTATCGCGATTGGACCATCACTATTGGGACGAGCACTCTCAATGATATCCTTTTTCGGAAGAAAAGTGAATTCAAAGATGGGAGCTGGATCACGCCAACCATAGAAGTTGCAGAGCCAATATCCCCCACCAGCTACCCAAATTGGTAAAAACATTTTCAAGGGCATCAATTCAATCATTAGCTGAATCTTTTGTTCTCTGGGAGATCTCAATAGTGCGCATCCATAACTTGAACAGATTTAGTTGCAAGGTTGAGAATGCACAAAATATATCTCCTCCCACGACCAACAACCCATGGAATGATCACCTACATAATTAATTAAATACCTAATTAATTAAAGTTGCGTCATTTACGATATTAACTAAATAAGAATACAAATATACATCAAGAAATAAATCAAATTTACGGAAATGTGATACCGTAGTTGCGCTCTACTAGGCAGGGCTCCCCTCGAGTGGCAAACCTTCGCCCTGTATCAATTTATCAAAAAAGGATTGGGTTTTCACTCCTTTACCATGTATGCCCAGACATGTTGCCAGAAGAATGGGCCATTTCGTTCTTCAGGGGTAGCACCAAAAAGTTCATTTGCTGGTTCTAGCAACTTAGCATAGTCCGCTTTAAGATTAATCTGAAATTATAAACCAAGTATACACCGAAATAATTAATTAGTGGTGGATTAAGTCATTGAAATATGTGAATTCGGATTATAATTTTAGTCACTTACGATCACAAAAGTAGGGCATATGACCAATTGTCCATCCCGATACTCAGGCTTGACATCTCGTAGCTTTAGACGCATGGTCATTAGGGCAAGGTCAAAAGTCTGCGTAGTGAAGACGTAGATGATAGAACCATAATTTAACTATAAAATGAATATAAAACATTTTTAAGATTTATGGCGTATTATACATACCGGAAGATCCCACTGACCATTCTTGGCTATTATTGTTTTGAAATTGGAGGGTCTTAGATCGGATATTGCGTCAAATACCCTAATCGGGCGTTGTGGCTTATCGGAGTTCACATATTTATAGAATCGGTCGACCACATCTCTTGGGGGCCAAGGTGGGTTTTGTGGCTGCAAATGAGTACTTCTATTGGCTGAAGAGCTCGATTCTCCACGACTCCGTGAAATATTAGGAATATCTCTCTGTCTCTCGGATTCAAGAGATCTCGATCTTGTAGACTATAGGCATTGAGAAGAAATTTGGGTATAAATCATATTCTTAAAATGATATTAACGACGCTTGATTTTATTTATTACTCCAAAAAATAATTAGTAATTTAAATTTAAATTTAATTGATTTTATTTTATTTATTTATTACCCCAGAGTAAAAAAATAATAATATCCACTTCATAAATTTAATTGATTTAAAATACATATATCTATATACATATATATATATATATATGTATATATATTATGCAACATATATTATTATTATTAATATTAACATAAAATAAATTGAATGTTAAATTGAAATTGAGTTTTTGTTTATTAAAAATACCTGCCCAAGCTCGACTGACGAAGCATGCCTCGGTTGTTCACGAATTGTAATGTTGGGGTGACCAGCCGTCGAGAATAACGGACTGGGAGTCGAGAAATTAGGCGCGGTGGATGAGAAGTCGCCCAAAGACCTCCGGGGCTATTCATGAGTATCGCCAGCATACGGCAAATACGATTGGCCGTAGGGAGAAATATAGGTCGATAGGGGCCCACTACTAGTGAATGGAGTGAATTGCGACCCCTGTATGATTAATGAACATTCGAATAAACGTATAAGAATTTAATAAAAGTAAATGTCAAAGAAACTTAACAATCGGATAGATTTTTTGTACCTGGCCGAAGATGGAAGTATACGCGGAATCCACTACATTACTCGGGGCGGGTCGGTGTAGGGCTCGGTACGGGACGGTGTTGGGCAGAGAGGTATCCATACGTGCAGTCGCTGCCTCGAGGTGCTCGTTCATCTCATGACTCGTATCAACAGCCGTGACTGCAAAACCCTATTCCCGTGCAGATGAAACATTGAGGGAGGGGGGGAGGGGGCTCAATCGTTGGGGTCGGTCCACTCGAGTGGACATACTCGAAGTCCCGCAACTCACAATGTCAATGCCCCCTTTGAGCCACTTCTTGACCTTCGAGAAGACGAATTTGCTGATCTTTCCTATCATCTTGGCCTCCGTTTTCTCATTCTCACGACGGGCGGCCTCCTGTACGATACCGATCCAATCCTCTCTAGACATCCCTGACGGAATGCCATCATCGCCGCCACTACTGCTCACTCGTTGGTGACGGGATGAAGATGTACCCTCATCGGATAGTGGCTCGGAGTACCTCGTAGACCGGGTACTTCGTCTACGTTGAGGTTCCAAGTGATCATCTCTTTCGGCATGCTGAGGCTCGGGCATAAATCGACGTACACGTGGGCGTTCAACGACGATATATCGACTATTCGGCAGATGAAAATTAACCATCAAGGACCTTGGTTGAAGTACAGACAAGAAATAACCTTTTTGGATCTCCTGATCTTCGGGATGGATCATCGAAATTTGTCCTTCAGAATACTCAAATGGTGCGTACAACTCATCATCAGACACGCCCCTAAAGGTTTGAGGAAATTCCATCTCAGACACCTTGGCACGTCATTTGTAGGACATCTCACCGCAAAATCATCAATCATCACCGAAACCCGTCATCACCTCGAAAGCCCAAATCATCAATGCCCATGACGGCCCGTAAATGTGATATTTCTTGGACTTTGTCTGAAACATCCTCAAATAGTACTGAAGGGTCTTTTACGTGTACGCACCCCAAAGAAAACCATTGAATTCATCCTCGTCATCAATCAACTCCCACAACCACGGAAAAACATTGGCCTTCGCCTCGTGACCGAGAATAAAACAATTTGCCATCAACAAGTTTGACAGCTTCACACGAACTTCACCATCAGGATCGTTGGCCGATGTGAGCTCCTTTAGTTGCGAGTTCAACCACGCCGCATTCCTATTAATGCCGCCACTGACGACTTGAAAGAAATGCGATTCACTTGGATGCCTCTGAATCCTAGGATCAAACAGTGTAAGCCCAAATCTCAACCCTGTAATGAGAGCGTGGTCTCGGATGGTGTACTCTACGGCTTGGCCCCTAATGTGGAACCAAATTCCTTGCTCAGTAACAATACAACGAGATATAATAGAGTTTAGCAATTTTTTGTTGTTTTGCCCCGGCTCCCAATTCAAAAAATGTCCGAAAGGTCCCTCTTGAAATCTATCGACTAAGATATAGCTCTCGCTCAGTACGTCACAGATATTAGCCAAGAGTTTAATCCTATAGTAGTTAGTCACATCCATGTTCTTGTTGATCAAATAGCTTCGACGGAACCATGGGGACTCAGATTCCTGTAAAATAGGGACACAATCGATATTATTATTAGTATTTACAAATTTAAGTATTATGTTTAATAAATAATCGTTATGTTTAATATATTAAGTATTGAGCATATAAAATAGTATAAATTTATTGTTAAGATTAATTTAATAATTACTTATATAATTAATTTAAACAAAATATATATATATAAGAATAACAATCTATACTTAGAAAAAATAAATAAAAACATAACATATGCTTTTTGAATTAAATCACATATATACCTACAAAAATTTCTTTTATTTTTCTTAACATATATGTAAATTTCTGAATTTCAAACATCACATATATATATGTTTTTTAATTAAATCACTTAAAAAAATAAATTTAAACAAAATATATATCAATTATTTTTCAAAATAAATATACAAACTATTTTATTAGCTCCAAAATAAAATGTGTTTAACAATATTTACTTAGAAAAAAATAAGAAAAATTATGGTACAAGCAACCGGCCAATCCGGCGACCGAAATGTTAACTTTCCGGCGACCGGAATACGCGTCCGGTTGCCCATTTTCCGGCACCTCATTGCCCGGTCGGCTATGCCAAAAAATTTCTTTTATTTTTCTCAATACTAATATAAATTTTAATGTTTCAAACATCACATATACATACGTTTTAAAATTAAATCACTTTAAAGAAATTAATTTAAGCAAAATGTATATATCAATTAATTTTCAAAATAAATATACAAACTAATTTATTAGCTCAAAAATAAAATGTGTTTAACAATATTTACTTAGAAAAAAATAAGAAAAATTATGGTATAGGCAACCGGCCACTCCGGCGACCGGAATGTTAATTTTCCGGCGACCGGAAAACGCGTCCGGTTGCCCATTTTCCGGCACCACTTTGGCCGGTCGGCTATGTCAAAAAATTTCTTCTATTTTTCTCAATACGAATATAAATTTTAATGTTTCAAACATCACATATATACATTTTTTAATTAAATCACTTAAAAAAAATTAATTTAAACAAAAATGTATATATCAATTAATTTTCAAAATAAATATACAAACTATTTATAAGCTCAGAAAAAAAAAATGTGATTAACAATATTTACTGAGAAAAAAAAAATAAAAAAAACTAGTATATGCAACCGGCCAATCCGGCGACCGGAATGTCAATTTTCCGGCGAACGGAATATGCGTCCGGTTGCCGGTTTTCCGGCATCGGATTGGCCGGTCGCCTATCCCAGTTTTTTATTTTATTTCTCTTTACACATATATAAATTTAATTATGTTAAACATTACATATATATACATTTGTTAATTAAATCATTTAAAAAAATTAATTTAAACAAAATATATATCAATTAATTTTCACACATATATAAATTTCTTTTATATATATAAATTTCTTTTCAAACATCACATATATATATACGTTTGTTAATTTCTTTTATTTTTCTTTACACATATATAAATTTTATTAAGTTAAACATTACATATATATATACTAACTTAGAATTAAATCCTAACAAATGATACATTTATGCATCCCAACACAACAAATACAATTTCATACAATTGGTAACAAATCATAACAAATTGTCATTCCTATCAAATCAATCGAGATCCACAATTAATAAAATTTAAATCGTAACAAATCAAACAATTTAAATCGTAACAAATCAAACAATTTAAATCATAACAAATAATACCATTTTAATTCATACCAAATCATAAAAAAAATTAATACACTTTTTTAAAACATACCAATATTCGCCGTGGTATTATTTCGATCGAGATTCCCATTTCGTTTTCCGGCAAGACTTTGTGTTCCTCGTCATCGCCATCGTTGATTATGTATCCTCCTGACATCATCACTACGGAGTGCTTCAAATTGTGCAATGCTTGAGGTTGTATGCTTGAGGGCTTCCAGAGTTGCAAGTATGATTTTGAGAGTAATGCTTGAGGTTGTATGCTCGGTTGTGAGAGTATGGAGATTTGGAGAAGAGAGTGTCGGGTGCGAGAGTGCGAGAGTAGGGAGAAATTGAATTGTGGTGTGGGAGAAGTTGTGGTGTGTGTATGTGGATTTATATAGAGAGGGAGCTTCGGTTTAGGGTTGGGAGAGAGTTTGTGTGTGTATATGCAGTATTAGATTTATCAAAATTTAGAATATATATAGCCGCTCCTTGCCCCCCCTCCCCCCCTCCCCCCCCGCCTCGAACTTGATTCTTGTTTTTTTTCCTTTGTTAAAGAATCAGATTCTTATTCCTCCCCACCCTTCACGGTTCACGGGAGCAGCATGGAGCAGGGGCCTTTATACACATACAAGGAAAAGCCACGAAGACAGGCGAGGAGGTTCGAATAATGTGGGCCCATAAATACATTAATTTATTATGTAAGGGTACTTTTACCATTAATGGTATTTTTAAGGGCATTTTTTACAATACATTATTTTAAAAGGGTAGAAACACAGTACTGCCCATATAATATTTGAATTTTGAAATAACCGATCAGTACGAAATTTTGACTAAAAAAGTGATATGACTTTGATCTTGTCAAATCAGTCAAGTTAAGTTGATTGATGTCACTCTTATTTGAACATGTAAGATTATAATATATATCTTCGTAACAAATGAGTTATGCTGACCTATAATGCTACTGATAAAAATTATAAAGGGATACTTGAGTGATTTAGAATTTAATCAAAACATATAACTTTAATGAAACGGATTGATTCCAAAATTCCCCTCGAAATAATATCATAATAGGGAAAAATCACCCTTATATAAGAAGGCAATTTTTATTTCCATCCCAATCTACCCCCTCTCTAGTTTTCTACTCCCAAACACAAGCTTTGGATTCTCTTCAATGGAGAAATTGAGAGAGAAGAATTGTGAATGAGAGAGCTACTAGTTTTTGGGTAGGGATTTGGACTGTTGTTTCTTCTCTTAGAAAACTTTTACTAAGACTTTATCATCTTTGTTTGTAGAAGAAGAGCAACATCAGAAGTAGGACGAGATGTGGGTTTAGAAGTGGGAATGGAGAAGAGAACTTTTTATTAGAGATCTTGACATTATTAACAACTTATCTTCTTTCATTTATAGAACTGACTGAAGACATAGAAGATGGTTGAAGTTGGAAAGACAATTGACTAAACATGCTTATGCGAGTGAATTCTACTCCCTCCGTCTCAGGATTTCTGAGGTCTTTCATTTCGGCATGCATTTTCCATGCTTCTCGATGAAGGGTTTTAAAATGAATTTTTTAAGTGTTTTTTCTTTTGCGGGTGTGTATTTGGTGTGAGATGTATAATTGGTGCAATATCTCATTAGTTCCACACAACCATGTAAGGGAACACTTCATTTAATATTTCGACTCCGTTGCTTGAAGAGGATCAAGTTTGCCATTAGCTTATGAAATAAATGAATAACCAATTCCATTTTATTATTTTTTTAATAAAAACACCCAAAAAGGGCGAGAGATTTGACAGACCCCCCAACATGTGACCGGCCGATTTCATTTGAAACAATTTATTTTCCTCAACGGAAAAAAAAGAAAAAGAAAAAAGAACATACTCCTAGAAAACTTTCCAGAAAAAGAAAAAGAAAAAAAAAAAAGAAACTAAACTAAAATAGGAGAAAGAAAAATGGAAGAAACAAACAAAAACCCTCCTTAAACCCTTCCCAATCAACTCAAAATAGCGTTTGCTGCATCAATTCTACACGAAATGGCTCATCGTATTGCTCGAGGACTACGAGGGGCCATCAAAACTCTTGTTTTTCATCAAACCCATAAACCCCTAAACCGATTTCTCTCATCCTCAACCGGAAATTCCGTCGCCGAAATGCGAAAATCGGCTTTCGAGGGCAACATTCTTCGCCTCCTTCGGAACGAAATCCAGTACGAGCTCGATCATTCCCCGCCTTCTGAGGTATTAGGTTATTACCTTTGCTTAATTTCCATTTTTTTTATCTCAAAATAACTAAATGATTTGTGGTGTTTTGTTACGATTTACTCTTCGGGTGTTTTGGAATTTTGATTTTGAAAATTTTCTGAGTGTAAATTGGGCAACCCTGATATTTTTTTCCTGAATAAACTTGCCTGGGGTCGAAGATTTTTGTAATTGTTATTGTTATGTTAATGACTGCGCATTACATTTCATTTGTTCTTTTTGGTTCTTGGTTCTGTATTTGTATAGTGAATAAATTCTATTCCTTAATATCTTGTCAATAGCTTGATAGTTGTGTACTGTTCTCGTTTTACACTGTTCTTCAATGAATTAATAGTATAAAGATATATTCCTTTCCAAGCTGAGGGTTCACTAGTTCATTTTCTTCAGCTCCATCTTCTTAAAAGTCTGGACTCTGGTGTGTTTCAACTGGTTTTGGTGAAAAATTGTCATGGTTTAGCATAAAAGCTTTATTGTAATCATCTCTTGTGGCTTGGGTGGGTCTATTAAGGTTTGTGGAGATAACGAAGTTAGCAGTCATTTTTTATATCTCGGGTCTCGGGTTTGAGGTTTAAGGTCTGTGATGTACCAGAAAACCAGCGGTTTCCATGAGACTAGAAAATACGAACTTTAACTTTGAGGTTTGAAAGATAAGCCGTAGTAATTCTCTCATTTCAATGCCCTTGCCTCCGTAACAAGATCTGATGCATGGCTAGGAATTCTGTAAATGTATTTCTTTGTTAGCTAAGTCTTCCAATGCACCAACCAAGAGAGCTCTGTTTCGGTCCATATTTATGAAGGAAATCGGTACTTTAGATGTTCCTATGGTCCCTGTACAGCGAAAAACTACTCAGTCCCTGCAAGCCTTTCGATGGCATCAGTGCCAAAGAAGCTTGAATGTTCGTTTTTTGTTTGTTTTTTTTTTTTTTTAATTTGTTTTTTATTTGTTTCTTTTTAGGTCTCTGAAATCAGGTTTAAGTCATCTTTTGCCATTTTGAGAGAGTTGGAAAGGTCGTAGCTGACTATTATATGTTTGTCTTTACTTATATTTGCCTTTGTTGAACAAATACATGCCTATGATTGTTTCCCCTGTTGTGAGAGGGTCAACAATTTCGATATGGCCATGTTGTGTTGAATGCTTTGATTTCTTCTACCATGATTTGATGGATCTTGTCAATTGCTTCAATCTTTTTCTCTGTAATTTGGGATCAGGTGTAGAGCTCAATGCAAAGAGAAAAGAAAGACAGTTGTAGTAATTTGAAAGAGTTGAATAAAAGCCTCGAATGAACTCCCAACAAGATACAAAACTTGCCCCTCAGCCTAAGCTGATAACTAGTGATACGCAGGGGTGTGATTTATAGGTAATTAAAAAAATGCAAACTAGATGAGAAAATTATCGTGCTAGTTATTAGTAAGACATCCAATAATAGCCTTCCTAATCGTTCTCCTATTTTATTGGCTAATTTGATTTTTATACCACTTAGGATAATATTACATTTTTACGTAAGCTGATCAGCATGTGATATTTTACATTTTAATCACAAAAGGGACGGAACTTCTATTGCTTCAGATGCTGCCTAGAATATTCTTCTCCATTGGCATATTCATGGCACAATATGATGTCATTTAAAAGTGGATCATACATGAGCATTTGAGGAAAGGTTTTTCACATTTCTTGGGATTTTTGTTTTCTCCTCTTCAGATGCTGTTGCCTCTTCTTTGTGCTTTCTCTTTTCTCTTATTTGGCTAAACCTTTCTCAAGCAAAAAATTAGTAGATACTCATAAGATTATCTGAGAAGTTCCCTTAGTAGTTAGGAGCTGATACTAAGTTACTCCATTTCCTGGGAGTTGCCTTTTAAGGTTAAACTTCACTCCCGAATTATTCATGAAGGTAAAAGAACAAGGGGAAAACACACTTGCTAGTGAATTACTACAAATGATTGTTCGAGAAGTTCTATGCCCATCTTGATGTCCTCATCCTTCCTCACCATTCATAGGGATCCTGTATCATTGGCAAGTTTTTGCTTTAACCGTTAGTTTTGGCTACAATGGTCGTGTGGTTAATTGGGCGTAGCAACACTCAATCTTGAGTTTAATGTATTTATAGGGGCACAAGCACTAGGATGTAGTGAGCATTATATCTCAAAAACATTTATTCTTGAAAAGTTTCTTTCAGCTGCCTGTGCATCTTCATTTTTGGTTTAGTCTCATGCTATAAATGATTCTTCTTCCCAATATGATATTACTACCTTGGTTGTTAGTATTGTAATGATCACAAAAGTATTATCTCCATCACATTTAAGATGGTTATATAATTCATTGTGATTTGTGAAGTCATTATTTGTTTCATCTTGTTGTACAATTCAAGAAGTATTTAATGGTTTTGCTGGAATAACACACACACACAAAAAAAAAAAAAAAAGAATTACCTAACATTCTTCATGCTTGCAGCCTATACCAGAATTCAATTCATTCAAGGTTGATGAACGATCAGGAGAGCAGTGGATTCGGTTAAGTAGGAAATTCGGAGATAATGAGGATATCAAAATAGAGGTAACTATGTTTGATGGATCTGTTCCCATGAAAATGCATGATGACGCGGAGGATGTAAAGCTTCATGTCACTTTGATAGTTGATGTTGTAAAGGGGGAAGACAACGACATTTTGGAGTTTGTTTGCTCTGGATGGCCAGATGACATAGAGATACGCAAGGTATTTACTCGAGGGCACGGTAGGATGAAAGCCCATCCATATATGGGGCCCGAATTCAAGTATGTCGTTCATTTCTCAAGACCTGCTGATAAATTTAGAATGCATTTACTTTTCGCGATAACCATGTTTCGATTTCTAGGGAATTGGATGACGAGCTTCAAGATTCTCTCTACGATTTCTTAGCGGAAAGGGGTGTAGATGAGAAGCTGTCTGGTTTCCTGCATGCCTATATGAAAAACAAGGATAAACACGAGTACCTACGCTGGATGGAAAGCATGAAAACTTATATCCAGAAGAAATAGGTAACTCTATTGACGAAGCTCCATCTGTTTTGATTGCAGTGATGCCTTTTGGTTGTGCTAACAAGTTAAAAACCTCGATTTTAGAACTTAGAAGATGAAAAATGCCCATGAGATTCTTGCACAGTATTGTTTAGGGCATTCTTAGCTCTTTGCTTTTTGTTGAGCAATGTTAGAGAATTTTTCTGCAGGTGCTTTATTCCATCCCATAAGTATATAGTTTGATCCCTTTTTATTATTATCATATGATGGTGGAAGGCTCAGGTTAGTCGGTCCGGCCAAATTTTAATCGGAAATTGAAGGGAAAAATTTGTCATGCCATATATATTCCACCTTCATACGCCCTCTATTACGCTATTATTGCTCTTGTGAATTCCTCAGAATCAACTATAATAAAGAATGATAAGAACATATATGGATTCTTCATGTCCAGTTTATAGGTATATATTAAAACTTCTCGTTCTTTTTTGTTTTTCTTTTCTTCCTTTTTTTCATCAAGCTAGCTTCTGCATTTTCATTCAATGAATTGATCATGCATTTGTAGGCTATTATGGGTTTTTTGTTTCTAGTAAAATATTAAAATACATATTTTGTTGTTCCAAAAAAATCCTTTTCTTAGAAGAAGTTATGCTGAGATTATTGCAAATTTTATGATGGTTCTTGTACAACCTTTCCATTTTTATATTTATTTAGTTTGGTCTACATATAGCTCAACTTAACATCATTTATTCAATGACAAGTACTTGGGCCATCCTGCAATCATGTTATTGAAAATGTGTGCCACATTTTTTTGGTGGGTATAGACTTTGGGACTATAGTTAATAGGAATTAATTTTTTTTAGAATTAAAAAGAAAGATTTATTTTATTTTATTTTATTTTATAACGATTGTGCTATAATAGTATATCACTAGTATGACTGGCAAGGCAACATTATACATTAAATATATTTTTCAGGTGTACGTATGTTGGCCTAGTGATAGTATGGTTGATGTCAGAGGCGGAACTAAGGGGTGCTAGAGTGAGCTAGTGCACCCTTCAATTTTATTATTATTATTATTATTATTATTATTAGAAAATTGCATCATAACACCTTACCTAAACATTGTGATCTATATTTTATGAAGAATGAGAGATTTTTTTTTGGATAATATAACACTGCTTAGTATATATATATGACTGTATACAAGTTGAAAAATTAGTACAACACCGTCGATTAATATTTTTTTGCCTTGCCACTAGTTGAAGTGCAGAGACTAATTTTAGTCTGAATCTATGTTGCATGGGTGTGAGAGTGCGGGTGCGGGGGCGATACGATTCGGATATGCGGATATGAATTTTTAAAAATTTTAGGCTGCGATTCGTCGATGATACGTTTATATATTTATATTTTATTATATATATTACCCATTTTATAAAAAAATCATAAATTAAATACTATTCAATTAAAATGAAGATTTCAATTAAACCCAATAAATTAAATACTATATTGATTTTGTAGTGAATTTAAATTTTATGACAATACATATAAAAAAAAGTATAAAAAAAACCTAAAATATAAAATTATTTAAAAAAAAATCCCAAAAAAATTCGGATTCTTACCGGATACGCGTATCCTACCCACTGGATACGCGTATTCTTTTTTTTTTTTTTTTTGTAGGATTTGCCAGGTGGCGAATCCGGTGCGTATCCCACGCGAATCGCACCCGCACCCGTATCCCCCACGTATCCGATACTGCATTGTTGTATTTTTCGAAGAATCCATGCATTATAGGTCTGAATCCACCATTGTACGGTTTTTCAGCTTACAAATAAATTTTTCATTAAAAAAAAAACCCACATTTTTTTTTTTCAGATAAAGAGACACAAAGAGGAAGGTTCATATATATAGCATGCACCCACTCTTCTTACATTGCACTTGAACGTATAATCAAGATATAGTGTAATTTGTGTTTTTGTTTTTATTCTTTTAATAGATCTCATACCATCCTTACAGTGAGAGCCATTAATTAGAGGACTTAATCCCCCACCAATGTATTTTTTATTTTTTTTTCCCTTACAAATTCATTAAATTATAGTAGTAGTTATTTTCTACAAATTTTTCGTTCTAAAGCCCCCATCATCGAATTAAACACAGAAAATTATATCGTAATTTGGAAAAAAATAAAATAAAAAAATAGCTCTCACTGAAAAAAATTGGCAGTCTACAAGTAATTACCTTAGATTTCTTTTATTTCTTTTAATGTTACATATTTGTAATACTCTACTTCCATAATTGTAATTAGTAATCACGATGCTCTCATGAAAACTTGATGAGAATATCAGGACTCATATTGCTTCTTAGTTTCTCTTCTTGGTTTTTATGAGAACTAATTATATATGTGTGCATACGCACGATTGACACATGCAAGGGCGGACGTAGAAAAATTGTTCAGTAGTGGTTGAGTTTTAAACTTTTGAATCCGGCACCACACACCTAAAATTCAACTCGTTGGTGGGCTTTTAATATATAAGTTCATTAAAAATGGCAAGAATTTTATGAATTTTTAAGTTTAAAAAAGAAAAAAAATGTATATTGTGGAATACTCGCGCATATACACACATGTATGTATAACATTTTAATATTTCGATGATCTATATAGGATCATCGAAACAATATTGTCATAATACATGAAAAACATTATCATAGAAGAAGTGACAAACATTATCATAGAAGGAGTATATATAAAGAACTGTACGTTGTTGCAATCAAGAGTTTTAAAACACAAATGGAAATTCAGCTTCATGGTCTATTTCTCTAACTGTGTTGGTAGGGTTATTCACCTGTCACTAGGGTACAATATTGATGACAATTCATTATAAATTAATATACGTTGAGAGACATTAAGTAACCACTACGCCTGATTATTACATAAGATTATCATAAATGGATTAAGAAACCCTCGTTAATAATAAAATTAAATTATATTATATCAAAATTGAAGAATTTTGTTTAAGAAAAATCGATTTTGATGTACAGTTGGTACAATAAAGAGGATGTCATCCGAATAATTCTTGATACAAAACAATATTTATCATAGATCAAATATATAAACCTTATTAGAATTGAGCCTACACCCCCATAAAAAAACCTGATCAGAGAGAGGAGGGCCCACATCCAAATTATATGTTGAGCTCGAGACCTTTTTTCAAATTGACGTGAGACAAATGTGTAACTTCAACATTTCTACTCTCACGTAAATGACCGCCGATTTTCAACGTGAACAACAAAACGTCATATATTGGCTCTAATACTATCATGGAATTAAGACTATACCCCCTTAAAAGACATTATAAGGGGTCATCCAAATTATATGTTGAGTTTGATTTTTTTTTCTTTTCTTTAAGTCAATGTGGGACAAACTGGTGGATTTAATTAACCAGTATATTTATAGAGAGAAATGATATGTTACTCCCCTATTCATGTGCACATGCGGCGTTTTATCACTTTGACATTATTTTGTTCAATTTTTTCAATTGTTTTATATTCTAGTACCTTATAAATTAATTTAGAAATTATAAAATCTAATAAATAAATAAAAATCAAAACTCGATTTGTTTTATTACTCATTTTTTTAAGTTAAAAATAAAAAATAATAAATCGAGCTTTGATTTTTATTTATTTATTAGATTTTATGATTTATATATTAATTTATAAGTACTAGAATATAAAATAATTAAAAATATAGAACAAAGTAATGTCAAAGTGATAAAACGACGAAGATGCTCACAAATGGAGGAGAGAGTGAGTGTGTGTGTGTGTGTGTGTGTGTAAGAGAGAGAGAGAGAGAGAGAGAGGAATGACATGCCACACCCCCCCCCAACCCTGAGCACCTTCATGGGCACCTTTCGCCGTTTGCTCATTTTAGAATTATTTTGTTTGAATTTTTTGATTGTTTTATATTTTAAGACCTTAGAAATTAATATTGAAATCATTAAACCTACAAAATATATAAAAATCGACACTCGATTTGTTATTTTTTTTCCATCAAACTTCAAAAATGAATAATATGACAAATTGAGTGTTGATTTTTATATATTTTGTAGGTTAATGATTTCATTATTAATTTTTAAGGTTTAAAAATATAAACAATCGAAAAATCCAACAAAATAATGCTAAAGTGAGCAAACAGAGAAAGGTGTTCAGGAAGGTGCTCACGGTCGGGGGTGCTCCTCTATATATGTATTAGCGAAACTATCCTTAAAAATTGAAATAAGTGAGAATATAATATGTATAATAAAATCATATAACCTAATTTAGTATATAATTCTGTATCATATAACATTATGTTATTAATTTAATTCATAATATAGATATAGTAGCTAGATAAATAATTTGTAAAAACTAACACCTTATCATAAAGTACTGTATAAACTTTGTGCAGGGTCACTGGTACACAGAATTAATAACAAATTTGCAAATTTTATAGCGACTATGATTGCATGTGGTCGATATTTGCAAATTTCACAACATTCACCATATAATGATATTACTACACACCCACTTTTATTGGTATGTATGGTACGATAAATTAGTGCAGTCTGCACAATCGCAAAAAATGAATGGGACGTACAAAAGCGTTTTAATGAATAAAATGAACTTCGACAGATCATAACATCCCATCTTTCGACAGCTCATAAGATTATAGATCTTCCGTGAAGAAGAGGTAGAAGAGGGAAAAATAAATTGAATAACATCTGATCTAGCTATATATAGTGAAAATTTTATATCGTTCATCATAGGAATAATGCTCTCATATTCATCATAGAAATTCTTAATGTGCTCATGACTGAGGTGTCGAAAATATATTAAGGAAAATATTATTAATATATATTATAAAAATAAATCTAACTTTTAAAAAAAAAATTACTAAAAAAACTAATCTCTAGTCATACTTAATATGTCACTACTGATATGGCAGTGCCACATTGGCAATGTTTCGAAGTAGGGTTTAATTTATTTTATTTTATTTTATTTTTTTGCAAAATTTAATTTTTAGGATATGTGTGTATATAACCCCGGTAAATTCATATTGCAACAACTTTAGCCCAAACTTTACATGTGTGACAATCTTAGCCTTATAAAGTTAATTTGTGACAAAATTAGCTCAAACTTCACGTGTGACAATTTTAGCCTTATAAATTAAAATATGTTATAATTTTAGTCATTTTAATGAATTCGAACCAGAAAATTTAGTTGACAACGAAGTCCCCCAAAATAAAATGATTCTGAGAATCTTTATGTTATATTTAAAAGTAAAATATACACTCTATTGAAAACGAATGCAGTTGCTAACCAACTATTTTCAATACCAAAATTCATTAAATGACTAATATTGTCACACACTTGGATTCTAAGGTTAAAACTATCATGAATCAGTGCTAAATTTGTTACACAATGAATTTATCAGCTAAATTTGAGTATTTTGCACATATATATATATATATATATATATATATATATATATATATATATATATATATATATATATATATATATATATATATATATAGTTTGGTTCATATAAAAACAAGTTATGGTGTGAGAAATATTGAATAATAGAGAGTATTGGAGATATTCATAAATCTTCTTGATGATTTGTTACACTTGGGATCCTTTATTCATATTTTCGTGTTCCAACCGTATACCAAATCTTAATTTTTACAAATTTCAATAATTTTAATTTATAGTGATTTAGTTTACTTTTATATTTATTTAATTTCTAGGGTTCACCCATCGATTAGGTTTATAATTATTTTTTAGTTATATTAATATTTTGGTTGATAATCCAAAAGTAGGGATTATAATTATTCAAAAAGTGTATTTTTATAATTTAAAAAAAGTATATTTTTATATACAAAGATTTATTATAATTTACTATGTTATAGTAATATGTATATTTACAATAAGATTGAGAACACGATTTCGAGCTCCCATCTGAATTTGTTAAACTTGGGTATTATATTAGATTGATATGTTGTACCTCTTTATTATTTCTTTCCATTTATATATCTTGTATCTCTTTATTATTTCTTGGAGTACATACCTGATGAATATATATATTAATGTAATTCAAGCCAATAATTCTACATGCCTAGCTAGAATTATACTTATGTCTTACATTTCAACTGTAATTTCTTAGTTATTGTTGGGATTGATTATTCCATAATAGAGCATTTTTCATAATTTCTCAATATTCAGTAATATATCCTAAATAGTATCCGCAATATGTGATAACAATAATTTATAATTCCAAACGAATGAGGATCTAAAGCGATGATTCATTTCAAATCTAAAAATATTTCTAAAACCATTAATTTTAGTAACCCTTGGCTATGTGTATACTTTAGTTTCAACATTTCTGGTTGTTTTTACGGATTCGGATCCTCTGTTATAATTTCGTGTGACATTTCTTATTGCATCAATAGATGTTTGCCATGTATCCACAATATTTCTAAAATCAGTCATTTTTGGTTATTGCTGGAAAATATCAATTACCAAATAATATTCAATTTTTATTATTGTTAATTTTGAAATATTGTGAATATATACATGACAATCATGCATCGGTGGAATAGGATATGTCACAAATAACAATGCACTAAATTTAAGTTTATAGTTTGACGATTTCATCTAATTGGACAACCAAGTCAAACCTAAAACAAAAGAAAATTGTGTATGACGTGTTGTTTGATCCCATAAACGAGATCACTATCATACATAGAATTCAAGCTAGAAAGAGTTTTTTATAGAGTCAAATAAATTCAGTAATGGATAATATCTTACATTCTTATTGGAAAAATGTAAGAAATCCAGAAAAGAGAGAGAGAGAAAGAGAGAGAGAGAGAGAGAAGAGATGACTAGAAAGATAACGATAAAAGTCAGAGTTTGAGAGACAAGTCCAACTGTTTGAACTCTTGTTGAGGGCAGACCCCGTCAAACCTAGCTGCTCCGCCGCCATTCTCCGCCGCCTGCCGCCCTACCCCTGGCTGCTGATGGAGATACCTCCTCGGGAACATCAGGACCCCAACATTCGGCTTATGATAAATCGTCGAACGAAACTGCATCCCAAGGGACGCACCATGCAGAGGGAGCCACGCCACCCTCGAGCGGAGGCGGAGCGCCACCTCATCAAGGTGGCGCTGCCGTTGCTTCTCGATCAAACGCTCTCTTCTGTGAGCGTTCTGATGGCCGCCTAGAGCCTGAGCGCTGCAGAACTTTTGAGTGCAGTAGTTGCATGAGAAAACCCGATTTTCGAATTTCTTCGATTGATTATTTACCTTCAAATCTTGGCTTGAAATCGAGTTTCGATCCAAAATCAAGTTAAAGCTGTGATTGAACTTGTCTTGTTTTGAATGTAGTGAGCACCTTCTTCTTCCACAGCAGTTGAGTATTTGAAGCATGATAATAATGAGTAATAATTGGATTCTTTTTCTAAATTTGATGCCTCCATATGTTTGCAGGGTTTTGTACGAAAGATCTATTTTATTGCTAACTTGTACTAATTTGTGAAGTGAGGGAAATATGGGGTTTTATATGGCCACAAAGTTTGCAAATTCTAATTTTAGGACAAATGATCCCATCCGCGTAGATAAGTATATAATATAAATTCAGGCTATAATATGTAAATTATATAATACTACCTCCATTTCACCGGGAATGATCTATTTGTTTTTGGAAGTTCTGGCACGTTTTTCCACGCTTCAAAATGATGGGCTTTAAAATGAATTTTTAAAGATTTATTTCTTTTACGGGATACTACGACTATCATAGTATCCTGTAAAAGAAAGAAATCTTCAAAAATCCATTTTAAAGCCCATCGTTTTGAAGCGTGGAAAAACGTGCCAGAACTTCCAAAACTAAATAGGTCATTCCCAGTGAAATGGAGGGAGTATTATTTAGGCTATAATATTTTTAATGTGGATAAGTATTAAATGTAATATTAGTGTATAATTTTATCTATTTTTTTTAAAAAATAGAGATAAGATAGGGAAAAGGGAATCTCAATTCTCAATCCTTTGCTGGAGAAGGGAAACGAAAAGGAGGAGTATGAGGAATCAGAAACCCAAAAGTGAGGAAAGGGAATATTGGAAAAATGACAACCAAAACCTTTCAGATTACCTCAAATAAAATTGCGTCTTAAAATGATAATATGTTCCATCATAGAAAACGTAGAATAAAATATGTATAAGTACTACATTATGCTATAACGTTTTATTTTTTATTTTTATTAGATCCTATTCTTAGCCCTCCGTTTTCTTATCCACCAAAGAGAACACCCTCGTAAAAGTGCATATATTTAGACTCCGTTAACTTTGACGTATAAAGATGTAAAATGAGATATAAAGGAGTATAATATTGTTTTCTTACCACTTTATAACTTGTTTACTTTGAGGTATATATAAAAATTCGGTCAGCTCTCTTTATATTATACTATGGTATAATATTATACTTAGAAAATGGTGTGATAATTCTGTACCACCTTTTACCACTTTTGTAAAAAGATTTCTCTACCTTCACATACCATTTATCAATAAAAAAAATAAAATAAGAGCAATTTAGACGTTTCATATTTTATCCATCAATCTCCTACAAAGTAAACAACATATTTATACAATATAAACAATTGTACAAACCTATTATCATTCAAAGTAAGTCCATCTATTTATTATAAATTTATACAACATTATATTATCTCACTCTATCACTCTAGATGAAAGTATAAACGCACCTTTATATATATATATATATATTTCTGTGGCAATGTCGGTACGTTTTCAAAATACCCATTCAATTCTATTTTAATTAGTACGGGTGGTTTTCTGATCACATTTATTTGTAAGACAACAATGCCAGATAAGGATATTAATAGAATGTAAGGTGCGGTAGCTAGGGGCATCCACAAGAAATTACTATTTTATTACAAATACTACTGTTTTATTCTCATTTCTCAATTTTAGCACGTGGACGTGGTGGGTATTATAAACTACATCTAATAATTTACTCCCTTCGTCCTCCATTTCTTGATACTTATACTATTCGGCACGTATTTTCACCGAAATCTAGTATGAGTTTTAAAATATAATTTTGAAATATTTTTTCTTTTAAGGAATAGTACGACACTCGTAGTATCCCGTAAAAGAAAAAATACTTCAAAATTATATTTTAAAACCCGTACTAGGTTTCGGTGGAAATACGTGCCGAAAAGTTTGGGTCAAGAAATGGAGGACGGAGAGAGTATATAATATGTACTCCTTCCGGTCTTTTCAAGTTGATACACTTTTTTTCAGCATTTGTGACAAGCGTTTTCGAGCGTCTTGATGATGAGTTTTAAAATATCTTTTTAAAGATTTTTTTTCTTTACGGGATACTAGAAGTGTTGTAGTATCCCGTAAAGGAAAAAAAAAATTAAAAAGATATTTTAAAACTCATCATCGAGACGCTCGAAAACGCTTGCCACAAATGCTGAAAAAAAGTGTATCAACTTGAAAAGATTGGAGGGAGTATATATTGTTTGTATTACTCATGTTGAAATTAGTAGGAGGTGATATGATAAAAGTGGGTAGAGGTAGGGGTGAAAACGGATCGGATACGGACGGATAGTGCTTATACCGTATCCTAACCCATATTTTTTTCTCGGATTCGGAGTCGGATACGGAAAAGCCGGATTCGGATACGAATCCGGAATATTCGGAATACGGATACGGGACGGATATGGAACGAATCCGGATCGAATTCGAATAAATATAATCGGATAATATATTTCATATGAAAATCATCTGGATGTGATTGAACCACATGAAAAAAAAAACTACCTATGCAATCTTTCATAAGAGTCTAATGCAAATTTTTAAAATTGTACATCTATTAAAAAACACAATTTTTAGGATTAAAAAAATACAAAATAAATTTAACAATTCAACACAAATGGAGTATATAGAAACCTATATATATATTACTCACTACCTACACATTTTATTGTTTGGAAAGAATTAGGCAATTTAATCCCAAATTAGACAAACTTAGGGCCACATTAATTGGACCCTTTAATTAAGGGTTTTTTTTTTGCAATTAAGGGGCTAATTTCATCAATACGCACACTCTCTCTTTCTCTCACAATCTTCTAGGGGACTCAAAAGTCAAAACCCAATTTCACACCATATCTTCGTCGCCCCCTTCTACCCTAGCTCGTCCTCTCCTCTCTATTCCATGTATGGGAGCTTCTCATCGCCGGATGCTCTTCCAGTCGCTGGCAGCGGGGTCGGCCCAGGAGCTTCTCGATCTGCGGCGGTGCGAGCGGGGCCGCGTGGGGACGACGCGCGGTCGTTGGACTCGTTGGTCTTGGGGATAGCGGCAGCGGCGGCTGGGGACGAGGCAAAGATGTGGGGTGCGTGCCGAGGTTGAGGCTAAAGAGGGAGCAGTGGGATTGGGCGAGATCGGCGAGGGAGGTGTGGGTGGGGGGCGGAGGAAGTGGTTGACGGTCGAGAAGAACGGCGGCCATGGATGTTCTCGAATCTATTTCAATTAAGTATATGCCTGTTCTTTAATATGATTCTTGAATCTGAAAATTATTGGGCATTCTCTCACGTAAATTTTTGGGGAAAAAAGTCAAAATATAAATTTCGAATTGAAAAAATTATTTAAAAAATAATTAATCAAAATAAATATTGATCGATAAAATTTATTTATTCAGAATACTTAAATATATTTTTTAATTAAGTTAATACAAAAATTATTCATAAAATAATGCTAACATATTACCATAAATACTATTATTAAATATACATAATATAAAATAAAATATATTTAAAAAATCCGGATATCCGGATTTGTTATCCGGATAATATCCGATAAAATATGGTAAAACTCGGATACGGTCGGATATTATGTAATCCGAATCCGAATCCGTATCCGAAATCAACTATGCGTATCCGAATTCGTATCCGACCGGATATTATTTTTTTGTTCCGAATTCGATACCGACCGGATACGGTTCCAGATCGGTCGGGAAATATCCGATCCGTTTTCACCCCTAGGTAGAGGAGAGTGTTGTGCATTAGTGCAGATATATGTCAATCAAACTAATTAAGTTCTCAAATGAGATATCAGCAAACCAAATCTTTTTTTAAAACATATTTCATTGAATTTTCTGAAATGTTCCATTGCTCAAACTCAAAGTCATTTATTGATTCCATGACGAAGTAGTTAGACTAGCCCTACACTATCAACTCCCCCCTCCCCCCAAAAAAACATAGTAAAATAAAATGTCCCAGTTTAATTTATAAAATGTCCCAATCGCACAACCACCATTACACTAGGATGAGATTATCAGTCCCCCAATTTATGTCTCCGAAGCGTGTTACTAAATCTTTATTTCTATTGATTTTATATTGTTTTGATAAAAAAAAAAAAAAAATGCTATAATATAGTAAATCATAATGGACATTATAGATAAAAGTCATAAATTTTAATAATTATATACCCTAATTTTGGACTTATGAACTCTAATATAACTAATAGTAGTGAAATTAAATGCTAAAAAATAATTAT
This sequence comes from Mentha longifolia, assembly GCA_001642375.2. NCBI lineage: Eukaryota > Viridiplantae > Streptophyta > Magnoliopsida > Lamiales > Lamiaceae > Mentha > Mentha longifolia. The sequence continues at coordinate 11,109,197 of CM038116.1, forward strand.
AAATCCTAATTAGATGGGTGGACCCTATAAAATTATTATTAAATCCAATTAAATCATTATAAATTAAAATTATTAAAAAAACGCGTACAAAACTAATACTCTATAAATTAAAATTTGAGACACGGTTGAAATACAGTAATTAGGACCAATGTTTTAAACCCGGACCAGACCGGGCGATTGAACCGGTTGAACCGGGAAACGACATGGTGCCGGTTCCCGGTTTTCCCAATTTTGGCCGGTTCAACCTCGGTTCGACCCCGGTTCGACCGGTTGAACTGGGAACCGGTGGCCTCGCCAGTTTGACCTCCGGTCCGGTTTTTAAAGCATTGATTAGGACGGAGGATCCCAAGTACATTACACATGCATGGAGGTACATCCATCTGAATAATTCACTTGCAACTTGCACATTTATTTTCCTTTTCTTTTACCTTCGTGAGTAATTCAAGAGTTCAACAACTTCATTGAGTTTTAACCTTACAAAGACAACTCACAGGAAATAACATTTAATTAATATCGACTCTTGAGGGGACTTCTCGGAAATTTTATGAGTTACGTCTACCACTTTTTGCTTGAGAATAGTTTTTGCCATATAAGTGAAAAGGTAAAACAAAAAAAGTGGCAAACCTCTCAAGTGAATAGAAAACAAAAATCTCAAGAAATGTGAAAATCATTTTCTACAAATGCAGGTGTAAAGATTCACTTTTACTGCATGACATCATAGGTGTTATGTATATATAGTTTTTGTATATATCGTGACCTATTAATTTAGAGACAACTTACCAGTTGAGTTGCATTTCGTTGTCTATTTTGTTATGGAGAAGAATATGCTGGCACCTAAATCAATGGAAGTTTCGTCCCTAGCTTTTCTGAATAAAATGTATAATATCACATGCCTATAAGTCAGATGAGATTTGATCCTTTGTTCCAAATTCGGAATGCTAATTGTGTTCTTAATCTTAATTTTTATTAGTTTTATATTATATTTTATAAAAAAGTTACTAAAGTACTACTATAATATAATAAATTATGATAAACATTTATAAATAAAAATTGGAAGTTTTAATAATTATATTTACTAGTTTTAAATTATCAACCCTAATATAACTAATGAAAATAAAATTAAATGCTAAAAAATAATTATAAACCCTAATTGGAGTGAACCCTAGAAAATAATTATAAAATGAAATTAAATCATTATAAATTAAAATTATTGAATAAAAATGCACAAAATTAGTAGAATTTCATATTTGATACACGGTTGGAACATGAAAATGGGGACATATGATCTCAATTGTCTATGTAAGCTTATAAGTGGGCAATTTATAAGTGGTAAAACGTTTCTTATTTCTACTAAAAGGTTGGAGGTTCGAATTATCTTGATGCTTACGTGTGTGTGAATTTTAATAGTGTTATTATGGAAAACTAACTAGTCTCTTAAATGTGAAAAATTAATTAGTCAAAATCATACTCTAGGCGGCATTCGCTTTGGACCCATGTGTGGCTCTCACTTAATTTGGGTAGCTAGCTTTCACTCCGGATCATGCCCCACGACACCAAGTTGCATTCTCTCAGGTAGCCTGCATGCACGTAACCCTTTACCTAGTAGCCCTTTCCCACACCATGCCTTGAGCTCTCAACGAAAACACTAATGAAGTGATCCTGCTCGATGACCATAACAATAATCTACAATAAACTTGTGAAAGTCACTAATCACCTGGATCATGCGAAGTTTATATAACCTTATTTTTCTTGGACCGAATATCATGATACTTCAATTATGAAAATAACATACACAACCTTAATATAGGTTGGAATCTCCGAGTTATAATCTAACTAAATAACAAATAATGCAAGTATAAATAAAAGATGCAATTTTTTTATACTCATCTAAGTTAAGGAACGTCAAATTATACTCATCAACATAAAAAATACAAATTATACCAATTTGGACCAAATACCCTTAATGAGTTGACTTTGACTGATTTTTTGATTTTTTTTGGAATTTCTTTTACGTTTTTTTTTTGAATTTTTTTTCAAATTTTACGTTTGTTTTTAAAAAATTTCTGACGTTTTTATGGACTGAGACTATTGGGACTATTAGCACCAAATAGTCCCATTGTTGAATAAACGCCGAATCAGAACTGTGACTATTGAGACTGTTAGCACCAAATAATCCCTATACGTCCAAACAAGATGAAAAAAATCCTAAATCAGAAATGAGACTATTGAGACTATTAGCACCAAATAGTCCCAATAGGCCCAAACAAGATGAAGAATCCCTAAATAAAAATGAGACTATTTGGACAATTAGCACCAATAGTCTCAAATCTCAATACTCCCAACAAGATGAAGAAACCCTAAATCAGAAATGAGACTATTGGGACTATTAGCACAAAATAGTCCCAATGGCCAAAATCATAACTGGGACTATTAATCAGAATAAAATCAGAACTGCAACCCTCAATCCAGTAAATAAAATCAGAATAAAATTATGATTTCAATCCAAAAAATACACAATGACAAACAAGATGAATAAATCCTAAATGAGAAATGAGGCTATTGGGACTATTAACACAAAATAGTCGCAATAGGCCTAACTTCGAGTAGCAGTACACCATCGTCGTCTCTGTTCAAGAGATCCTCCCCTGCCGTCTTTCCCAGCTCCTCCGACCGTAGATCTGGAAGTTAAATCCTCCGTCTCCGCGAGCCGATCCCTTAAATTCTCCACCACCACCGCCCTCTTTTCGTTCTCCGGCGCCGCCGCCACCTCGACGAGGTCTTCTCTCGATGGGAATCGGTCGAGCTATTCTTCAACGGCCAGATCCGATGCTGAGGAAGTGAAATCTGGCAAAATCTGCCACCGTCATCTCCACGGCTGCCGTCGTCTCCATGCCAAAAAAATATTACAATCATCCAAAAAAAACACAAGTTACAATCATTCACTTACAAAAAAAATACAATTATTAAGTGTCAATGTCAACCGCACTTTGCTAATCGATAGCTAAGCTCGGTGATTCGTGACTATGGTGGAAATTAACGAATAATTTACAAAAGATGGGAAATTTTGGAATTTGATACGAATATATTATAGAACAAACACTGATAGATGGACGTAATAGACGGATAAGGTACGACCCCACTTGTCATGGTTCTGACTTGATTTACAACCATATCAAAAGGATTCAGAAATATCGGAATGTACGCAGCGGAAATGTGTTTAAGAATACATGTATGAGGACATGTATTACCAAGAGTAATCTTCAACTAATACTACTCGCTAACTTTGACAAAAGCATCGCCGGTCACTCTCCCTTCATCAAGCTCAACCTGCACATTGGAAATAATGTACATGGCGTGAGTACAAAGTACTCAGTGGACACATGTCCAAAACATTTTATTGTCAGGCCATTCATAGTGAAGCATAGGGTTTTTCTTGAAAGGCCTATGTTCACGAAAACTGAGTTATCTTAAAAGCGTCTGCAGACTAAGTTATGTAGTATTCTACCATATCTGAATTTGTTGTGTCCGAGGAGGCGGCCACCTCACTTGGTCACGTGATCGGTCACTATCTGGAATGACACGATCAATGTGTACACTAGTCCAAGAATAATAGCTGATCATTCAAGGCTCCGAATTCGATTTATGAATTGACATATGCGCCTATTTAACAGATAGGCATCATACAAAAAAACTGAAAATATTTATGGCATGACAGTACTTTTAAAAGAGCTACTGATCTAATAAAACATGTTTTGTTTTATAGAAAGCCCACCTCGTTGTTTTTCCTCTACTGCAATGAGACTTGTTTTTCCTCGAGGTAAGATTTTAGTTTTAATTCTGATCGGAGGTTATTCTAAATCCAGTAACGTGGTTACTGTTATCTAAGCTCGAATTATGAATCCCGTTGTGTGAACGGTTCATAAGATTTTTATCAATAAATCAATCTTTGATTTATCGTTAATCTGAATAAATTTTAAGTGCGTATTTGATTATCTTAATCATTTAATCTAAATGATTAATTCATGGTTAATTAACTTATCTAAAGTTAATTATCAAACGTGAGATAATTCATTATGAATTATCGAAAATTAGTCGAGAGTGGAATACGATTTATTTTCGTGGGGTCCTGTTCTGTAATTTTATTAGTTATTGGGCTCGTAAATTGTTTGATACTTGATCTCGGCCCACTTGGTAAGTAGATCCGGCCATTTCGTCTCAGCCCAGAACTTGGTCCAGCCGGATCCACGACTCGACCCGAGACCCGACCTGGCTGAACAAACTTAGCCCCCTTTTTCTTTTCATCTTTCACGCTAAACCGTCTCCCTTCCTCAATCGCGATTCTGCGATTCTCCACTGGTTCTCCCATTCTCGTTCGTCCGGTCGTTTTTCTCCGGCATCTATTATTGTCGCCGGCTTTCGCTCTCTCTTTCTCGTCCATCTTTATCCCTCTCGCGTTTCTGCGGTGGTTACCCAAATTGGGAACCCTAGTTCGAGAATTGGGAAAAATTGGTCTCTTCCAATTGCCGGCTAGGACGCCGTCGAGGGCTTCCGAATGGCGCTCCGGTGGCTGTGGTGAGATGGCATCACGCTGGGGGTGTCCGGTGGCCTCCACACCGTGCATGTGTGTACTCAACTTTTGCCGACGCATTCGTCTCTAGGCCGACGGCCCTCCGACCACGGCCGACGCAACTCCCGCGGCTCCGGCAGCTTCTTTTCTTTGTATATTAAAATCCCTAGTTTGAAAGGACTAGGGGACATTTGCTCCTAAGTCCACCGTTTACGAACCGGGCGGCGGTGGGGTTGCCTTCACCGGCAATAACTCCATCGTCGTCCTCTCTTGTTATTTCTCCATTGTTCGATTTCGCATTTCCATTCGTTGATCTAATTAGTTAGGTTTCGATTTTAATGAATTAGCTTATTCTTGGTTCAAGTTGCTAACTTATGTCTTCTCTTTGTCGCAGGTTTTGGTGATGACGTCAAGGCGTCGCTGCTGCTGGCTTTGCCCCTCTGCCGAGGCTCCTCCCCATTCTGGTTCTTCGCCGTCGAGGCCGAGGCCTCGACGGAGGTTCGCTCTCTAACTTTCTAGAATTAAGTGTTCGAAAAAAGAATATGTGTTGTTTTGCTTCTTTTACAGAATCCTGGGATAGATTTGGGTTCTGAATTGAAGTGATTAAAAGTATAAATTTGTGATAAGCATGCTGATTATTCTTACTCTTGCTTGAGATTTTCATCGTATGAATGTTGCAGTTTATAGGTTCCTACATTCATGCTTAGGAGTTTAGGTTTTTGAAAAGGGAGAGCTTGGGACTGAATGTTTAGCATGTTTGTTTTATGGTTTCTCGTTTGAAAAGCTCATGCTTGTTCTAAGGCTGAAACATTAACTAATTCATGCCAAGGCTAGTTGAGGTTCTACGGTTATTACCTTGAAGTGAAGGGCTGTGGTTGCTAGCTTCTCCCTTCTTCACTTCCTTCTTGCCTTCTTGATCCTCGGTTCTCTCCCTCTCTATGTGTTCTAAGTGTTTGTGATGAAGTGGTTTGAAAGTGGTGAAGTGAGACTGAATGAGTGAGGAAGGGTGATGATATAGAGGTCGATTTGAAATCCTTGAACTAGGAGGGAAGGTTGAATTGAGGAAAATGGTCTGTAGTTTCTCAAGGATGCCTTATTTGTGCTATTTTTGTTCTTGCTTAAGAGATAGCCTGCAGGTTTTCATTTGTTGCTAGCTGCAGATTTTGATTTTCTAATTCTTTTTGTTCTTATTAGCTGACTTTCTCCTCTTCTCCTTCGCAGGTAGAGCTAGGGATGTTTGCTGTTTTCTGCTGCCAAACCGAGGTGAAAAGGGGGCTGATTTCCCTTCCCTTTTAGTAAGTTAGGAATTGAATTGATTTGTTCTTTTGTTGCAGACTTTGAACTCCTAAATTTATTCTTATTTGCTGACTTCCTTCTCTCCTCCTTTCTTGTCTGCATTTGCATGTTTGTGTCTCTCTCTCTTGTAGGTACCGAGAGGATGGAGCTGTGTTCTGCAGTCCAGCTGAGGTAAAAAAGGAGGCTGATTCCCTTCCTCCTTTGAGCTGTGGATTTCTAGTTTCTTGTTTTGTTTCCATTTTTGTGCAAAGGTTGTCTTGTGCATGAGGTCTTTGAGAGATTTCTAGTTTCTTGTTTTGTTTCCATTTTTGTGCAAAGGCTGTACTTGGAGATTGTAGGGATTCGAAATTAACTTCCCTAGTACCACACGTGACTTCCTCTAAAAGAAGGATTAGGAAGTAAGTGTATTTTTGTTTAATCTATCATAATAGAAGTTGTTGATTTTATTCTATTCCTTTCTTCTTCTATAAACGAGGAAAATATTTATGAGCATCTACATTTATGTATCCGAACCTACTCACAAAAGAATGGGCGTGGCCCACTAGTTCGTGAATTGGGCCTTGGCCCAAACGATTATTTCTTACACAAGCGATTCTAATTCGATCACATTTAACTAATGTGATTGAGAATATTACTGATTCATTTATTCAACTACTAATTACTTATTGGAAACTAAATAATATAGAAATCAAGTTCCTACTTGATTCTGTCATCACTTCCCAATCGATTACTCGAAAGAGTTAATTATAGAAGTCGAGTTGCTACTCGATTCAACTATTGCTCTCTAAGCAATTGTTCTAGAAATCTCGTGTAGTAAAATTGATAATATATATATCTCAACTATCGAGATTAACTAACTAAATTAGTTAAGTGAAATTACGGGGTGTTACAGTCAATATGAAACATA
>CM038116.1:11116066-11198264 GCA_001642375.2 Mentha longifolia
GACATTTTTGCATGATTTTTAATAGTTTGGGAATAAATAAATAAATAAATAAAATTCATTGTATTAAACAAATGAATTGCAATTGAGAATTGTCAAGAACTTATGAAATAATACGCTAATAAATTAAATTGTATATTTATTGATAAGCAAAAGTACTCATTCACACAGACTATATACACGTATAGAACCAATGCCATTTTATAGAACTGTGAAATAATTTAATCCATTAATCTAGTACTACAATAATAGATATGAAAAAATATCTTTTAATATATACATTACTTTATCGTGGGAATAAATCCCATTAGATATTAGCCTTCACTTCATAGTTGGGTCTCTATCTGCAGTTCTGCACATTTTGATGGTTGACTTTTATAAAAGATTTCTTTTAATTTACACAATAGTTTTACATGTACATCTAGTTTAGGCGGGAATGTGGCATATTTGTAAATTTATGCAACAATTATCTTTTATACTACTTCCAACCCATATAAGTAGTTATATTTATTTTTTTGACTTTTTCGGCACGTATTTCCACCGAAATCTAGTACGGGTTTTAAAATATAATTTTGAAGTATCGTTTTTTTTACGGGAGACTATGAGAAATGCGTGCCGGAAAAGTTAAAAAAATAAATGAGACTACTTTGGTGGGTTAGAGGTAGTATATTGTAATACTACCTCCATCCCGTTACATTAGTCACATTTCCGTTTTGGTCTGTCCCATTACATTAGTCACATTTCTAAATAAGGAAATATTTAACTTAGATTTTAGTGCCCAATTAGTACTTTTTGTACTTTTTCACACTAATTTACTCTTAAATTTGTACTTTTCCAACTTTATTGACCAAACCTTAGTTTGTGTAATATTCAAACTATGACTAATCTATTGGGATGGAGGTAGTAGATAACACCTAAAAATATCTAATTCAACACAAGTCTTTTTCAAATAAGCACATTTCTTTTTAGCATCATCTATTTCAATGGACCCACTAAAATTTCTCAAGAATTTCATCCCCATTTCCATTTCTTGTTTCGCTATTCTTTCTCAGGTAACGTATCTCTATCGCGATCCTTATCTGGTAAATTCCACCAATTTGTTTCTTGATTCACTGTTATCATTATTTCAGATTTGATTCATTGCTGTACTGAATTCGATCTCTAATTGCTTTCATTTATAGTGAATCCTTTGCTCCCAAAATCCGTTCTTTTGCAAGGGGCACAAATTTTTTTTGCTTATTGTTGCTAAGCTTCGATCTCCATGTGTATGTTGATTTTCTCTTTTTGATCGATGATGAATGAATTCTTTGTTAATTTATGTTCCATCTTTTGTTTTTTTTTTCTCTCTCTCGATTTTTTTTTTTTTTTTTTTTTTCTAGAATGGTAGTCATTACATCTTTTTCTGCTCCATTTTTCCAAAATCTCCGTGTGTGTGTGTTGATCATCATCATCATCTAACAATTGCATTATTATAGGATTCAAGTTTTCTGCCTTGAGCATTAGTTTCTGGGATTTAAATTATTGCTTGCGCTTTCTAATTTGAGGAATCTTCTGTTTGCAGCATGTGCTTGATTTATAGATGCATAATTCTACTGAGTGCATGTAATGTTCAAATTATATCAAATGAATTTACTTATGTTGATTTAGTGAATGGTTTTTCGTTCATGATATCAGTTAGGTTGTTCGCACCGTCTGTTATTGCTCTCGAGTTTGAATAGGTAACTTAGTTTTTCGCCTTGTTGCAGACGATCTATCGCTCTTTAGATGATCCACTATGGATGATTTACCCGACCTAGTAGCATGGGACATACTAGAGAGAATAAACGAAACAGCAGATAAAAGTGCCATATCTCTAACTTGTAAACGCCTCCATGAACTTGACAACGTGCAAAGAAAATCCATTCGTGTTGGTTGTGGCTTGCATCCTGCGAATGAGGCATTGGTTTCTCTCTGCAACAGGTTCAAAAATTTGGAAAAAATCGAAGTCTCTTACTCTGGTTGGATGTCCAAATCAGGTAAACAGTTAGACGACAGAGGCGTTTACAATCTCTCCAATAGTTGCCCTAATCTTAGTGATCTCACCTTAAGTTACTGCACTTTCATCACTGATTCGGGTTTGAGTCACTTAGCTTCATGCTCCCGTCTCTTGTCCCTGAAGTTGATATTCGCTCCTAGAATTAGTGGATGTGGAATATTAACTGTGGTGTTGGGATGTAAAAAGCTCGCATTGTTGCACCTCATTCGTTGTCTTAACATCACCAGAATGGAATGGATCGAGTATCTTGGGAAGGTTGAGACGTTCGAAGATCTTTGCATCAAGAACTGCAGAGCAATCGGAGAAGGTGATCTCATCAAACTTGGGCAAAGTTGGCAGAGATTGAAAAGGCTTCAATTTGAAGTGGATGCTAACTATCGTTACATGAAGGTGTATGATCGCCTGGCAGTGGACCAATGGCAGAAGCAGTCGATCCCATGTGACAGTTTAATCGAACTTAGGCTAGTGAACGGCATCATAAGCCCAGGGAGAGGTCTCTCTTGCATCTTAGGGAAATGCAAGAATTTAGAAAAGGTTCACTTAGACATGTGTGCAGGGGTGAAAGATTCAGAAATCATAAATTTGGCGCGAAACTCGAGGAACCTCCGATCCATCTCTCTCCGAGTGCCATCGGATTTCTCTCTCCCTTTTCTCTCTAACAATCCAATTAGGCTCACAGATGAATGCTTGAAGGCACTAGCTGAAAACTGCAAGCACCTCGAGTCTCTAAGACTGTCTTTCCCGGATGGAGACTTCCCTTCGATTTCTTCATTCTCGATGAATGGGATACTGAAGCTGGTGCTTGATTGCCCGCTGAGGGAGCTCACTCTTGATCACGTGTACTCGTTTGGTGATGTTGGGATGCAGGCGCTTTGTGGGGCGGAGAATCTTGAAGTTTTGGAGGTGATGAGGTGTCAAGAGATCACGGACGAAGGGATGCAGCTCGCGGTGGCGTTTCCTCGGTTGAGAGTGTTGAAGCTGCGCAAATGCCTCGGAGTAAGTGACGACGGATTGAAGGGATTCGTCATCGGGCAAAAGAAGCTGAAGGTTTTGGCAGTGGAAGATTGTCCACAGATCTCTGAAAGGGGAGTTGAAGGAGCTGCAGATAAGGTTAGTTTTAGGCAGGATTTGTCATGGATGTATTAGTTTTAGGCTGTAATTATTCAATCTTTTTTGTCTTCTCACTATTGAGTTGATGTTTCCTTCATAGTTGAGATGTAGTGTATGTGGATAGAGAGAGAGAGCTCTGAAAATCACTCTCTTGCATACTTGGAAAATGTATATATTGGGGATTTTTTTTTTTTTTGGAAGCAATATTGGGGAAATTTTAGTGTGGATGATAATTTACTTAAATCAATCCATTTATAAGTATAAAATCTGCTGCTTCATTTTAGGTAAGGTTGTGTTTCAGTAAAATGTACTATGCTATAGGCAATTTATTCATGTTTGAATCATGTATAGAGTAGATAAGTGTAGAGAAGGTATTCATAAATTATTTTATTATGATGTTTGAATTTTCTATGATGAAATGTCAAATATATTATTATGAGACAAATAGCTGAAAGCGGTCAACTAGCTTTAATAACGAAGGAATAGAACTGATGAATTGATAAGCCATCTAGTTGGAATAAATTACTATGTCTATATTATATGTGGATGCAATCAACTTACTATGACTATTGCATTTATAATAAAATAAACAAACACTTAGGGGGTGTATTCAATCCGGATTTTAAAGGATTTTTTTGTATTTCAAAAATCTATAGGTATTTATTTCAGATTTCATAAAATCCATATAAATCTGTTGGTATTCAATTAGGACTTTTAAATATCATCTAATTCTGATGATATTCAAAATTCTCAGAATTCTAATAAGTCATGGATTTTAAAGGATTTCTAGAACCAAATACAAAGAAAAAATGCCTACACAAATCTCACCTCTCTAGTATAGATTTTAGAAGTCTACTGTAGGATAAAAAAAAAACATAATCGTAAAAAAATAAAAAGAGAGAGTGACAAAAATAGCCGTCTTGTTCCATCGTGATGCTCAACATTGGTAAACCAATTACAAACTCACTCTCTTCAGCACATATGCAAACGAGTGATCGCTGAGAATCTCCATGAACGCATTCTTATAAGACATTTCAATAGTATATATAACGTAAACCACATACTGCGTTTCTTTAGAGCTACCAAATTTTGTGCCGCTCTTCTCGTGGAGTTGGGCAGCTGCGGATAATTCTCCAAATGCTTCATCAGCACTGCCACCACCATGGTCTCTACATAGCTCCACAGCTTCTCCACGAATTCGAAAGGAGTGACAGATATAGACTTCACCTTCTTCTGAAACATAGTCAAGAACGCCACTCTGGGTAGAAAATTAGGCAGCCCTATGGATTTCGTCTCCTCCAAAACCTTCATCTCCTCGAGCAAGAAAGTGCCATTAGCAGCCATGGAGTCCTCCTCTGCACTTGTGTCGACTGCATTTGCTTGTAGTAATCATCTCAACCAATCTAGCCATGCAATGCTCTCATTCTCATCGTGGTACTCATCGAACTCCCCCCCTCGGCAGAATCTTCCTCAGAGATTCATCTGCTCTTATGGGGTAATTCAATCAACGCACGCTTCAGACAATACAAAAGTGCCACATTGATAACACCTTCATAGACTTACAAGACGTGCACTTATAGGGGATGCTAGAAGACTTCAGAAGGTTAATTCCTCGCCTGAAGATGAAAGACATCGCAGTATTTTGACTAGAACTATTAATTGCTATCACTTAATTTGAATAATCGGGACATAATTGGGCTTTTATGGCCTGATGTTTATGATCACATAGTTGGTATCCAGTCGACTGTAACTGGAGTGGATGAGATATGTCTTCCTATAGGCTCCTGGCCTCGGTGTTTGAAATGGTGATTTTCACAATGCTCGATGATTTGGCTGAAATCGCTTCGCTCAAGGAAACTGTCAAACTCAGAAAGAACACAGAACATAGAAGAAAACTCTCATTCTTTTATTTTTCATATTTATGTTGTTAAAAATAATCACGACTTATTTATTTTTAAAAATCTATGGATTTATAAAGTATATCAAAATAGAGATATATCAATCTAATAGAATCCACATAGAATTAAAACAATCCATGGAATTAACAAGTCCATGGATTATAAAAACTCTATTAAAATCTTTTAAAATCCGAATTGAATAGATTCTTTAAGTGAAATTAGTTTTTATTTTAATATAATACGACATGCACACACACACAATAATAACAATAATAATAATAATAATAATAATAATAATAATTCGAACCCCTAATCTATTGATGGTAAGGAACATATTTCATACGAACCTTCAGTCTATTGGTTAGAGCGGAAATGCTTTAGTACAAACTTTCGTCACACGCACATATGTATATATGTAAAATAATTCGAATTTCTGATCTATTGGTTGTAAGCAACACATTTCATACGAACCCTCATTTATCTAAAAATACTTAGTGAAGTAATTCACTCACATATGTGCATATGCATATGATAATTCAAACCTTAGATCTATTGATTTTAAATAACATATATTGTGCGGACCCTCGTTCTATTGGTCAGAAGGGCAGGCCCGGACCTGTGCTAAGGCACAAGAGGCACATGCATGCCTAGGGCCCAATAATTTTTGGGGGCCCATAAAATATTTAGTAATAATACTAATTTAATGAATTTGCTCCTATAGCTTTGTCTAGATCAGTTGGTAGAACGCAAGTATTTTATACTTATGGTTAGACGTGCTCGGGCTTCTTGGCCCGCCGGTCAATAGTTTTGGCCCGGCCCGCGAATCAACCCGCCGGTTAACCAACGGGCCAGGCCTGGCAGGCCTAGTAGGATCCGAGGGGCTGGGTAGAGCCGTTGGGGCCAAACGGGCCGCTCCAAGACCGACGGGCCGAGCCTGGCCCGGCGGGCCCAACGGGCAAAAAACAGGGGCAGGGTGGCACAGTAGCTGCAGGCTAGGGGCTGGGCGTGGGGTTGGCGCTGCAATGGCTACTAGCCGTTGGGCAAGGCTCCCTCCTCCTCTCCACTCCTCATCCAACTCCTCCTATAAGTTCATACCGCATTCAAACACCCATTTCACCACAATCTCTCAACTCTCAAGCTCTAATTTTCACTCTAAAGCTCTCATCTCTCAACTCTCAAGTTCTCAAGTTTCAAGCACTTAAGCTCTCACTCTCATTCTCTGAATCTCTATTATCACTCTCTCAACTCAGTCTCTATTCTCATTCTCATTCATTTTCATTCTCAACTCTCAAGTTTCAACTCTCAACTCTCAAGCTTTCACTCTCACATTTCAAACACACTCACTCTCAAGTTCATAACTACACACACACATACACAATGTCTTCCAAAGGAAACAAGGGTAAGGGCAAGATGGTCGGTGAAACCCGAAGTGAAGGAGGCCAATCATCTAAAATTCAAAAGGAAATAAGGGCGGAAGTGGCGGAGGAAATCTCAAGGCAAGTCGCCGAACGGCTTCAAACCGAAGAAGGCGCGAGGTTTGAGGAGATGGTTAATACGATGGAAAGCCAAGGATTCGAATTTCATGGCTCGAACGACGATAAAGAGCACGAAGATGACGTGCTAAACCAACCTCTCCCAACAAATACCATCATCAAGGAATCAAAGTCCGATGTCTTCAAGAAACACTTTAGAAAAGAGTTGGCTCCGGAGATCAAAGGCCAACCTCCTCTCTCCGATGGTCGAAAGAGATACATCGTATATTGCAACTATTGCACAACGGAATACAAATAGATCGAAAGGGGAGGCTATGGCACGATGGTGTTTGTCAAATGCTTGAGATTTATTATGATGCTTTTATGCAAATGGACTTTAGTGGTGTTGTAATTGATGGTGAACAAATCTTTTTTGATCTTCCTAATGTGCAACAAATCAAGGATGATCTACATAGGACTTTGAGAGATTTTTTTGAAGAATATAAAATGAAGTATGGTAGTGATGAAGATAACAATACCAATATTCCTTCTTCTTCTATGATGTCTTCATTTGATTTTCCCTTTGCTATGAACTCATTAGATCTTTTAGTTCAACAAATGTAAGGAATACACCAAAATAGAACCTATGAACTTCTAAGGGGCCAAGGTAATAGTGAATTGGACATGTTTTTGCAAACTCGTTTTGTCTTTGGTGTTGATGATAGTGGTCCATCGATCGATGTGTTGAAGCGGTGGTCGAAGAAAGAGGAGTACCCAATACTCTCCATCATGGCGAAGGAGTTATTTACCGTCCCGGCATCCACCGTATCCGTTGAACAAGCCTTTAGCACCGGGGGTCTTATGTTAGATCAAAGAAGATCAACCATGAAGCCGGTGAACATTGAAGCTACCATGTTGCTTGATGATTGGTGTAGGGCCGACCTTAGAGCTCAAGAACCGGAATGGGATGATCGGAATGAGAGCAAAGATGAAGCTTTCACCGAGATGGATCGATCGGCATCGGGTGCGGAGTACGAAGCGTGGTGTTGTAAAAAGAACTACGTCGATTTTGATTCCTCTATAACTATGAGGATATGTAGGCAACTCGATTTTTGAAATTAAATTGAGTTCAAGTCCCTTATTATTATTATTATTATTATTATTATTAATTTTCATTTCAAAGGTAAAAGTTCTTATTCAATTGTCAAAGTCCTTAAATTGAACTTAAGTTATTGTTGTAATTTTCCTCATTATTAATGCAAAATTGAAAAATTGTTATTCATTTTCAACAATTTAATGAGTTATTTAAATATTTTTAAATAAAACAAAACAACATCAAAACATAACAAATTATCATTTCCTATTCATAAAAATAATAAATATAAAAGAATATAATTTAAAAACTTAACAAAGTTGAAAAAAAAAAAAAAAAAATCGGCCAAAATGCCGAGAGCAAAATCCCCTCCTTTGTTTTTCCCCTGTTTTGGGGACAAGTTGGGAAAGATAGGCACGCGGGCCGGCCCTTGGCCCATCGGTTTCGGCCCGGCCCGGGACCGACGGGCTTCGGGCCTGGCCCCTAACCGCGCATCATCCTCAAGGGCTGGGCTAGGGCCATCCAATTGAGGCCCGTGGCCCGACAGTTCGAGGCCCGAAACCGCCGGGCCTGGCCCTTGGGCAGGTCTACTTGTGGTCGTGGGTTCGAGCCCCACAGTGGGATATTCCACTTTTTGACATTTTCTTTAATTTATTTTTCAAATTTCACTCTTTCCTTAATGTAGCAAAAAGTAAAACATCTACTATCACTCTTCACAAAATCAGAATTCATAAACGTGTGCAAATCTTTCTCCCTTTGCCTTCATTTTTTTTTTTTTTTTGAATTTTGTTAATGTTAGGATGATTTAATTTCATTAGGATTTAGGATTGAAATTGAGTTTATGATCTTGCTCTAAATATTAAATTGCAGATTTGAATCTTGTTAAGACTGAAATGACATAAAATTCTGTAATTTGCTTGCGTATTTTGTTAAGATTGAAAATTTGAAATTGAGGGAAAATTGTAGAATTTGCTTACGTCTAAAACTGCACGGCGTGTTTTTATTTAGATAGTGTAAGAATTTTTATTTATTTTTTTCCAACTAATTACTATTGTCATATTACATATATTTTTTTCTCGCTTATTGAGGGTCATTTTGTTTTTTTCGCCTAGGGCCTCGCAAAACACAAGACCGGGCCTGCAGAAGGGAAGCATTTTACAAAATTGATTTGATAGCTTGTATGCTTTGTTTTATGCAATAAATTACGAATAAAAATACAGACAAAATTGTCAAATAATTTTGTAACATACAAGAGACGAAAAATATATACAATTACACCAAACAAATAATGAAATATTTGGTTTTGAAGGAATCTATTTGGGGAATTATCCTTCAGAAATAAGCATATGCTTGAAAGATGATACGAAATTCTCTGACGTAATGGTTGCAACTTAATTTTTTTAATGTTTGTATTAATTTTCCAATATTTGTGCATTTTGAGAAATCAAGTAATTTTGCCAAAAATAAATTATTGAGAACTATAATTTAATCATTAAAAAATATTTAGATATAGCTCAAGCAATTATTTTATTTTAATTATATTTTCATATTAGTAATAATAATAATAATTATTATAATAATAACGTTAACAACGTTGAATATACAACATGCGAGTAATGTGTCCGCATATTAAGCCACCGATCCCCATTCATCGGCACCACCACTTTCTCCGCCGCTTTGCATAAGAAGAAAGAGCGGAGGCCTCGTCGGAGAAGATTCATTTTACTAACCACAACTTCAATTGGTAATCAATCCCCTTTCATTCATTTCCATCAATTCTTCAGCCTCTCAACGCAGTAGAGTACTAGCTGATTTCAGATTTCACTTTCGTGGTTTTATTTGAGTTTTTCCCCCCTCTATTTTTAATAGTTAGAAGATCGGCGTCGTGCTCGAGCATTTGTTCATTCAATCTCTCTTTCCTTTTTTTTTTTTATGTAATTTAATGAGATCATATAACTTCATTTGATTTAGTGTAGCTCGAGCAAATTTTGAGTTTTAAGAATTTTGTAAGGTGCAGGCATGTAACTGTTCTCGACTCGGCTCGATTAGATTATTCCGGAAAACATGCTCGATTTTGTTGTAGTTAAGCGTCTAAAGCTAGTGAACTTTAGGCTACTTAGGTTCATTGATCCTCCTCTATCCACATCATGATCATTCTATAGTTTTTCTGTGGACTTATTTTGATTTCTTCCTATGTTTGTTTAGCTCTCGTAACGCTGTTCTTGCTTTGTTTCTTAATTGTTTGTGCTGATTTACTCCTTTTATTTTGTGTCTGTTTACTTGATATGCTAATTTTCTTAGCAATTTCTTGTTCTAATAATAAGAAGTTAAACATATTGCAGGGTTTACAAATTTTTGAAATTCATCGGGCAATGCTGCATACTGAGTGTGTCAAGGATAAATGTTTGCATTGCTGTGAGCTTGTTTAACTTCGGCACATGCAATTCAGTTGATCATGAAGCGTTATGTATACATAAATGACGATACTCTAGCAAGCGATCTCTACTGTGACAATCGTATATCAAATAGAAAGTATACTATATGGAACTTTCTCCCCAAAAATCTATGGGAACAATTCAGGTTAGCACTTACACCGCCTCTATAAAATCAGGTATACTACTGAGATGAGTTTGATCTGATATTGGTCTTAATAGTCTGGAGAAGTCAAACCCACCTTCTTATACATGAGCACTTATCATTCTAAGCCAATACTGTAGCTCCATTGTATTTCCATCCCTGGCTAGTGGCAAGAAGCATACATGCGATTAATGAACCTGTGATTTTGTTTTTTTTCCTCCCTGCAACATTGGTATAACTGGATCTTGGAGATACATAAATTTACATTCTTCACATGCCATTTATCATTGTAACTAACAAACCTCATTCAGTTTTCAGTCATTTATTTTTTTTCCCTTCTCTTTTGCTGCTATTTCTCATTTGCAATTATCAGCAAACCCTGGCCAACTGAGACAAATAAAATAGATTTATCTCTATGGATTATAAATGTGCAATTACCTCTGTTGTCACCATGCATATTAAATGTTATATCCTTTCCTCCATCCCTCCTTTTACTTAATGCGAGCTCTATCTTTGATTTACAGCCGGTTTATGAATCAGTACTTTTTGTTGATTGCTTGCCTTCAACTCTGGTCCCTGATTACTCCTGTGAATCCTGCAAGTACTTGGGGTCCTCTTATATTCATATTTGCAGTCTCTGCAACAAAAGAAGCATGGGATGATTACAACAGATATCTGTCAGATAAGAAAGCAAATGAAAAAGAAGTTTGGATAGTGAGGCAGGGAATCAGAAAGCATGTACGTAAATCGCCCCTCTGATTTCCTTTTTTTTGTTCTTTTATTTATTTTATTTTATATTTGTATCTAGGCTCTGTTATAAATCAAGTCAGATGGGCACTTATTCTAGATCGTCAAAATATGGTTTAACTGCGAATTCTCATTCTTGTTGGAAATCGAGTACTAATCTCACTTGAAGTGTATGTAAAATCGAATCATATGGGCACTCATTCTAGATCATTAAAATATGGTTTAGCTGTGAAGCCTCATTCTTTGTTAGAAATAGAGTACTATCTCACTCGAAGTGTATGTAATGTATAGGGAGAGTTCCAATGCGACATTTAAGGGTGCCCTAGTCTGCCCATACACTCTACTCTATATTCATTTGGACATGTTGGCAGTAAAATGTTCAGTGTTTTTATTATGTAATTACGTATAGGAACTGTGCAGTAAATTCATATCAGGTATCCAAGAGGTCTACATTAGCATATTACACGTGTTTTAAGAGGCTGCCATTATGAATTGTGTTTATCGGAAAAGCTTCTGGATTTCTCAACTTATATGTTTATCTTTTCCTTTCCTGTTTTTATCTCCTGGAATTTCTCATTTTGGATCATTTCCATGTTTGTTTTGTTTTCCTTAGATTCAAGCCCAAGAAATTTATATTGGAAACATAGTATGGCTGC
The DNA here is from genome assembly GCA_001642375.2 of Mentha longifolia. NCBI lineage: Eukaryota > Viridiplantae > Streptophyta > Magnoliopsida > Lamiales > Lamiaceae > Mentha > Mentha longifolia. The sequence continues at coordinate 11,127,652 of CM038116.1, forward strand.
GTGAGAATGATGAAGTTCCTTGTGATCTTGTGTTACTTGGTACATCTGATCCTCAAGGGTTTTGTTATGTGGAGGTAAATTTTCTCCCACTCTCAAATTCATTTGTTTATTTTGAGGTTTTGGCTTTACTGTCCGTAGTTACTGATAAGCGCTTTGAGGACAGAAATCGAACATTCCCTTAGATTAATATTTGCAACTTGATTAGCTCTGTATCTTTTAGGATTTCAATATAAACATTAACTTAACAGATGACCATCTCCAGAAATTAATCTGTACCATAGGAATGTTTCTGAACTTGTTAGTGATAAGCAAAAATCTATAAGATCTTTTGATGCAGTGTGACGGGAACCAGATTTTCTGGGTATTGCAGCACTATGATTATAAAGATATAATTTTGACTGTTAACTTTGTAGAGAAGTTATACTATGCATTAGTATTTAGAGGAGCATGAAAGTGGAAATGGGGTGGCTGTGACATGACTAAATTGACCCACTTCTCCTCCTTCCTTTCTGTCTTTCTCTGTTTCTTTTTCTTTCTTGGTTTTTCTTCTTGTACTTAATAGGCTTTCTTCTAAGATTATTAGAGTGTGTGATGTCCTTGTAAATTGACTTAGTAGCGTCAAGATCTTTCCTAGGTCATCCTTGTTGTCCACCTCTATGATTTGGGGAAATTTCTATCTGAATACGTATCTTCACCTGATGTGTAGATCATAATGATGTATTTTATTTTTCTAGACATCAGCACTAGATGGCGAAACTGACTTGAAGACACGGTCAATACCTTCTGCTTGCATGGGAATAGATGTTGACTTGTTGCACAAAATCAAGGCAAGACATTAGTATGTTTTGGAATTTGAATTATAAATTTACTTCATCGAACTCTCCATTTAGTTTTTGTTCATGTGACAGGGTGTAATTGAGTGTCCCAGTCCAGATAAAGATATTAGGAGGTTCGATGCAAACATGCGACTGTTTCCTCCATTTCTTGATAATGACATTTTCCCCTTGACAATCAACAATACCCTTCTTCAATCATGCTACTTAAGGAACACAGAGTGGGCATGTGGAGTTGCTGTGTACACAGGTAAGAGTCTAGCCCTTTTGGCATTTCAACTTAAGCCAGTATTGTTGCTTGTTTGATTTTCTTGAATGGCATGTTCTTTTCCTATTGATGACAAAGATTAGAAAAGGAGTTCGTATTTCTGGTGGCATTATCGGAAGTGATATAACTTAGTTGAAGTAGCTAGGATTAGTGACTCAACGGAAGTAGGGGTTATTGTTGTCTATCTTAATGATGATCAGGGGCGGATCCCAAAGATTCATTAGTGGAGTTGTTGAGCAGTTCTCATCCATCTTTTGTATTCCTGTTTATTGGCATGCTGCAAATTACATTACAATTTCCGAAGTAATTTTATATAAATATTCTTTTACTTGAGTTAGGATTTTTTACACTCTTCTTTGATTTTGAAAATTATCAAGTCTATCTGTACTAAATTTTCATCATTTCTGTTGTTGGGAAGACTTGTGCATTATTTGTAGCTAGTTGAGCACTTCATTTTGTGCAATTCACTTTTGCTTTGTTTTCATCATTCTTTTCTGGGGCACCCGATCTTTCACTAGTAAAATATTTTCTAATACTACCTCCATCCCATATACTCCCTCCGTCCCATAGATAACGTCTTGTTTTTTGAATATATGTGAGGTATAAAATAATGAAACAAGACGTTATCTTTGGGACGGAGGGAGTATTAGGCTACCTTTCCGCTTTGGTCCGTCCTACTTATTAGTCCACTTTCCTAAAATGGCAAAAAATTTGTAGCTACAATTAACTCTCTCTCTTTAGAATTGATTACAACCACATTATTTGCATTGGCTATTGTGCCATTTACAACATAGACTAATAAATGAGATGGAGGTAGTATCATAGATCGCAAGTTCTTTGCCTTACATTTGATCTCTGCAAGTTGTATTACTTTGCGTCTTTATTAATCAGAGATTAACGTAATTTCTGGCCTAATTCTCCATTTACTTCTAATTTTAGGCAATGAAACCAAGTTGGGCATGAGTAGGGGCGTACCTGAACCGAAGCTTACAGCTGTAGATGCAATGATTGACAAATTGACTGGAGCAATATTTGTTTTCCAGATAGTTGTTGTCATTGTTCTGGGCATAGCTGGGAACGTTTGGAAGGACACAGAAGGGAAAAAGGTTTATCTCTCTAAAATATCTTAATAACTATTGTTTCTGCTCATATTATTAGTTTATCAGTTCAATGTGCAAAAGAATGTGAACTTTAATTGGAATCCTACAAGAACAGTCTTTTGGAAACTACTTTTATGGAACTTAACTGCCTTGTTGAAGTTTTGCTCAAGTACTTGCTGGGATGAACGATAAAGATTATTTTTGTTGATCTATGTAATTATGAGAGTGATTTAGGGTGCTCAGATATCTTGAATCCACATTTCAGCAAGATGACTAAACGAATTTTAGAGGATTCAAGATGTGAGTAGAGAATAAAGTCAAGCATTGGCTCTTATATACATTGCTAACACGTTATTGCCTTTGGTTTACCTTAGTTCTTATTAGCATCTGATGCACACATCTTGATCCACCCCTTGTAGCTATGGTATGTTCAATATCCAAAAGAAGGTCCTTGGTATGAGCTTCTGGTCATCCCTCTTCGATTTGAACTACTTTGCTCCATCATGATTCCCATATCTATAAAGGTAAGATTTGGAGTCTTCATGCCTTTCTATTGGGTTCTGATGTTGTGCAGTTAAACTTCTTCATGAGGGATGCTTATTTCTAAGCCAACTAATATATATCGAAAAAGAAACTAGTAAGAAAAAATGTATTTCATTCTGCAACTTATTTGAACACATATGAGGGCTATAATGGGGGTCTTTGTTGCAGGTCTCCTTAGATCTAGTTAAAAGCTTGTATGCTAAATTTATTGATTGGGACGAGCAGATGGTTGATCCAGAAACAGGGATTCGGTCCAATGCTACTAAGTAAGAAACTGAGATTGCCCTCATAATTACTGGTGCTTAAATAATTAATATTCATGCAAATCTGGTTCACTCATTGTTTTTCTTATGTTGGCAGCACAGCAATTAGTGAGGACTTGGGACAAGTTGAGTATATATTGACAGATAAGACAGGAACTCTTACTGAAAATAAAATGATCTTTAAAAGGTGCTGCATAAGTGGAAGATTCTATGGGAATGAGAATGGGGATGCCGTGACAGGTTAGTCCTGTAAATGTCCACATGTCACTAATCATAACTCTAAAACTTTTATACTTAGGTGGTGATCTGTGAGGTACTCGTATAATTGCATGCCGTGGAGTACAATGACTACAGAAACATCTGTCTTCCTAGTCTACTGTTTTTTGAAGAACTCTCTGGATATTTTCCATAATTATTGAATTTTAATATTGTATGAACTCAATGTCTGAAAATTTAACGCCAAAATAAAGGACCTTCTTTTGCATTAAAGCTTGAATTCTTCATCTAGTCTTGCCACTGAAATCTCATTGCACGCCTTTCAAAATCATGTTTCAAAAAAAATTAGCTGTCGCAGACATAATATGTTCAAGTTGTTTACAGGACTTTTCTCAGTCAGTAGTTATAGGGCCTAGGTTTCTCACCATTACATGTACTGCTTCACCTGGAAAACATTATCTTGGATTAGGCACAGTGTTACTTATACCGGCTAATAGATGACGAGTCTTGAGAGGTCTTTATAAAGTGCATCCAGAACTACTGTGTGATTTAGGTTTAGTTTCATGACCAAAAACTTAACAAAGTTTCATAATGTCATAGTGCCAGCTTGAGCAAAAATCATAAGTGGCTGATGCACGGTGTTTCTCTAGTTTTATTCATTATGTAGCTTACATTTATACCCAGATTCTGTGCTTTACAGATCCTCAGTTGCTTAATGCTGTATCCACTGGGTTAGCTGATGTCATTCAATTTCTCAAAGTTATGGCAATATGCAATACTGTCATTCCTGTGCGAAGGTAACTATAGGAATCTCTATGTAAATGCTTGCAGCAATGATAGACACAGACAAGATATAAGAGTTCTCTTTTATCCAGGTTATAAAGAATTATTTTCTCCTCTAGTGATCTCTGGCCTACTTCTTCTGTTTGTATAGCAACAGTGGGACAATCTCATACAAGGCACTATCGCAAGATGAAGAAGCTCTTGTACATGCTGCTGCTCGTCTGCGCATGGTTTTTGAGAATAAAAATGGGAATATTCTTGGTAAGCTTAGATGATATCAGGGGATTCATGGGTCATTGGCTAGAGGGGTCACCTGCTGCTTGCAGCAAACATGTAGATTCAGTACATATATATGTATCATGCTTGTGTCATGTCTTAGTTTAAACATTTACTCCCTCCGCCCCACTCTACTTGACACATTTTCCTTTTTGGGACGTCCCACCCTACTTGACACATTTTCTTTTTGGGAAATAATTAGGGTTTAAATGGTACAATTAGTAAACCTCTTATTACATTTAACATTACCTAATTAAATCTCATCATCCACTCACCTCTCAGTACGTATCCTAATGTAATTTAAATTCTAAAAGTTTAAATTATCATAACTTGCTCGTTTGTTCTCATATTTATATGATTTTTATACCAAATCAAAGGTCTTGATACAATCTTTCATTTAAGATTAGACATCAATATGTTTTTATGCATCTATGATGCTTTAATTTTAAAATATGCCTAAATACATAAACCACATTACATCCCTAAACACTACACTTTACACACTAAACACTCACGTCTTAAATCCCGTGCCCAAAAAAAATGCTTCAAGTAGGGTGGGGCGGAGGGAGTAGAAAACAAATTACGTAAAAGTTTTACCACTTCTCATTTAGACAACTTTGAGGTCAGGAAAGAAACACGTTCACTTCTGATGTTCAATTTGTAAATGATTATTGGGATTACTGAACTCGAACTCATCATTATTTACAAGTAAATTACTACTTTTTAATTAAACTTCAAGTGAAGTTCTACAGTCGTCAAAACTCCGTAAACTTATTTTGTGCATGAGATGCTATCGACTTTCCTGATTGCAGATATTAACTTCAATGCATCTCCAAACCGATATGAAGTGCTAGATGTTTTGGAGTTCACTTCTGACAGGAAAAGAATGTCTGTGGTGGTCAGGGACTGCCAAAGTGGGGAGATTTCTCTCTTTTCTAAAGGAGCAGATGAAGCTATTTTTCCTCTTACCTATGCTGGTAACCTAAATTTTTATTTCCATCATTACCTACTTCCATTTTATTGGCTATAGCTGATTGCTGGGGAAAATTCTTATGTAGCTTGGTCTATGAAATCCAACCCTTTGTAGCTCTGAACTTATGCTTGGAATTTCGAAAACCAAATTAACATCTATTAATATCTTAACAGCACGAGTGCTGATTTTACTACTCTTACATAACAAAGTTTAGAATATCCGCCTTCTGACAAAAATACAAAAAATATTATCTTCTCCCTATTATTTTGTCAAACTGACTATCTTGATCCTCTAGGCGGAACCTTGTGCCAAGACTATAAGTTAAAATGCTAGACAAATCGTGTGCGTGTGATGGCCTAGCGGTAGTGGCGTTAATGCCTGAGACCTTTGTGGTGAAGTTCTCAGGTTCGAGTCCTTCAATGTGCGGTCTATAAAATTTCTTATTAAAATTGGTAAAAAAAAAAATGTCAGTCTAATCAAAAGCTGGCATATATATGGTCAATGACATAAAATAAATGTTTCATCTCAACAGTGTTTAATAATGAATTACCTGAACACCTAGAAGCATTCTATGATCAGTTGCAGCTTGAGGTCCAAAGAATTTGAGCTTTGTTCATTTTGCAGATGTGGAAAAGATTCTAGTTGTAGGAATTTCCTGTCCACATATCTTCTTACTTCTAATTTCATTGCAGCCTGTAGCTGATCCATTGATCTCTTATCTTGTCGAGTAGTATATTGCATATTCTGTGTGTGGATCACAAGAGAGTCTTCACTCTTAGAGTGTAGATATGATCTGTCTTGGGAAATGGGGTGTGTGGCATTCCAGGTTAGCTTCATTCTAGACTTTCAAACAAGGATCAAATTTCGAAGGGGGAAGGGCAGTCGCATCTCAAACCTACTGGGTCTAAATTCATATAGAATGCTCTTTTATGGTTCCAGATGGTTTGGGATCTAGGAACTTGCTCCAGACCCAATGTGTGAATCTGTATTTAAAAGCTCCGGGTTGTGCGTGCTGCTCTAGCAATGTGGTTATAGACCATATTGACTGCCCAAATTTTCTGGTGAAAAAAGTCACATGCATTTGAAAATATTGAAGTTATACATAGCATGTTTTCTTATAACATGAACTATGTACATTCTTTTCACATTGATCTCTGTTTTAGTGTTTCTTAATCTTCTCCACATATCCATCACATAAATTTGTTCCTTACTAGGTCCATCATCATCTAATTTTAATGGTTCACGCTAACTTAAAAAGCATGATCCGCAAATCATCTTTCAAACTATTATCCTCCACATGAGTCTCTCAGTGATTTCAATTGGTTTTTGTGTATCTCTAATATCTGACTATCATTATAAGTTTCTTGGCTTGTCTGCACGATATGTTGCATGCATTTGATTGTATCCTTCAATTTCTTATATCTCGTTGGCTGTAGTTTCTAATCTTATTGTGATATCTAACAAATAGATTGTGTCAGGGCAACAGGTTAGGACTTTTGCTGAAGCTGTAGAACATTATGCTCAAATGGGTCTGAGAACGTTGTGCCTTGCTTGGCGTAAATTAGAGGATGAGGAATATCAGGAATGGGCTTCAATGTTTAAAGAGGCTAATAGTTCTCTAGTTGATAGAGAGGTAAATCAAGGCACTACTTTCGATTCCCCTCATCTTTTCTGTGGACTTCTTTTTGCCTGGATTTCCAACTTTCTGGTTATGTCATCAGTTTGAATGCCATAAAATTTACGCTTACACTACTATTGTATTTTGCAGTGGAGAATAGCTGAAGTCTGCCAAAGGTTAGAGCATGATTTTGAAATCTTAGGTGTAGCTGCCATCGAGGATCGTCTACAGGTGATAATGTCTGCTATGAAATACCCCTCACAGTTTGATGATTATATATATAATCTGTAAAAACAAGTGGTTTTACCTGTACTTCTCCTATTTCGGTAACAATGCAGGATGGTGTGCCGGAGACAATTGCAACTCTTAGGAAAGCTGGAATAAACTTTTGGATGTTAACTGGGGATAAGATGAGCACAGCTATTCAAATTGCCCTCTCTTGCAATTTTGTATCCCCAGGTTATCTTTTTTTTTTTCAGATCTTCACACATTTCTGGTGTAATATTGGCTTGACTAAGAGCAGTTCAATAGATGGATCTTGAGAGTTATGAAAAAACAACTATCTGAAGTTTGGACAAAAATTTCTGGCATATTCTTAAAGCTTCTTTCCAAAATTGCTAAAACTGGAACCTTCTTGTAATATGTAAGATATAAAAGAAAAAAAATAGTCCAAAGAAATCGGTGTACTTTTCAGCATATCTGAAGAATTTTTATTTCTTCTCTAATTCGCTATTATGCTCTGCAATTTCATATACGCAAGGAAAATTGAGCAAACTCTTAGAACAGTTATCTCAATCAACAATCTCATGAGACGTGAAATTTCTTTAGCATATATTATATCCGCAACTCTGTCCTAGTAGTTAAAGGCTGCCGGTACCTCACAATCTCATTTCTTTCCTAACTATATTTTCCTTGGACCTATTTACTATTTTACTCTAGAAGTTGAGTTTTATTTCAGCTAGCTCATAAAAACTCAGCCTTTCGTGAAATACAATCTGTGCATGTTTTTGTATGCTTAACCACAACTAACTTAGTCAAAAATAGAGTAGGAAAACTTTCATCCCTCTGATTCCTCCAATTCTCCACCGAGTTGTTCATAAACTGAGCAATTTTTAATTCTCAGAGACTTTCGACACCCTTTAAAAAGCAGTTGATCCTTTTACCCCGCTCCTAAAGTTTCTCCTGGTTGACTTATGAAGTGGAGATTTTGGAACTCTTATCCGTTTTCCAGTGATGTACCATGAAATTATAACACAAGCAACGAGTCACTGATGATGGGATTCTTGTGTGATTTGGTGATAGGAAATCATTAAGTACTAAATTTGTGAATTCCGTGAATTAGTCATTCGAGAACAGTAAAGAAGAAGATAGAATCTCTGATGGTGTACATTTATTGGATCATGTCCTGAAACTTTCTTTGTCACTTTTTTTGTTCCCTCTGCGGAGGTGTGATGTGTGAAAAAGACACTTGTAATTGGATTAAGAAATAGGAACCTTGCCTGAGATGGATTATTTATGCTTGTTAAAGTTCTAGACTTGAGGGAATTAGTTTTAGGGCAACAAAATAAGAAAACAGAACTTTGTAGTGGAATATACACTGCTTATGTGTGTGATTAACAAGGACCAATTACCTCTTTAACAGGACTATCTTATTTGACATGTGCTCTCAGACATGTCGGCCTTCTGCACCTGATGTTTCTATCATTTCAGATTTCTTTGGTTTTGCTACTTTTGTATTTCATACTACTTTTATGCATCATTGACAGAGCCTAAAGGTCAGCTTCTGATTATTGATGGAAAAACTGAGGATGAAGTAAGTAGGAGCTTGGAGAGGGTTTTGCTCACCACGAGAATCACAGAGACTGAACCCAAGGTATGATTCTTTTTCCTGAAACAAGATTAACTGCAATATTTTCCAAATTAATTTCATGCTTACTTTTGAGTTGGTTCATCATATTGCATTTTCTAACGATTTTTTTTTTTTTTTTTGTATCTATCCAAATTTCATTGCAATCATCTTTTGTAGAACGTATACCAAAATTTTTGTTTATCATCTCATGTATTCAGCATTGATTTAAATGATCGTTCCTTTGTTCTCTTACCTCTCCATCTGTATTAGTGTTAGCAAATCTTGTCCTGATCCACCTATGATAAAATGACTGGTCACAGCTGTTTTATAATATGTATAGTGAGAATCAAGAGTAATTGGATTTGAATGAATAGAATTATGAGGTTTGTAATATCTGTAAGGCTGGGCTAAAATCATATCATAAATTTTCTCCGTGCTTCTGGTTCCCTTTTAAGTTCTTATGAGCAACTTCAGAAGATTTGTAGCGTAGAAACAGTATCTCCTGGAATTCGGTGCAGTATAATTGGTCTTATTTCACCACATCTTCATATAGTGGTACAATTGATTCTGAGGAATATGCCTAAAATTGTCTCACTTCAGTTAAGTACTAGCCGCAGTTGTGAAAGATATGTGAGACTAATGGCTGCATGGCACACTAGAGAAGTATTACTATAATGATTCCGTTGTGTCTGCATCTTATACATTTTCTATCATGTAAAATTTCGAAGGAGTTCTCTTTATAGAAGGAATGTCGGGAGCAAAGAGAGTCTCCATCTGCACTCGTTAGTCTTTTGTCTGGAACCAAAAAGTGCTTATGGAAGATATTTTGTTGTAACAGGATGTAGCTTTTGTTGTTGATGGCTGGGCTCTTGAAATTGCCCTCAAGCATTACCGTAAAGCATTTACAGAACTTGCAATTTTGTCAAGGACAGCAATTTGTTGTCGTGTTACTCCGTCTCAGAAGGCACAGGTGTGTGACTAAACTCATGTTATTTTCTGGCAGATAATAGTATAATTTTGTACAAATATTTTGTTTTTCTGACATTAGTTTTTCTTTTTGAGTGAAAGAGCCTTCTAAGCGTCATAACTCTTGTTTACTGTGGTTCCTCTAGTAAAACATCTCTGCAATTTTATCTTTTTCATTATTTTCAGCTTGTAGAACTCTTAAAGTTATGCGACTACAGAACTCTGGCCATTGGGGATGGTGGAAATGATGTGAGGATGATTCAACAAGCTGACATAGGGGTTGGCATAAGTGGTAGAGAAGGACTGCAGGCAGCAAGGGCAGCCGATTATAGCATTGGAAGTAAGATCTTTGTTAACGTGTTCTCTGTGTTGTTTGATAGGTAGAGTTAGCATCCAGAATTGATGATTTAGTGAAACGAGATTGTATTGCTGATGAGACCTAGGTGGATCCTTTTGCCCTGTTTGTGTTGAACTTGCTACAAAAACATATAGTGCACTGAAGCATCCATGTAGCTTGTAAGTTAGTACTAGAAGAAATTTAAATTCAATGAAGTTCTTAGTCTTTTCTTGATTTGGCTTTGACTTTGAAAGGAGAAACAGAATATAAAATTGCATAGTCCTTTTAATATGAAGTTTTATGTCCTGGTATAGTAATATAGTGTGATTATGCTATCTTTTGTTTCTTATCTGGGCTATGCCACTTAAAAGGTGTCGTGTTTTGTACTGTGTAAATATTTCTGAAATCGTTTTTCTATAAGAATCAATTACGCATTTGCTCAACCTGAATCTGAAGTTATGTTTCTGTACTTGTGTGCAAGTGCAATCATATTTACTTCAGAAAATCATATGTGGAGAACTCGCAGTCACAGTAATCAATAACTATATTTGTTATATCCACATTCTTCCCTGCAGAGTTCAGATTTTTGAAAAGACTGATACTGGTGCATGGACGCTATTCATACAACCGCACGTCATTTCTTTCCCAATATTCCTTCTATAAGTCATTGCTGATATGCTTTATCCAGATTTTGTAAGTTCTTTTTTCTGTAGCCTTCCATTCTCTTTCTATTCCTGTATCTCTTAGTGCTATTGTCCTGAGGAGCAAATAATTATATGATTTCCGTGTGTGCTGACGGTACAATCTTCCAGTTCCTCTTTCATTTCAGGCGTCTCCGGAACCAGTCTTTTCAACTCTGTGAGCTTGATGGCTTATAATGTGTTTTACACTAGTGTTCCGGTTCTGGTCAGTGTTCTTGACAAAGATCTTAGTGAAAGAACTGTAATGCAACATCCGCAGATTCTATTTTACTGCCAGGCAGGAAGGTTCGCTTACTTACTCTCTTAAAAGCTATTTTACTTGTTTCCAAGTGATTGCACTTCAGTAAATGACCATTCATGAAAAAAATTCTTTTCTTCGGTTACTCGCCTTGTTGTACTTTGGCTGACTGAAATAAAATTGAAACAGACTTCTTAACCCAAGCACGTTTGCTGGATGGTTTGGACGGTCTCTTTTCCATGTGAGTGTCTTTTCAAACATACTTTGACAAGTTTGCAAGTGAATTGAGGACTAATCTGTTGATGTACAGTATATTTGTACATACCTTCTAGTTAATTTTACTTTTATCGATCAAAATACACATATACATACGCACAGCACATGGAGACAACATTGGGGGGGGGGGGGGGGGAGGGGGTTCAAACGAAGTGGAAAATATGTCTTTTATGTTCCCTTTTCAGTTTTAAAGCATGTATCTTAACTCTTAACTAAATAGCACTAACAAAAGTTGCACTTGCTAGTTGCTTTGTCATGTAAACTACTCAGTCATGCTATTATCACTTCACCAAAGCAAAATAGTTTTTGTAATAACTGGGGAATTAATTTCTCCAGGAAAGATCTATCGTTTCTATATTGCATGAAGCTTGTTGAATTGTGGCTATATCCTGCATCAAGCTTGCAGCTATAAGCATGGCACTTCATTCTAGCAAAAGAATATGCCTTGAAACAAATGATGATTATTATAAATCCAGTAACTCACTTTATGAATTATATATGTTTGAGGCCTGTGTCTTAGTATGGGAAAGTTTCTTCTTTCCTTAATAAAGTACTTGATATTGCTCTATGATTCTGTAGGCAATTGTTGTTTTTGTCATCACCATACATTCCTATGCTCTTGAGAAAAGTGAGATGGAGGAGGTAGCAATGGTTGCATTATCTGGATGCATTTGGTTGCAGGCATTTGTCGTTGCATTAGAGACCAAGTGAGTGGCTTCTTTCTCTTGCTCTTGTTTATTATGCATACTTAGTGAAAACGTGCAGTTAAATTTAATGTACCACACATGCTGAGCTTGTAGAATTGATCGGTTCCATTTTTCAGTTGGCTAAGCAAAAGATAGTTGAATCGGTTCTTAATTACTAATTTAGCTGTATAGTTTGCATTATATCATCATTCTATCTGACATTATAACTGAATTTGGTTGACACGACTTTCCTTTGGTGTTTACAGTTCTTTCACGATTTTGCAACACATGGCAATATGGGGCAATCTTATTGGTTTTTATGTCATCAACTTGATTGTTAGTTCCATCCCGGCAATGAGCATGTACACCATAATGTTTCGCTTATGCAAGCAGCCGTCTTACTGGATTACGATGCTTGTGAGTCATTCTTTTTCTTTCTTTTGTCCCTTTACTACTCTTAATAAAATAAACTACAATGTCACACTAGTCTGAAACACTACTACTCTTAATATTGCATGCTAATGTTCAGTAATCAACAAAATCATTTCCTTTTGTGTATGGAGAAGTTTTTAAATGGGTTCGTGCTTACTTCTCTCTCTCTCTCAGCTAATTGTAGCAACAGGAATGGGGCCAGTTCTGGCTCTGAAGTACTTCAGATACACGTACAGGTCTAGCAAAATCAACATACTTCAGCAGGCAGAGCGTTTAGGAGGGCCGATTCTGTCATTGGGAATGGTAGAGCCTCACTTGAGATCCTCTTTGGACAAAGATCTTTCCCCTCTATCCATAACGCAACCTAAGAACCGTACCTCCGTGTACGAACCCCTCTTGTCCGAATCTCCTAGTGCAACCAGACGCTCTATCGGACCCACCCCACGTTTCGATTTTTCCCAGTCACACTCCCCCCTAGCTTCCACTCATACACGAAAGGATATTTGATATTTCTACGATCATTCGAGGAGAAATATACATGTATAGAAGTGCTTGAATTGCAGAATGGGTCCCTCTTAGTTAGACTTAGGAGGTTTATTACTCAATTGCTCGAGCAGAGGTTTTGTAATTTCATTTCACGGCTCACTCTTTTTTTTTTTTTTTTTTTTTTTTTGGATTTACAGCCTTAGAGATGATTATTAGTTGTATATTCCGTTGTTCCTTAAGTCTATTCCTTTAAACTATAGCATGCATAGATGTTCGATGAGATAGATGCTAATGTAGGGGATGCAAACAAATTGTGTATACCATTTGACTACATTTTTTTCTGCTGTAGCTCGGATTATTCGTCTACAAATAAACTATATATATAGGTATTCTGTTTTAACTTTATTTAATTTTTAGTTTTATACAGATAGATGAGAAGTTGAGAACTTACTTTCAAGTGTTTTGTTTACACGTTTTGGCATAAAAATTACTTTTGGGGACACTATACCTCTCTTATTGTAACAATTTTTCAGCACATGGGATAATCTATCCCGGTCGATTTCTTTTTTTTTTTTTTTTTTTTGATCGGGCAAAGTTAGTAGTTAGCGATTAGTAGTTAGTACATTTCCCAGACTCCCAGAATTATTTCTCTTAGAATTCGTTCCCTCCAGGGATCGAACTCGGGACCTCCTGCTTTGCAGGCAAGTCCCGTGGTCATTGGGCTAAACCCAATGGTTAAAAGAGTTAACGGCTATCCTGGTCGATTTCAGTGTGCCAACTATCCTGAAATCATTTTTCTTTAGATTTTATGCATTTTTTTCCTTCAATTTCAACTTATTATTATGAGTAAAGCTTAATATGCACACGGCTGAGGTGACATGTGACAACATTATATTTAATAGAATAAATTAATTAGTATACTTTATAAAAATGAATTATATAAAAAAAATTAAGCCTTAACAAAAATAACCAAACCCTAAAGATAATTAATTATTGACGTGGCAGTGACACGCCAGCTATGGGCACACTTAGTAGAGCATTTCTGATATAGGTTTAATTTAACAATTATCGACTAAGGTTTATTTATCAAATTAGGGTTTATAATTTTACAATATGGTTGATGAATTAAAAATTGGAGCATATATTTATTTATTTATTTTAATTTTAATTATAAATCTTAATTATGCTTAATTATATTACAATTAATTTTCATTTTTATACGAGTAATAAATATTACTACGTATGTTCATGGAAATTTTAGTTACATTTTTTTTTAATATATATCCATCTGCAATAATTGTAACCATCTATTTTTGGACATATACCTTACGCAATAATACTATTTACCCTCATTATCCATCGATATTCATTAAAATCTTACACATGACCTAGTTACTATTCTTAATTTTAAACTCGAATGACTCACAAAAATAAATCTCATGATCCCTATGGAAATTTTACTGTGTATTATGAAACAATGTCTTTAAACCCGAATTGGACCGGCCGGTTCGACCGGTTTAATTGCAAACCGGTCAGCTATCCGGTCCGGTTCTGTGGTAGCCGGGTTATTTCTCTGATCCGAAGTGAACCGGCCAAACCCAGTCAAAACCGGTGACCCGCCAAACCCGGCCAAAACCAATGAACCGGTTCATTTAAAATATATATATATGTGGTCATTGAGATTTGAACTTGTAACCTCCCACTTAATAGCCTAATGTAACAACCAACTTGACAACATGTTGAATGAATCAACTATAAATATATTTAATCATATATTACTACTGAAATTAATATTGAAATAATTTGTTTTTAGCATTCAATATTTCTTAAAAATTATTAGTTTGACTTTAATTAATTGTATTTCTTAAATAAACTTTTTTTTTTGTACGAAAATTTTATTACTACATGAACCAACATCACTACCAATACATCACGCATCATCACATACTACCTTATCTAACAAATCGTTCAAGTTTCCTATCTTTCCTACCGCACCAAGCAATTATCTCTTTACAGCGTCGCACTATACCAGCTGCCGAATTCACATTTCCTCGCATTCTTCTCGAATTTCTCTCCATCCACAAGTGGTAGACGATGATAGTTACGACACACCTATACAGCCGTTGCTTACCACTATTGGTTGTCCAATTTGATATCAGCCGCCCTCGCTCCTGGTTCCATCCTACTGCATTCACCTGAATTCCACACCACTGAGTGACATCTCTCCATACTTCTGCCGAAAAACCACACTCAAAGACTAGATAATAAAACTTTACTTGCATAAAAAAGATGATTATGATAATAAAAAGAATATATAAAAAAGAATTAGTTGGAATTTTATAGATGTATTATTTTTAAACTTAGTAATGTGAAACCATTTCATTTTATTCAATTCATAGTTGAACAAATACTATTAATCTATATATTTTTATATTAATTTTCAATTGATATAAATGTGAAATTTAAACATATGTTAATAAATCAAATATTTATATATTTTATAAAATACTATAAATAATGGTAATATATTTACGGGTCATCCGGTTTTTAAGAACGGGTCAACCAGTTGACCCGATGACCCGGTAACCCGGTTGAACGACCGGTTCGATATCCGATCCGGGTTTCGAAACATTGTTATGAAATAAGAATACAAGTCAAATATTACACTTAAAAAAATTGAACAACAATGAGCCGAAATTGTTTGTTTTATATGTGTAGCTTGATTAGCAATTAAGCTACCTAAGTATATTTAAGGATGTCTGCTCACATTAATCAATGCATATAGTGAGATGTAAAAATTGGACAATCTCAAATATCAATGACTATCTATTGCAGGTAAACGCCAAAATTACAACACCGGTTTCATTTTCTAGGCCATTTTTTTTACCTTTCCCATAAGCGTGAGATCCTAAGTTTTAGCTTCACAGATACAATAAAATTACAAGTAAGAAAAGTGTATAGGAAAATGGGGCATATATGGATTAGTCCGACCGTACGGTGAGTAACTTCAAAAGATTGAGATTTTTATTCATGTAGATTAATATTTTTCTGTATAAAAATTGACACTTTTAAAAATTGACACTTTTATTCGTTAAATAATTTTGTTAAAGATTGACACTTTTATTCGTGTAGATTAACACTTTTCTGTATAAAGATTGACACTTTGGGCCGGCCACACTATGAGTCCGGCCTCACCCAAGTTTTTGCCTAGGAAAATACAGAGTATATAATACTTCATCTGTTTCATTTGTAAGGGATAAATTTCATGGTAGTCTATTCCATTTATAATAGGATATTTCCTAAAATAGACATTTTCCCAATTAAAAAAAAGAATAATAATTTAGCAAAGAATTGATATCAGAAAATAAATTATTAAATTTCAATTATAGATCATTAAATAATGGTACCAATTTTTTTTTTATTTTTAAAAAAACTAAATTTAAATCATTAAATAATGAGTGTAATCTATATAACTCACTACTAATCACTTTCATCTTAATTTTCGTGCCATAAAAAACTTAATCCCTTATGAACGGGATGGAGAGAGTATCAATTAAAAGTGAATACCCGGGTACACGAAATACCCAAGACAACATAAAGTGGAAAAAAAAAAAGGACAAACAAAGAGCCATGTCCAAGCTATAGAGGATCTAATCCACTCTCCATGAGGCTTGTTATACTTGATCACATTCTTCGACAAACAACAACTCCACAATCTCTCTTTGATTTCTTTAACGATTCTCTCTTTGTTCCAATTCTCGTCGTGAAACA
Organism: Mentha longifolia; assembly: GCA_001642375.2. Taxonomy (NCBI): domain Eukaryota; kingdom Viridiplantae; phylum Streptophyta; class Magnoliopsida; order Lamiales; family Lamiaceae; genus Mentha; species Mentha longifolia. Next base: position 11,144,267 of record CM038116.1, read on the forward strand.
CCATCTGATTCCTCCACTTCAAGCAAACTCAAACCACACACACCTACACATAGAGGTGCCCACCGGAACCGGAACCGGAACCGAACCGTCGGTTTTTAACCGGAACCGGGCGGTTCCGGAACCGATAGTTCGGAACCGACCCGAGGAACCGGTAGAACGGACGGTTCGGTTCCGGTTCGGAACCGAAAAGAACCGGTTTTTTTTTTTTTTAATTCTAATTTTATTTTATGTTTCAATATTATACTTGTATTTGTATACTTATTTGATGTAACATATGATTACTGATTAGTGTGTTACATTTTTTTATATGGAAATGTTATATTTGTACAGTTAAAATTTTTTATCATTTAATTTATAATTCACAATTTAATAAGCTAAAATAAATAAGACTAATACAAAAAATATCTTTAAATTAATAATAAACAATGTCACATGATGATGAAGAATTGAAGATGACAATTTACATAAAAGATGTCATCTATGGCCATAGGAATTAGGAATTAGGAGACCAAGGCCATCTATGGATTTAGGAATTAGTTCTCAGAGTCAACGGGCCCAACAACTCAATTCTTTCTTCCAAAACAGAGGATCATCCGGACTCGCTCAAAACGATGAATTATCTATATATTTAAATAAACCGGTTATTGCATCAGAACTAACAAGTGCAGGTCCAAACAATCAAGATCTTTTGCATTGGTGGTCAAGAAGAACAGCTCAATACCTAATCCTATCCATAATGGCTCGAGAACTCTTTGTTGTTCCTGCCTCGACAGTGTCGGTCGAGCAAGCTTTTAGCAGCGGAGGGTACACTTTAGACGAAAGACGATCAACGATGACCCCGCGGAATCTCGAAGCTCAAGTATTGCTCAAGGACTACACTTTAGCGGAACACCGTGAGCAAGAGAACAAATGGGATGAGGTCTTTGAACATGATCCAATCAGTACCACCAAAACCGACACCGATGCCTCTGAAGAAACGGATGATTTTGACGACGATTTCGATTTTGATAATATGTAGTGGTCTATTAAAATGCTTAGACGAGTACTCTTTTTCCTCACAGAGGTTTTAACGAGGCTCGGCCCTTGGAAGCGACATGTGATATCCAAGGGTTTAGGATTAATAAATAAAAAAAAATTATATAATCTCACTCTCAAGTATTTTTTTACATTTTATAATTTGAATTGTCTTACAATTAAAATTAAATCAATAAAAAATGAAGCATTGAATCATAATCGAACAAAAAAAAATTATTTTTTTTTAAAAAAAAGTCGGTTCCTATCTGGTTCCGGAACCGGAACCGAACCGGAACCGTCAGTTCCAGGAACCGGAACCGTTACTGTTCCGGTTCGGTTTCGGTTCCGGCCATCTTGGAACCGGAACCGTCGGTTCGGTTCCGGTTCCGGAACCGTGGGCACCTCTACCTACACATTGATGACGAAATTCTTCTAAAAAATAACACTAATTAACGTCACGATGATATATTTAACAAAAACTATCCTAAATATAAATCATATAAAAAAATTAAATTTTAAATGAATTTTTTTTTGACGCGGTACCATCATATCATCCATGAGCATATTAAATGTGCCGAAAGTGGATAGGAGAGCTAAGGGTTTTCAATCATCTATAATGTCATTTATTTCCTTGTGTTTAGAACTACTTTTATGAGCAAGGATATAACTATGAAAATTCGATATTCAATTAATTTCAAATGAAAGAGTTCTAAATTTGAAAAAAAATAATATATATATATATATATATATATGAATAAGAGAGAAATGATCTCCTACCACCGTGGGCACGCTTAATGTGCCCACAGCTGACGTGGCAGTGCCACGTCAATGATTTTTCCTTTTGGGATTTAGTTTTTTTTGTTAGGGTTTAGTTTTTTTTGGTAGGGTTTATTTTTATAAGATATACTAATTAATTTTTTCCTTAAATATAATGTCGTCATCTCATCCGTGGGCATATTAAACATACTCACGGTGGGTAGGGGAGCATTACTCATGAATAAGAATGATAATTTCCATGAACCATGATCAAACTAAGTATCAATATTAATATTAGTAGCCTCCTCAAAAACAAAAAAAATTTATATTAGTAGCATCATGAACAAAATGTCAAATCTTTACATAAAATGTAGAGTTAACTTGTCGTTTTCCAGCTTTGGGATTTTCTATTCTCAAGCAAAACAAGCACTCAATCTCCCAGTCCAAAGACTGTTTCTCTGGGGAAACTAGCTTTCATATTTAATTAATTTTGTATTCTTTCTATGGAGAAATACTCTATATACAATTTTGAAGAATATTAATCAGTTAATTATGTAGACCGACATTCCTTTTTGTTCCTTGCGAGTTCTTATTGGAAAATTCAAAATTTGGATCAATCCAATTTCGATTGCTACATGGGAAAGTGCCTATGAACAAGCAAACAATTTCCATTGCCAGAGAAAAAAAAGATTATTATGGATTTTGTGTTTGGAATTTTGGACTGACGTAACTTGTAAATGTGGTTCACAACCTCTTTTTAATTTTATTTCTGATTTGTTAGTTTCTTGGAATTCTACATAATTAAATACTCCCTATGTCCCCTAATAAGTGTCTCGACCTTTTAAAAATTTTGTCCCCAATTAAGTGTCCTATCACATGTTTCTAGACAAAAAATAATACAAACTACCATATTTACCCCATAATGATTACAAATAATTTACTTTCTCAATTTTCTATGTAATGAATAGGGGCAAATTAAGTAAATTTACATGTTTACTTGGTTTGTGTGTTTTTTCAAGTGGGGACTTTTATTAGGGGATGGAGAGAGTATATTCAAATAAATTATATGTATGAAAATAAATGGATTTACAGTGCAAGTTGAAACTCAATTGCGATTTCTTGGATATTTTGTGTCGGGCTAGAGACGGAGCCACATACCGGGCTCGACTAGGTAGTCGCCCGGGTAAATTTTATTTTTTTGAATAATATATAGTGTTAATTTTTATTTTTCTAATTTTTTGCCCACCCAATTATTGTACTTTAGTCTCTTTATAATTGAATTTCTTTCTCATTCTATGTGTTTTCTGATTTTTTTACCTCCATATGAAATCTCGCCCGACCATATACAATTTCCTGACTTCGTCCCTGTGTCGGGCAATGTAATATTCATGAATAAAGTAATTAATATTTAAAATTTTACAAAGACAAATTAAAAAAACTCCTTACAAAACGATATAAATATAATATAATGAAATTAATTAGCTACATTAGCGTGAAAAATCAATCTCATTTTTGGTAAACATCATAAGAAATATTACAGTATCTAGAAAAGTTACATATATATAATTCTGCACAGGCATATCAATATATATATATATATATATATATATATATATATATATATATATATATATATAAAACAAAAACTTGGGTGAGGTCGGTGATATAGTGTGGCCGGGTCAAAGTGTCAATCTTTATACAGAAAAGTGATAATCTATACGAATAAAAGTGACAATCTTTAATATAATTATTTTATGAATAAAATGCCAATTTTTAAAAGTGTCAATCTTTATACAGAAAAATGCTAATCTACATGAATAAAAGTGTCAGTGTTTTAGCCGTCCGCACAGTGCCTCTGACTGACCCAATGTGTCCCTATATATAAGACGAAAACGGATCTCCATCCTACGTGGAATTATGTAGAATTTTTTGTGATTATTTTTCTAAATTCTCGTGGCTTTGGCTATATTAGGCAATAATTTAATCAATATAAATACTATATAATAATATATCTCCATATATGCATATTATATAATATTTTCTTAAATTTTCATCATCAATCAATTAATATATATATATATAAAAATATTCATACAAGATATGCATCATTAATAAAGATATATATTTTTTAACTAAATAAGTATTATACATACCACGACTTAAATTTATTCATCATTAAATTTATTTATCATTAAATTTATTCATCATTAATAATCTCATCAATCAATATTTTTTTATTTGACATAAAGTGATTATTGTCGAAAAATATTCATCATTAATCTATTACACATATAACGGGTGCATTGACATAACAAAAATTAAACATGTTCGATTAGTCAAGAAATGCTACCCTCATTAATCTATGTTTTTTATATTATTATTGTGAATAACGAGTGAGTTGATATTCAAAATTTAATGGGCGGCTAGACATTTTATCATTTGATATTTATATCAAACAACGAGCAAGTTTATAGCCGAAAAATATTATATCTCTGATCGGTAATCCAAAACAATGGGAAGTTTCATATTCAAAATGAATATAACTATATGCAACCCAATAAAAGTTATCCCTCAAAATAGTTGACCCGTATCTCCAATAGATAATCCAAATAACGGGCGGCTTCATATTCAAAATGAACATAACTACTCGACTTGAGAAATGCAACCCAACAAATGTTATCGCTCAAAACCGTTGACCCAAACAACGGGCAACGTAGTTTTAAAAAAATATTACATTAAAAATGAATACAACTGCCAACAAATATTACTCTGAAATGGTTGGACCAATTAACAGGCGGCTTGACATTCAAAATGTATATAAATACTCGATAAATATTATATCTCCAATGAATAATCTAAACAACAGGCGACTTCATATTCAAAATGAATATAATTACCCGAATAAATGTTACCCTCAAATAGTTGAACCAAACAACGGGGGGCTTGATATTCAATATGAATACAATTACCCGATAAATATTATATCTTCGAAGGATAATCCAAACAACGGACGACTTCAAGATAATCCAAACAATGGGGGGCTCGATATTCAATATGAATACAATTACCCAAAAAATATTATATCTTCGACGGATAATCCAAACAACGGGTGGCTTCAGGATAATCTAAACAACGGACGGCTTCATATTCAAAATGAATATAACCACTCGACTTGATAAATACAACATAACAAATATTATCCAGCAAAATAGTCAGGCCCGGATCTGAGGCAAGGCCCAAGAGTCACAGGCCTAGGGGCCCAAAAAAAATAATAATTAATTTTAACTATGACATAGTATTAAATCCCTCAAAGTTGAATTGAAAATTGTGGCCCAATCTAAATTCTGAGGCCCGCGAATCTGGTTCCCTTTTTCTTTTCTTCCTTCCTTTTTTTTTTTTTTTTTTTTTTTTTTTTTTTTACGAAATACTCCCTCCGTCCCCCTTCAATTGTCCAGTTTGACTTATTGACTTTTTGACACGCATTTCCACCGAGCCGGGAAATGAGTTATAAAATATAATTTTAAAGTATTGTTTTTTTTACGGGATACTATGAGTGTCATAGTATCCCGTAAAAGAAACAATACTTCAAAATTATATTTTATAACTCGTTTCCCGGCTCGGTGGAAATGCGTGCCAAAAAGTCAATAAGTCAAACTGGACAATTGAAGGGGGACGGAGGGAGTACTACCTCTATCCTTTCTAATTAGTCTTATTTCATTTGGGCACATAAACCAATAAAAGAGGGAATATATGGATATAATCAATTCTAAGGAGAGCGAGTTAATTATAGCCACAAATTTCTTACCTTTTTAGAAAATGAGACTAGTAAGTAGGATGAACCAAAATGACAAATAAGACTAATAAATGTGGGATGGAGGTAGTAATCTACTTCTTTGGACTGTTACGGCTGTACATTGTGAGCAAGTTAAATGCTTTTGTTTCGATAACGTAACTTTTCTTTATTTCAATTATTTTCATTATAATAATCTTTTTAAAAAAACTCATTATATGTTTCATTAATTTTTATTTATATTTTTCTCTCTTTTTTAAAGGCCCATTTTTTTATTTTCGCCTATGGCCTAGCAAAGTACAGGACCGACCTTGAAAACAGTTGGCCCAAACAACGAGAGACTTTTGAAATAAATATAACAACTCAAAAAATATTACTTAAAAATACATACAACTTTCGACAAATGTTAACTTCAAATGGTTGAACCAAACAACGGCAAATGTTAACTTCAAATGGTTGAACTAAACAACGGGCGGCTATGCATTAAACGAAAATGCCTGAAAAATAATATTACCATTAAATCTATTTTTCTATTACATGTATGATGGACATTTGAAAAAATAAAATTTGAATAAATAGGACTACTCGAAACTTTTATTAATCTAATTTTCTATTACCGTGAAATGGACGGCTTGATATTGCAAATATGTAATGCTAAATGCGAAATATAGTCTCATTTACTCTTTTTTTTCTTTTGATTTAATTCCATATTAATATTTTAAATTGAACTTTTACTTTTTTATCAATTTAAAATAAATAATTGGATTATCTTTTAAATTTTACTTTAAAATTACAATATAAAATGATCCCGTCGAATTTCGACGGGCGGTACACTAGTTATATATTATAGTATCTAGACCATATTAATTCGAGGCTCACGTAATGTTTTTTTCCCCTAAATTATGTTCACCATAGAAATATTACCAATCCAATATATTTGTTTATATTGATAAATTGGATTATATAGTTGTTAATGTCCCTTAAATTAGATTATATTAGATATGATTAAAGGCTTTAACTCACATTTAGAAGGTGTTAAGCTAATTTTATTTTGAAGAGCTTATAATCTCCAAGAATTTATATGATGCAAAAATATATTAGGGCATGTGAGTTTATTTTGAAAGAGTTTTTAAACGGCTAGAGCTTATTTTTTGATCATATTGTTATTGAGAACTTATTTTGTCAAATACTTTTTCAAGAACTATAAAATTTTAAAATATTTTATAAGTTTTTTCGCATTTAATTCTCGCAGTAATACGGTGATCGATCTAATTCGTTATTACTCAAAATAGGCTAACTAACGCACAATGTTATTCACTATATATATATATATATATATGAAACAACTTTATTTATGAATGTATAAGTAGACTAATGCATGTATAAGTTCACATAGAAATTCTAATACCCACTGATATTGCAGTGTCACATAGCTTTTTTATTAAGATTTACCCATCTTGATCCATTTTTAAACTTGTCTTCAATAAAAATGTATGTGTCAAGATACTCCCTCGGTCCTCCATATATGTGTGCATTTACTTTTTGTACGCATTTCAATGTGCCGAAAAATAGATGTTAAGATAATATTTGAGTCTCATCTGATATATTATATTATTCTATTTAATATATTGTATATATAATACATCAAATGAGACTCAAATTTTATCTCTAATATCTATTTTTCAGCACATTGAAATGTGTGTAAAAAATAAATGCACACATATATGGGGGAAGGAGGGAGTATTTTGTTTAGTTGCTTAATAGTGTTCACGGTGAATAAGGAACAATACTCATAATTAAGAATCTCTAATGCCCACTATGATTACACTTAACGTATCCGCCCTTAAGATGACAATTCCACACAAATTTTTGTAAAATTTAAATTTTAAAGTGTAAAGTTGTATTAGATTTTTCCCCAAATTACAATTGCAGTAATTACATATAGTAAGTGGGCAGAGATGGTGATATTTTGAAGTATATCCAGCCTTTGAAGCAAATGACGAAGTGTGATTCTGTAATTAAATGCGTGCGACTGATTGAGGTCTTGTCAATTTGATGAGAATATATCTCATTCTCTACATCTTCTCCGCCTATATTCAATACGTTTATTATTACCATAAATTTTGATTGCTTGTTAGTAGTACTTTTTGTATTTTTTTTTTTTTTTTTAATGTCTATTTATATCTAAAATGATAAAAGATGATAATATAAGAGGAAATATAGCAGAATACCTAATAACTTAAGGCTGTGTTTGGTAATCATCTCAAGATGAGGAAAGATGATTCATCTCAACATGACTCATATGAATAGTGTCAAGATGAATTATTCATTTCTCTATTTGGTAGCAAAAAATTCAGACTCGGATGATATCATATTGTGTTTGGTACAAATTGTAAAACTCTAGATTAAAATTTAGATTGACCAAATTACCCTTATTAAATACCCCTACCGATTCAACTTTTTATCGTTGGGAATAAATAGTACTTTTATTATTTATTATATATTACTCTATATTATTATTATTATTATTATTATTATTGTTGTTGTTGTTGTTGAGTTATTATTTTTATTATTCTTGTTATTATTATAATTATTACTATTATTGTTATTTATTATTATTATTATTATTATTATTAGTATTATTATTATTATTATAATTAATACTATTATTTTTATTATTATTTATTATTATTATTATTATTGTTATTATTTATTTAATATAATTATTATTATTTGAAATCGTATAAATACATAAGGGTAAAATGGTAAAAGAGAGAAAGTGTTGTGTTACTATTCGAATGAGTTGAAGTCATCCGACCAAATACGTCGGATGAGTTAACAAGCGAAAACAGTAAAATAGCAGCGGGCTTGGGCTTCATCTCGGGCCCTCCAGTTTATTTCATTTCAGTATCAAACACTTAGATGAACCAAGATGATTCACCTCATCTTGGTTCATCCTATCCACCAAACACACCCTAAGTGTTTCTCAATTTTTACCTAGAACATAACAAAACTCAAAAAATACCTAATCTTTCTAAAGTGAGACCATATTACCCTTATCTCTTCTCTCCTCTCCTCTCTCCTCTCTCCCCATTTCACGTATAACCCACCCATTCTGTCTTCTCTCATAGAAGCATTTCAAGTCGACTCTCTCTCTCTCTCTTTCTCTCACCTCATTCTCCATTTTCTATACTCCACGCTTCTCTCACGACGGCGGCGATGGGGCTGGGGTTTCTGCGCAAACCACGGCGTTGGTCGGGTTAGACGTTGTGGGCAGAGATTGAAGCCGTCTGATTTTCCCTCCGCCGTCGCTGCAGTTGCTGAAGCCGCCGTCGCCGCCTGCAGGTTTTGTCTTCCTCTTCTTCAGATCTCCCCTCCCGTTCGCCGCCGCGTCCCTCCGCCGCGCGCCTCCTGTTTTTCTGCAGATGGAGTTGCCCAAATTCCGGCGGAAGCTCAGCGTAGGTTGCCTTGCGAGAAGCTCCACGATTTTGTCGGAGGTATGAAAAGGAAGAGCAAATGGAGGGAGAAATTCGGCCACCGCAGGAGTGAGAAAAAGGATTCGAATGTGGGTTTATTTTTTTTTGTTTCTCTCTCTAAAATTCTAGTTGGATTGAATAAATTCTTTATAGTAATAATTATTCATAAATTCATTTTTTTTGAATGTCCTCCTCTCTTTCAATTTATTTTTGCTGAGTTTTGTTTCCGTCTCTTTCTCTCTTTCAATTTGTTTTTATTGATTTCTTGCTGTTCTGTGAAATTGTTCTGTATAAATTTGGGGCCGGTCGGTGAAATTGATGTGTTTCGGTGTTATGCTGTTGGTGCGAAGAGGGGCTTGGTGTTGGTGTAAAGATTGAAAAAGATGATGAGGGAGTTGGTGTTGATGGGAAGGATAATAATGATGGGAGGTTCACAATCTGTAGCATCCAGTGTTTTGGTTTATATTTGCCAATAGAAAATTTGTTATAGTGTTGTGTCTTTATATTTTATTTGGGTTTTTGGCGTTTTCTTATTCAAGTTTGGTCGTAGAAATATTAATTCTAACCAAACAATAGGTAATAAATTAAAATTTATTATCAAGTTACAGACACACATACAAATTGGATTATAAAAAAAAATACGAATTCGTACCAAATAATAGGTAATAAATTGAATTTGCTTACTACTACCTCCATCCCATTATACTTGGCCATTTTTACTTTGATTGACATCTCGCGCACGCATTTCCACCGAAACCTAGTACGGGTTTTAAAATATAATTTTGAAGTATCGTTTTTTTTACGGGATACTATGAGTGTCATAGTATCCCGTCAAAAAAACGATACTTCAAAATTATATTTTAAAACCCGTACTAGGTTTCGGTGGAAATGCGTGCGCGAGATGTCAATCAAAGTGAAAGTGGCCAAGTATAATGGGATGGAGGTAGTAACTAACATATAAATTTACGATCATATATATAGATTAATAAAAACACAGTAAGGATAGTAAGAAAATACGAATTTGAACCAAATAATAGGTAAGTAATTCAATTTGCTTACCAGCTCACATATAAATTTATGACCACACATTCAAAGAAGATGATTTTGAAGACCATATGTCTTTTTTTTTGTGATGTCGAAATCCTACTTTTGTAGTCACTTTGCTTCTTTTGAATTTTTGGCCACTGATTATAATTGTCAACGAATATGGCTTCTTTGTGATGACCATAGTAAGAATTCATCAATTCATAAAATGAAAATTGTTAGAATTCATTAATTCTTACCATCCTCATGCTCGGAAAAGCATATTCATGCATGTTTGCAACAATATCGTTGGACGTAATGGTTAGAATGACATATTTTTAGCTTAAGAATTCATCATAGCTTAAGAATGACCATAGTAAGAGTTGATCATAGCTTAAGAATCACTATAGTAAGAATTGATCATAACTTAAGAATGACCATAGTAAGAATTCATTAATTCCTACAACGACAATGGTTAGAATTCATTAATTCTTGCAGAATGACCATAGTAAGAGTTGATCATAGCTTAAGAATCACTATAGTAAGAATTGATCATAGCTTAAGAATGACCATAGTAAGAATTCATCAATTCCTACAACAACAATGGTTAGAATTCATTAATTCTTACCATCCTCACGCTCGAAAAAGCATATTCATGCATGTTTGCAACAATGTCGTTGGACGTAATGGTTAGAATGACACATTCTTAGCTTAAGAATTCATCATAGCTTAAGAATGACCATAGTAAGAGTTGAGCATAGCTTAAGAATCACTATAGTGGAATTGATCAATGCTTAAGAATGACCATAGTAAGAATTCATCAATTCCTTCGACGACAATGGTTAGAATTCATTAATTCTTACCATCCTCATGCTCGGAAAAGCATATTCATGCATGTTTGCAACAATATCGTTGGACGTAATGGTTAGAATGACACATTCTTAGCTTAAGAATTCATCATAGCTTAAGAATGACTATAGTAAGAGTTGATCATAGCTTAAGAATCACTATAGTAAGAATTGATCATAGCTTAAGAATGACCATAGTAAGAATTCATCAATTCCTACAACAACAATGGTTAGAATTCATTAATTCTTACCATCCTCACGCTCGAAAAAGCATATTCATGCATGTTTGCAACAATGTCGTTGGACGTAATGGTTAGAATGACACATTCTTAGCTTAAGAATTCATCATAGTTTAAGAATGACCATAGTAAGAGTTGAGCATAGCTTAAGAATCACTATAGTGGAATTGATCAATGCTTAAGAATGACCATAGTAAGAATTCATCAATTCCTACGACGACAATGGTTAGAACTCATTAATTCTTACCATCCTCATGCTCGGAAAAGCATATTCATGCATGTTTGCAACAATATCGTTGGACGTAATGGTTAGAATGACACATTCTTAGCTTAAGAATTCATCATAGCTTAAGAATGACCATAGTAAGAGTTGATCATAGCTTAAGAATCACTATAGTAAGAATTGATCAATGCTTAAGAATGACCATAGTAAGAATTCATCAATTCCTACAACGACAATGGTTAGAATTCATTAATTCTTACCATCCTCATGCTCGGATAAGCATATTCATGCATGTTATAATGGTAAGAATTGAACATTGCTTACCTTGATGTTTCTGACGTAGTGGTCGGTAAAAATTGATCAATTCTTACTATAATGATGATAATAAATGATGTTTCTCAAAGTGGATAGTAAGATTTGATCAATTCTTACAGGAAGAAATAAAATGAAAAAAAAACTGAAACAAAAAAACGAAAAAAAAATAAAAAACAAAAACAAAAACTGAAAAGAAAAAACAAAAAAAATATTAATTTTTTTTTAAAAAAGAACGAAAAAAGAGAAAAAAAAGAAACAACCAAAAACAGAAAAAGAAAAAAATAAAACTAAAAAAGGAAGAGAATTAGAAAGAAAATAATAAAAAAAAGAAATAAAAAAAATAGTGAATGAGTGTGTGTGTGTGTGTGTAAGCCGACAACATAGTGTGTGTAAGGTGAGAAAAGAAATAAAGGAGGAGAGAGGAGAGAGAGCGTGTGACAGTGTGTGTGTGTGTCGGTGTGTGTTTCAGTGTGTGTGTGTGTGTGTGTGGGGTGAGAGAGAGAGAGGAGTGAAAAGAGTTAAAGTAAAAGTAAGGGTATTTTTGGGAGGTATTTGAAAGTTTAGGTAACTTTGAGGTGTTTGTTAAGTTGTAGGTATAAATTGTAAATCTTAGTGCTAGATAGATAGATATTTTTTTGCCTCATAATATAATGTAATATAAATTTATAATAAATAGCGGGTTTTACTTTGAAGGAAATTGATTGCAAAAATATAAAATGTATAAACTGTCCTCACTTTTTTATTAGGAAAAGTATGTAATGATAGACAAGTCTATTTAATTACAAAAGTGAGAAAAGTTACTATAATATAAAATTATCACATTTTTCTATTATGTACTCCGTACTATGTATTACATTATATCATTGCATAATAGAAAGGGATGTCCAAAAATTATCACATGACAAGAATTTTTATGTTAGAGTTATTTTAACTCTAATAAAAATTATATTTTGTTTTGCTCTTTCTTCACATATTTTTGTAGGTTGGAACGTGGAAGAGATAGGAGTTTGTTGGAGAATTCCTATTTTGAAGGAAGTTCAAATTTGCTGGAGTCTTCATTGTGGAGTGAATAGATAAGTATGACTAAGTCAAATCTGGAGCGGAACGGTTTTACGTGGCTCTTATATGGGTTATGCACACGAGTAAACCACCCACGTTGAGTGATGGAGATCATGGAACGTGGAATTAAGTAGTCTGATCTCTAATCCATAAAAGAAGTTTGAAGACGACAGATGAGTAGCGCGGTTTATAAAGAGATTTACACACAGAGAAAAGTCAAATTTAAGTTCCAAACTGAGAGTGTTTTAGTAGCATTCCTTATAGCATTCTAGTTTATAGAGGAAGAACGTATTTTGTAACTCTCAAATTTGCATCTTTAGTAAACTTTGTACTGAAGATTGTTTTTGTAATTCACGTACATCTAGTGGATTCTTTCGCCCTGAGGCATCCACAAGTTATTTTATATAACTTGTGGAAAATTTACTTTCAGGCTTCTTTGTTTCAACTTCCGCTGCAAAATTTTGTGTGTTGTTAATATTGTTGTTGTCTCAATATTATCGGCAATATCATGTTTGTGGATCCAGGTTGCAACACTTACAATTGGCATCAAGAGCCTGCACTTGACGGACTAAGTGTGATCCTGCGGAGTTACTTCGCCATGGATCTGATGAATCCAAGTATCAACCGGCCACCGGTGTTGGATGGTTCTAACTATTCATACTGGAAGGTTGAAACCAGATCCTACATCAAAGCCATTGACGTGAGAGCTTGGAATGCTGTTCTGAATGTTTGGATACCACCAAAGACAATTGATGCTGATGGAGATACCATTCGAACACCGCAAGCCCAATGGACCAGAGGAGAGATCGATCTTGCCAACTTCAATGAGAAAGCCCTCAATGCCATCTTTGCTGTGGTCGATGTTACCATATTCAAACTCATCAAAAATTGTGAAGCAGCAAAAGACGTATGGGAGATTCTGCAGAGACATTGTTAGGGAGATTCCAAGATTAAGGAGTCAAGGATTCGAATTCTTACCACGAAATTCGAAAACTTGAAGATGCACGAAGATGAGACGATTGGTGCCTTCACATAGAGGATTTTGGACATCTTAAATGAGTGTCAAGATCTTAGAAGCCCAATTAGTAATAAGCTTTTAGTCTCAAAAGCTCTGCGCACTCTTCCAAACCGCTTCAAGATGAAGGTTACGGCCATCGAAACTACAAACACTGTAGCAACCTTGGAATTTACTGATCTCATGAATACTCTCAAGGTCTATGAGATGAACCTGGAAGAGGATGAAGAAGCGTCATTCAAGAAGAAGTCCATAGCATTTGCAGCAACATCATCCAATGAGATCCAAAGTGATGACGATGAAGAACTGGAGGAGATAAATGCTGACGATGATGCTGCTTCAATAGCCAGGAAGTTCCATGGTAAGGAGACTTAAGAAAGGATCGACATCCAAGCCAAGAGAATCCGGGTTGAGAATGTTGGAGTATCATCCGAGACAACATGCTGAGAGTTCTTTACCAATCAAGTCATCCTCTGGAACTCCACCAAAGCCTATTAGAAGAACTCAATCTGATGTTTTTAGGTACAAAGGTGTTGATATTGATAAGGTTCAATGTCATGAGTGCAAGGGGTGGGGACATTATGCGAATCAGTGTGCAAAAACTCTTCGAAAGAGAGGGAAATCCTACTGGGTGTCCTGGAGTGATGATGAGGCAGAATTCTTTGAAGAAAATGAGGACCCAATGCCGGCACTAGCAATATACGCTACTGTGAAAAGTACTTTGGCAAATGATGAAGATGATGTTGTGCCAGATGTGATCAAACAGGTATGGATCTGAATATTATTCAAATCTATTTTGTTTTAATGCTACTCTTGAGGTTGAGTCAAAGGATGATGCTGAGGAGGATGATCTCAAGGCATATCAAATAGATATGGAGCTGAAAAATTATACGATGAACTTCTTGAAAAATAGAAGAAGCAGAGCCGTACAATATAGATTATTTCCAAGGAGAATAAAGACTTGAAGGAGACTGTAGCAACGCTTGAGGTGATGCTAACAAGGAAGGACGTTGAGTTGAACAAGGTCACAACTCAATAGGGACTTGCAGAGGAAACATTCAAGAAGCTCAACACTGGATCCTCAAAGCTTGATGATGTTCTAGCATTGGGAAAGACGGATACTGCTGGACTCAGTTTTACCAAAACTTTTCAAACTGTTTTCCCGCAGATTGTTTCTACAAATGGAAAACCATTCGTCAAAACTGGGGAGACGGACAAGCTTGCAGAGTCTACCGAGAAGAAGAAGCATGTGTAGAAAAAGAAACGCAGGTATGTATGTCACTACTGTTTTCAACCTGGGCATATAAAACCTTTTTGCTATAAACTGCAAGATGAAAAGGGTAAAATGCTGCCAAAAATGAGGAACAATATTGTGACAAAGCGAACCAGTAAATCTCGTAGTAAGATTTAGATTCCAAAAGTTGATCTAACCTGTCATGTGGTCACAACATTGAAAGCTAACATTTCAGAATCATGGTATTTTGATAGCGGTTGTTCACGTCACATGACGGGAACAAAAGCTTTTCTAGCTGAGTATGAACCATGTAGAGGAGGAAGTGTTTCTTTTGGAGGAGGTTCAAGAGGGAGAATCATAGGCAAATGAACTCTGAACGTTGCTGGACTTCCAAGGTTGAAGAATGTGTACCATGTCGGCAGGTTGAAGGCAAATCTCATCAGCATAAGTCAATTATGTGATGATAATTTGCAAGTTAGCTTTAACAAGAACTCGTGTGAGGTGTATGACAAAGATATTTATCTTATGAA
Organism: Mentha longifolia; assembly: GCA_001642375.2. Lineage (NCBI taxonomy): Eukaryota > Viridiplantae > Streptophyta > Magnoliopsida > Lamiales > Lamiaceae > Mentha > Mentha longifolia. The sequence goes on from CM038116.1 coordinate 11,159,789, forward strand.
GGGTTTGAGATCATCTAACGATTGTTATTTGATTGATCAGAAAAGGTTGATGAAAGTTGAAGCAAATCGTGGAATGTCAAGGGATGGAGACCGTCAGAAGCTGCATTTGGAGGATGTTGTTCTGGATGTTGGCCCAGCATTATGCACAAATATAAGATCGGATTGGATTTTTGAGCGTTGTGTGAGCACCAGTTTCAAAGCCAAATCAAAAGTCACACATTTGAAAGCTCTAAAACGAGTGTTGAGGTATGATGTCGACTTGATAGATCTTGGTTTTTTATTTTCGTAAACATACCAACACTAGCTTCATAAATGATAGAAAACGCACTAGTGTAGGGTAGAGGTGCCCACCGGAACCGAACTGGAACCGGCGGTTTTTAATTGGAACCAATGGTTCCGGAACCGGAACTGGCGGTTCCGAACCGTCCCGAGGAACCGGTGGAACCGTCGGTTCAGTTTCGGTTCTGAAAGTTTGGAACCGGGAACTGGCGGTTCGGTTCCGGTTCGGAACCGAAAAGAACCGTTTTTTTTTTCTTCTTAAATTCTAATTTTATTTTATGTTTCAATATTATACTTGTATTGTATACTTATTTGATGTAACATTTGATTACTGATTAGTCACTTTTTTATATAGAAATGTTTATATTTGTAAAGTTAAATAGTTTTATCATTTAATTTATAATTCACAATTTAATAAGCTAAAATAAAGAAAACTAATACAAAAAATATCTTTAAATTAATAGATAAGTATGACTAAGTCAAAATCTGAAGCGGAGCGGTTTTACGTGGCTCTTACATGGGTTATGCACACGAGTAAACCACCCACGTTGAGTGATGGAGATCATGGAACGTGGAATTGAGTAGTCTGATCTCTGATCCATAAAAGAAGTTTGAAGACGACAGATGAGTAGTACGATTTACAGAGAGATTTACGTACAGAGAAAAGTCAGATTTGAGTTCCAAACTGAGAGTGTTTTAGTAGCATTCTTATAGCATTCTAGTTTATAGAGGAAGATCGTGTTTTGTAATTCTCAAATTTGCATATTCAGTAAACTTTGTACTGAAGATTGTTTTTGTAATTCACGTACATCTAGTGGATTTTTTCGCCCTGAGGCATCCCTTGTGGAAAATTTACTTTCAGGCTTCTTTGTTTCAACTTCTGCTGCAAAATTATGTGTGTTGTTGATAGTGTTGTTGTTGTTGTCTCAACATTATCGGCAATATCATGTTTGTGGATCCAGGCTGCAACACTTACATTTTATACCTCAAAGTAAACAAGGGTATAAAAATATTCGTATATACACTTTTATACTCCCTTATACGATTATACCCTCATTTCATGTGTTTTTGCGTCAAAGTAAACATAACCTTATTTTTAAAAAACACATTTCGATTTGAGATTTATAAGTACTTTTCATTTAGTTACTCACGTCACATATATGTATCTGTACATTGTGTATATTTGATATACGAAAGCATATATGATGCTATCTCTCCGTCCCGCAAAATGTTGCATGTATGTTAAATTGGGATGTCCCGCTAAAATTGACATGTCTTAAAAAGGGAAAGGAGTTTGATCTTAAATCAATTTATTAGCTCAATCAATCCACTTCTCATCTACCTACTTATCTGCACATATCTAATTTTACTCGATAAATTTTATATCAAATTAAAGATGTTGATATAATATTTAATTTATGATTAATCATCAATATATTTTTATAAATTTATAGTGCGATTTCTAAAAAAATAAAAATTGTGCATTATAATGTTAAACCCTTTTAATTTAAATATTTTTTTTTCTTAATTTGCGTGCCCAAAAATTAAAGATATATGTACTAGATTGACTAAGAATACTACTTCCCCACTAAACATCGCTATTGACAAGGTTAAAAAGTTGGTAAAATTTAATTTTTAAGCTATACGGAGTATTATTATCACATTACAGTATAATCTCTATTTAGGCATACTCTATTAAGGAATAAACTCTCATTTAGAAATAAAATTTATGGTCCTAACTTGGGACCAATTATAATTAGGAATGGACTCCATAATTGTCATAATTCATATATTTTTAAATCCCAACTCTAGGAAATACACCTCTATTTAGGAATAAATCATAATAAATAAATATAAAAATTATATATATAGTAGATTTAAGTTGATTTAAAATACATGTCTAAGGTTGCTTGTGACAATGATTTAAACTTGTGTGTTGCAACCACATCTTTTAACTTGCACATCATCACTAGTTAGTCTACATGACTACCTTCTTGTTGAACTCAAAATGTTTCCAACTTATTAAGCATGGTTAATGCTTCTTTGCACGAATTTTTTTGCATTTCTAAGCTATTATCTTCTGGATTGTTTCCCTCGTCTTCCTACCTAAAGGAATGATCTCTACATGTTTTAATTAAAATAAATTAAGTACATGTATTTGCATCAAGATATTATACATATATTTGACTATCTATATTCATGTACTACCTCCATCCTATTTATTTAGACCTATTTACTATTTGGCACGTATTTCCACCGAAACCTAGTACGGGTTTTAAAACATAATTTTGTAGTATCGTTTTTTTTACGGGATACTATGACACTCATAGTATCCCGTAAAAAAAATGATACTACAAAATTATGTTTTAAAACTCGTACTAGGTTTCGGTAGAAATACGTGCATAAAGTAAATAGGTCTAAATAAATGGGATGGAGGTAGTATGTATTAACATTAAGCAGAAATGATCATCTACCCACTGTGGGCACACTTAATGTGCTCACAGCTAACGTGACAATGCCACGTTAATAGTTTTTTCTTTTGGGGTTCACTTTTTTTAGTAGGGTTTAGTTTTTTATGGTAAAATTTATTTATACTACTATAAGTTATATTAATTATTATTTTTCTTAAATATAATACCGTCACCTCATCCGTGGGCATGCCCACGGTGGGTAGGGGAACATTACTCTAACATTAAGTACTATATATATTTAATTTTTATATATTTTAAATTAAAAAAATATATAAAAATTTGTCTCATATCTCTATTTAGGCATAACCTCCATTCTAGACATATTTGTTAGTGGTCCTAAAAATATTACTAAATAGAAGTTTTACTGTATTTATAAATCTATACATTAATTATGTTCACATAAGAGAACATCTGTCGTAGGTGCTGATAATAGCAAACTAGGTATAAGATAATTTTATTTATTTTGTAAAGGCGAAAGTAGTTTTTGGAAGCTCAGAAAATAAAATTTAAATAGTAGGGACGTTCCATCGCAATGCAAAATGCGAAGAACAATGGAAGGAAACGTCCCTTTCTTTCTTCCAAAACTAGACCGGTTTCAAGAAACTGAGATGCTCCACCAATCCCCTCTTCCCTTCTATTTTCAACCTTATTTTCTCCAAAACCCTCCCGCTCTTGAAGGAATCGCCGCCGTAGTCGGAGAACGCATCCTCTTCGGCGATGGAAGCAGCAGCAGCACCGATAAAGACCGTCACGCCGCCGCCGGAGATAAACTGGTGGCTGAGAATGATGGCAGCGGTTTGGGCGTGAAGAAAAGCTACAGGGGGGTGCGGAAGCGGCCGTGGGGGCGGTGGTCGGCGGAGATACGCGACCGCATAGGCCGGTGCCGCCACTGGCTCGGCACCTTCGACACGGCGGAGGAGGCGGCGCGCGCTTACGACGCGGCGGCGAGGAGGCTGAGGGGGTCCAAAGCGAGGACCAACTTCCAGATTCCCTCCGTCGTGCCGGCGCCGCCGCCGTCCTCGAGCTCGTCCAACTCCTCGTTGTCCGAAAGGAAGAAAAAAAGGGTATGTGTTAGAAAAAAGGCGCCAAAGTGTGCGGTCGTGACCTCCACTGCCCACCTGTTTGGCCGGGATCCAGCGGCGGACGGCGGAAGAAGGGCCGTGAATTTGGAGCTCGGTTTGAAGAATTGACGTACGATGGTGGTGGTTCTGTGATGTATGGTAATTAATTAAAATTATAAGAAAATTTATGTGAATTGATTTTGAGTATATTTAGGGTTTATGTTGGTGTCACTATCAATGAGATCTTGTCTAGTCTTGTTTCCTCCCACTTGCCACTTTAATTTTGTATAAAAAAAAAACTAAAAAAAAAACTTCAACTGTGTGTTCTCGTGTTCTGTTTTGTGATTATTACTTTATTAGTGATTTTGTTTGTATGAAAATAATAATCTAGATATCATATCAAGTGTGAAGCGTGGGGGCCTTGTACATTTTGCTGCATTCCTCAACTCAACTATTCTCTCTCTCTCTCTATAGAAAGTGATATCAACCTCGACTTAAGATTCCATATCTCTTCAAAACAGTACTACTGTTGTACGACTACTACTACTCCTACTACTAAGCATCATCATCAAAATCTATTGCATGTGTTGATGGTGAAGTTTGTAAATGCAGTTTAGCTACAATTAAAGGAAAATGGTAGGCATCATCAAAGGCCGCTCTTTTCGAGGTGGCAATGCCACGTGTAGTAGATCGGAAAATCAACCATAATAGTACTTTGAAAAGTTACTACTCTTTCGTCCCATTTAAAACATTACGTTTATTTTTCGATATGAGATTTAAGAAATATATGTTTTGTGTTATAAATATATGAACACCCCAATGTACATAAAGATTCCTTATATATTGTAAGTGTATTTAAGATCCTAAAATAAACACTACAAGAATCCTGTTTAAAGTTGGTGGATTCGTGACGGAAAAAAAAAAACCCGAAACATCACCGATAGATCTCTGACGGATCCTGTACGAGGTGGATCCCCGAAGGATCTGTGGCGGAGATTCCCGATGGATTTATGGCGGATCCCCGACAGATTCCGTTGGCATTCCGTAGCCAAAATTCGCCAACGGATAAGTCCGTCAGCGTTTACATTTCCCGACGCCCGTTTTACCGACAGAATGCCGACGGCTAGTCGGTCGGTGAAACGGATGTCGGGAAATGCAAACGCCGGCAGATTTATCCGCCAGCGAATTTTGGCTGCGGAATGCCGACAGAATCCGTCGGGGATCGGCTACAAATCCGTCGAGAATTCGCCACAGATCCGTCGGGAATCCACCTCGTATAGGATCTGCCAGAGCTTTGTCGGTGATGTTCCTTTTTTTTTTTTTTGTCCGTCATTAATCCGCCAGCTTTGATCAGGATTCTTGTAGTGAAAAATGTAACGTCTTGTACGAAATACCTTAAAAAGCAAATGTAACGTCGTCTTAAATAGAACGATGGGGGAGTAATATTTATTCTCAAAAAAAAGAAAAGTATGAATCTTTAGCTTCCTAACTAACGTGACATGGTCATATCATCAATGTAAATGTTAGTGGCAATGTATATGTATCAACTAAAATCTTGCGAGGTTTTGACCAATAACTTTCATAAATTTGATTCGTACATTTTGATGTACGTTACATCTCTTATTGTACTGTTGGATGCTCGCTACGTGTTAAAAATATTTTTAAATAAATATTTATTTATAAAATTATTAAGTATTACTATTGATTTAAGAAATATCTTTTAAACACGTGCGAACATCCAACAGTACAATAGGTCTCATAAATTCTGCAAATTAAGAATAAACTCGCTGAAATTCTTTAACTCGATGAAAAGTGTTACGTGTACGTCACATGATAACGCCCATTTAGGTTTTCCTTTTTTTTTTTCTTTTTTTTCTTTTTTAATTTTTTTTTCCTCCGTCTAATTTTTATGATTTGGCACGTTCCACGTGTGTTTGCTTATTTAAGCCATTTTGTTGGCTAACCGACCTTTTTTTTAATGGGGAAAATTAGTTAATTCCAACCATTTTTGTTCTCATTTCCTATGGATTTAAAATTATATGTTGTTCTAAACGGTGGTCAAATGTTAGATCATAAAGTCACCAGCACTAAGGGGGTGTATTCAATTGAGATTTAGTTGGATTTTTTTGGACTTTAAAAAGTATATGGATTTAAAAAATCCATAGACTCCATGCAGAGTTTGACTAATTTTTTTATAGATTTAATAGATTCCATACAGAGTTTGACTGATTTTTTGATGGATTTATATGGATTTTCATGGACTTGACAAGATAGTGTAATACATTTTTTTTATTGATTTACATGGTATTTCTAGCGCTAGACTGTTGATGCAAGTGTATGAAACACATTCGTATATAAAATAAATTTATTCAAATTGCTTAGATAAAATACCAAAAATACATTAATTCCAAAAAAATTATATATTATTATTCATCATTATTATTCTCATCTTTATTTCCATCACCGTTATATTTCGGCCTCATGACGTCGTTGTAGGAGAGACCGAGCTTGAGAATTTGGGCATAGTGTTTTTTTAGCTCCGCCATATATAATTGAACATAAGGGGAGGGGATCCTCTGCTGTGCTCATAAACAGTAAATGGTGTTGTGCCTATTTCAAGCACAAAGTAATGCTATTTTCATTTATTTATTTATTTAAGAAGTAATTAATCATTATTCTATATTTTACATGTATTTATTGGGTTTTAAATTATTTGTTTTTGTCAATAGACTTTTATAGGTAATCATTTGCTTTATACTTTTAAGTTTAATTATTCATCATTAGGTTTATATACTTTTAAACTTGACCCAAATATTTACTTACGATTACTAATTTTATAATTATAAATTTCAGCATAATTAAATATATAAAAAAAATGGGAAAAAAATGCTCAAAGTGTACAAATTTATGCTTGAAATGGGCACTGCACCTTGTGTTGTGTTTATGTGCACAAGAGGTGATCCTTGCCCGAGCATAAGTTGAGATTCTTGAATGGAGACAAATGTAGTAGATATGGTGAGAATTGTTGCAGTAGATGATGGAGTGAAATGGATTGAAGAACAAATGTTTAACTTTTTTTCTTCCGGAGGTTTAATTGTTTTGGTCTCATGGATTTTAAAAATCTCTTGTTTTGAGAAGAGATTTTAGAGAGTGAGATTTGTATATATTTTTGAAAGAGAATCAATTAAAATCCATGGAGTATTAAAGTCCATAGATTGTTCAATACCTAGATATTTTTTAAGACTTTTTAAAATCTATATTGAATACCTTAGGATTTTTAATGACTTTTAAAAATCTATATTGAATATCTCATGATTTTTAATGACTTTTAAAAATCCGAATTGAATACACCCAGATTTTAAAAGTCCAAAAAAATCCTACACAATCTAAAACCAATACACCCCCCTAAGTCTATGTTTGATTTTAGTAATAAGCTATGGGTAATTCAATTTACCAAATTAATTGTTACTTTAAAAATAAAAGAGAAACAAGAAGAAATGAACAAGTGATTTATTTCCATTATTGAAATAAACACTCATTAAAAGTAACGGTTATTATTATCACAGAAATGTTCCCCTACTCATGATGGACACACTTAATGTGCTTACCGCTTATATGGCAGTGCCACGTCGTTAATCCTTTCCATTTGGAGTTTAATTTTTTGGGTAAGGTTTAGTTTTTTTGGGTAGGGTTTAATTTTTTTGGTATATATTTAAATTAAGTTCCTTATTTAAAATGTTGTCACGTCATCCGTGGGCATATTTGGCATTGGAGCGTTACTCATTATTATCATTCTTTACTTTGATTTGATTCAATTTTCTTTCTATTTTTTTTTACTTGAACCAAACAAGCACTAAATAGTGAAAGTTATACCACTAGATTTCCAAATGGGATCCTCTACACCCATTTCAGTGTACCAATCGTGTACCAAAATCGAATTTTCTTTATTTTTGTTCATTTTTTTCCTTCAATTTCACCATATTATGATTCAATCTAATTTTACACTAATTGACTAGGGTTCACCAATCGGGTTAGGGTTTATTATTTATTTTTTAGAATTTAATTTCAATTATATTAGTTAAAAAATGAAGAAAATTGCTAAAAAAAATAATTATATATCCTAATTGAATTAATGAATGATTGTTAATTTGTATAATATTAAACTAAATCATATTAGATCGAAATTGGAAAAAAAAATTAAGTAAAAATCAAGAAAAATCAATTTTGGTGCACGGTTGGTACACCATAGTTGGTACGGAGGATACTTGTTGATAGATTTCTCCTTTTATTCATAAAAGGGTAGCGCCCCTATCTATTAACCCTAAGTCCCTAACCCTATAACCAAGTCATGCACAGAGCCTTAATTAAGAATAATTAAAGTAAATAATATTCCATGTGTCACATTCATTTCGGCACAGTTTATATTTTTAATTTTATAATGTCATAATATTGATAATCATGAAACGATAGAAATCAAAACCTTATTATCTATGATTAAATTAACTTATGACTCTAATCTACCAATCATCATCTAGATATTCACCTCTAGTATATATCTCAATACAATTTAAATTTTAAGATTTCAAATTTAAGGGTCTCAACACGATCTTTCATTTAAAGTTCATCATCAATATGTTTTCATTAATATAAAATGTTCTAGCTAGTTTTAGCACATTATACTTTGTTCTTAAATAAAGCTCTCCTAAATTACAGTGCTTTAAAAAATGTTGTTATGAATGGAAGACAAAGAGTAAAAATTATAGTCATAGATGGCTTCTCAAGTCACAAGTGCTTTCTTCTTCGATAATAATCAAATGTGTGTGTATAGATATTTAATTTAAATGAATTACGCTCTTTTACACAGACTCTCTCCATCTCGTTTTCCTTAACCTATTTCTTGAATATACGTGAATATAAAATAATAGAAATTAGTAAAAAAAAAACCCGGATGGAGTGAGTATATATTTCTAAGAACCTTTATCTAGACTATGTTATATCCAGTCCAGGTCAAAAAATTGCAAAAATAAAAATGACAGCTTTTTAGTAGGTAGGGTAGAAGAAAGAATATCCCCCATGAAAAGCGGACCATTTTCTTGTTAGGAGGTGAAAATCATTTAATTTTATTGCTGAACGTTACAGTGTAAGTAAACTGAATTTTCTTTCTGATCACATGCTATTCTGATAAAAATTAATTACACTTTTTCTGACTACAAACTGATTATGTCCAGTTTAGCAGCATATATTAACGTACAACACTCGTTTATTAATGAAAAAAAAAAGTGCGTGGATATCTGCTTATATGAGTTGATTACTGTGCTACTACTCTTCATCTACTTATTTTCTTTTTATTTTTGGGTTTATTCTAATCACTTATTTAAATTAATTGTTTGAAGCAAATAATTTTGGACTTATAGCTGACAACTACAGTAGTGTTGTCAATTTGTATCAGTCTTAATTAATTAGTTGTTTACCATGCTGCACTGTTTTGATTAGTCTCTTCCAATTCCCTGCTTCTAACTTTTGAATTGGAAACCACAAACTTCTGGGTTTAATTGTACGTTTTGTTTTATTGTCTGGTTATTACAAAGTTATTACTTTAATATTTTTATCATTTTCAATGGGTGAAGGATAACTATGTTACGAGTTATATCCACCATAGTTGGGATCTATAAAAAAATAAAATTTGCATAAATATAAAAATAATGCATTTTATATACAATTATAATTCATCGTATGCATAATTATAATGCCGTCCCCAATTGAGTTTATTGCTGATTTTCTCGAGTGATCAAGATGTATAATTTTAGTGGGGGGTGGGCGAGACGAGACAAGGTAGATGAGATGGTGATTTTTTATTTTCAACACAATTAACATGAAATTTAAAAACCGCGCCACATAAGACTCGAACCCAGGACTTTTGATCACGGACATTAACCCGTTAGACCAACGCACGCATACAAATAGGTAGGAGATGGTGATTTTTGTATAATGGTGAGGAAATCAATTCATCCAGTTTCAATGAAGCACGACTTAGTTGGTTAGATACTTTCCCTCTAACCCATAGCTCGGAAGTTCAACCAGATTCACAAGTTGCAATTATGTGGTTGATGGTTAACAACAACAATCTGGCAATAAAATTGTAGGAACGCCCACAATTTTATCTAAATAACAAATGAAGGCAGAACATTAGTTTAGCAACAAATATGCATATGATATTTTTTTGTTTATTAGATTAATAATGTAGAGGGTAAAAAAAATACAGTTTATCAGTTCAACAAATTTAACCAAAGAGAAGAGATGAGCAATGCTACCGCGCTCCACCTGGTATCGAAATATTTAGTTTTTCAGCCGGCATCATAAAAAAATCCTTCCACAAACAAACCCGAAATAAGAAAACAAAACAAAAAATGTGAAAAAAAATACCACTCCTACGGCTTCTCTCGACAACTCTACCTTTTACTCCATGCTCACTCTAATAGATAGGCATGAGTATAACTTGATTCGTACTTCTTCAACTCAGTAACTCGGACAATTTTGCCGGCTCCTCTTACCTTCCACACGAGCCAAAGTTAGAAACAAGTATTCTTCTTTCGAGACCAACACATCAAAAATAGGCGTGGAGTTGATTGTAGGCAGAGAGAGCATGCTTCATGGTATTTGCTGCCGCTCTTCAGCAGGAAACGTGTAGTTGCTCTATGTACTCTAGTGGTCTCACCTCGGTGTTTCTAAAGGAAGCAGCAATATCATTTCTATGGATTCAAATTACAGTCACTCAAGAACTGATTCTGTGGGTCCAGAAACTTCCTCCAGTATTTTTTGTACTTGGGAATGCCAAGATCGAGCCACGGTTTCATGCTCCCATCAAAGTGCAATATTGCTGCTGTCTTGAGGTCTTCCAAACCAATTCCATAGTTATAACCCAGACCTGATAAGATCCAACTATCCTCGAGAGCATATACTAGACCATGAAAGGTGAGTAGTCCAGCGCTTAGACTAGTAGTTTCGGATAAACCCGTGTTTTTCTTCAGCTGCTTCCAACATCAACACGGGTATTTATTAGAATAATCCCAGTTCCGAAAAAATTTAAATGCATGCATGTCAAAATGCGTGACTCACGACATGATAAAACTACCAACTACAGAGGACTACGCCATCCTTGTTGAATTCAACTATTATCCTGGTTCAACTAAGTAATAAGCCGAGCAGTACGTATGGACCTATCTATACTTTCAATAGGGTGGAACATAGCATTCTAAACTCATAGAAGACACATTTTGGATGTGAGGCTTTTAGAGACAGTCCCGTTAACATAAAATGACTTTATAGTTGTCATGCATAGAACATTGTGACATAAAAAGCTCGAGATATTCAGGACCATGGGGAACATAAAAAGCTCGAGATCAAAATTAGATATTGTGAGTAGTCCTAAGAGTGGATCAAGACTCCTGAAAAACGAAGCTCAATAACAGGACCAGCAATTGCTAATTTAAATTATCAAATGACATTTCTTTAAGAGTTTTCTGGACACAAACCCAAACCATCCACTCATTATTGACTTGCTGGATGTTTAAGAGACCATGGGGAAGGCGATAGCAATTCCTTAAAAAGACTGAAAGTGAAATCTAAAATTTAGTCAACTCACCTCATGCACCAATGTCTGATATCTTCTGGTAAGATTCTGCACCCTCCACCTAGATAGATCAATAATATTCACTCCTGATGTCCAAGCACATGAATTTTCATCAATCTTGTGGCTTAGCAAATAAGATTTCAGGTCAAACAACTTTACTTCGCACAATTGCACAGCACCATTCACTTTTTCCCCCATGTCAAGGTTCCATAGGGCTGACAAGTCTCTCTGAACAATAACATCATCACCCAAGACAACAACTTTTTCTAAAGACTGAAATATCTCAGGAAGGAGATAAAATGGTTCAGTAAACATAGATATGTATTGTGTTCTAAATTGAGCAGATGATAGTTTATCAACCCTACGAAAGGAAACCCGAAACTCTTCAGGTAATGACAGGTCTAATGGTGCCGCCTTATGATGATTATAAAACTTATGGTCTTCAATATTCAGCACCTGAACAGCAGCATCTGCATACTTGTTTCTGAAAAACCACAACTTCATAGCAAAAAAGTTTTCCTTGTCTGTCAGCAGATGAAAAACCAGTTTCTCACTTTCCTGCAAATTAACAATGTCTTCACTAATAGAATGACGATCCAGATAGCAAAAGAAAGTACAGAAAAAAAAGAAAAAAGAAAAGAAGCCAGATACGAAGAGAGGATAGAGAGGAAGACAAAAGTCGTACTTGTGCATGCGCTACAGTTGAGTTGACAGCTACAGATGCCGCAAGCACATTCTTGGAGAATATGACATAGTGATACAAGTCTGGATTGACAAATTTCTCAACCAGTTTATCCTCAATGTCAAAAGATCTGAAATACTCGACAGTTAATCTCATTGATAAACAATGGAGACTCTTTGGCATCGTTTGAACTGCAAGTTTGTAGAGGAAGGCACTCTGCTTCATGTGGAAATTAGCTTCATCCTCCGTCAAGTCTGCCAGCTGTCTAAACTTCTTATCAACATTATTACAATCCACGGGGCACGACTTTGCTTTAGCTATTGTAGCCTCCATCATTTTTATCTTCTGCTTAATCCTGATGTGACGTGAAACCATTCTACCATGAAAACTCAATTGCAATCACAGCACAAAAACTAAGGACAACGAAGAGCTTGAATTTTAGAAACAAGAATTCAATTGGTATATAGGAATAGTTTGCATCGAATATGAACCATTACATGTTCAAGAACAAGTTGATCATGGTGGTAATAACACCAGTATAATCTACTTTGTATGTCATTTACGTGCTCAGAGGTTATAGGTGGTCCACTTGCAAATATCATAAAAAAACCAATTTAGTTAAGAACATGCCCTTATTGGTCCACCTTAATGACATAAAAAACACCATAAACTATCCCATTAGACATACATGTCAAAAATGTGAAACCTATACGTAATATTTTGACTTCATGTGTAAACAAGGTGCAAGCATTCGCTGTCAAGAAAACTGATGCAACAGGTTATGCAGAAAGTGACATTGCTTTTGTCGCTTCTCTTATTGATACAGGGCAACATAGCATACCATACTTTACCCCGATTTCCCGTTGAAAGTATCCTAGAGCAGCTTAACATTATTTATAACTCGGCATATCAGTGAGGGGACCCCTATCCTAGCCACTTTTGTAAGCAGTAGAAATATTTCTAGTCAGTTTTGCTAATATACTTGTGATGGAAGGAAATAGAGAGTTAAAGAGATATAAAAATAAGAAACATCAAAAGTAACAGAAACTGCAATGACAAACCAAATTCTCCTTACTGATAGATAAGACTAAAAGACCTAACCAACAAAATAGACAACCAAGTTCAATTTCAAGTCCAATTCAATTAAAAATTCAACAAAGCACACTGCAGCTGGACAAAGACAGGTACCAACTGAGGATGTGAACATTTAAATGGGAGATCAAAGTGCAGACCAGATATGCGTGTTCAAATTAAAGGGTTGTATTTCAACATACTGAGCGGGGAGATCTTTATCCGTAGTAGTTTCGCTAAGAACACGTTCAAAATCCTGAATATTTTGCTTCATTTCCTGAGACAATTTATCAAACTTCGGAAGTTTTGCAATACTTGGATAGTAAGCACGAGCAACAAAAGCAGGTCCTTCATCCTCTTCACAACACTGTCTTCCATTTTCCCCCTCTGTTCTTGGCGCCATAAGCAGTAACTCCCAAATTTCAATTGACAAATCATTTCACTCTCATCAGCAGCTATTGTACTCCCACGGGGCTTGTCTCTATCAAGAGAACCACTTGTCTGCAACACAGCTTATTGCCAAATGATATTAACAAATTCAGCGACAATAATGCAAATTATAAGTTTTACCAGTGGCAAATGTTATGTTTACCTTCTTTACTGGTTTTGCCAAATCAGCTGGCACGGGAAAACCTGTAGACGAACCAATCATAAATACAAAATTGAATATACACTTTGGAGGACAATAATGAATTAAAATAAAAAAAATAAAAAAATAAAAGTAAGAGAGAGAGAGAGAGAGAGAGAAAGATTCTTCTCCACTTAATACATAAAGGAGCCGTACCCTTTGTGTCATCACCAGTTGCCTTGAAAGATGCATTCCCGAAACCCTGCAAACAATTAAGTTAAGCAAGTGAGGTCATTGGATTACCATTTAAAAAAATATAATTTCACTTAAGAAGCAACAAATCTTTTTATGTAAGGAATGCCCAGTCATTTTGCCAAAAGATGTTGGACAAAGCATTTCATTAGCTCAATAAAATGAACAAAAACTTATCAAATGTTGATAAACTATTCTACTCAGGCCTAGAAGATACCATCATTCCAATTAAAACTTCTCATCATGATCGTTTTAGAAATGACAAACTTCTAACCATAAATATTTATATACTACTCCCTCCGTCTCGCTATGATCGACCCCATTCTTTTCGGCACGAGATTTAAGACGGAAGTGATTAATGTGTAAGGTGTTGTGTGTAGGGATGTAGTGTTATTTATGTATTTAGGAATATTTTAAAACCAGAGCATCATAGATGTATAAAAACATATTGATGTCTGATCTTAAATGAAAGATCGTATCAAGACCTTTAATTTGATATAAAAATTATAAAAATCCGAGAACAAACGATCAAGTTATGATAATTTAAAGTTTTAAAATTTAAATTATATTGGGATACGTGCTGAAAAGTGAAAAGTGAGTGAAAGATGAAATTTAATTATAGAAAGGTAAGTGTAATAAGGGATTTACTAATTGTACCATTTAAGAGTTAATTATTTCCCAAAAAAGAAATGGGTCAATCATAATGAGACGACCCAATAAGGAAAATGGGTCAATCATAGCAAGACGGAGGGAATACAAAAGTGTAGCAGAGTTCCAGGGAAATTTGTACTCCATAAGTTTGCCATACATATACATATAAATATATGGCCATAATCAACACTAAAGGGGAGTTAATTATCTGAAGGAAACAAGTGTAATGAAATGTGCAAATCCCCAAGCACAGTAGTCTTTCCATATTCAATAATATAGGCTATGCATTTAGAATGTGAAAGATCACTAAAGCGCACAAGTAAGAACTTTTGCGAACTACTTTTAGAAGTTCCAAGGTCTTAATCTCCAAGGCATATCCTAGCAGATCTCAACGGCTCAACCTAATATCATTAATATATATTTTCATCTAAAGAGCTCATGCAATGGCTAGCAGAATATGAACTCCTGTATTTTCTGCTTCATCTCTTTTGGTTTTTCACACTAGCCAAATTCTCTGACAAACAAGGATCAGAAAGCCTCAGCATAAACTAGGTTAAATGCAGGAGTTAGAGCATATTCTAACTGGAAATACATCCAATAGGCTCAATCATGCAGGAGTATCTTAGCATACATACTGCTCAGTATGAACAAAAAAAAAAACTATCATATGCTTGTAAGGGTCTAATTAACGTCCATGAAAGTACTGACACTTACCAATGGCATTTACTAGCTATGTTGACGTGTTGATTTTACTGAAATCTTAAGAATAGCCTAATACGAGGACCAAAGAGCTAAATGTAATTCATACCATCAAGAAAAATAGGACCAAACCTTAGGAAGAGTAGGAGAAAATCTTCTTATAATGGCATCCACATGTTTTGATTCATCTACCTATTAAAAATACAATAAATAATAGAAAAATGAATTCAGTAGGCAGGAATGAAGTTCAACATGAATCAAGCAGGATGGTACATACCGAGATAAATAACAAATTAACAGCATTATCTGATGTTTGAAAACATGTATGTTAACCGAAAACAATACAGTACATATAGTTCGAAAATGGTCATCTAAGTGGTTGAAGCTAGCAGTTACAAAGTATCAGTAACCAGATAGGCCACAGTTGCGTATACCTTGGACGTACTTGTTGTTTCAGCAGTGCTCTGTTGATCGTAAACTCTTACAGGGTTCTGATAGCACCCAAAGAGAGAACAAATAAATCAGTTCCAGATGATTAGTTATTAAAGAGGAAAATAAAAGATGTTCTTACTGAGGCTGGGTTGCGGTGGTCAGTGCCATAACCTGTAACGATTAAGAGGTATTAGAAAAAGACTTGCACATCCAAATCCAATCCATATAACTGAAATTGAAAATTGAAAGCAGCAGCAACAGCGTATCTCGAATTATTTAGGAACACAGAAACAGTGTTGATTGAATCTGAGTTGATGAAACAAGCAAAGGCAATGAAGAGATCGTAACTAGATTGGTAAGTGTAACAGATCTAACCGGAAAGTGAAAAACAAGTAAAAGAGAGAGAGAGTGGTACCGGTGGTGGAGTGGAAGCCGTTGTGGAGGCCGAGCAGGAAGACGAGAGGTACGAGCATTGAAAGAAAGACTAAGGCCAGCACCGCCATGACCAGACCTTTCCATCTCCTCTTGGCCGGAACCGGAAGGGCGTACGACGACGAAACGCCACCGCCGCCACCCCCACCGCCGCCCTTCATATTCGCTTATTTTTCTCTAGGGGACCGAGGAGATCTCACCACAACACTCCCCACATTCTCGATTTCACTTTACCAAATATCCTCCGATCTGATTTAACCGAAATTTTCCCCTTATTCATATGATTCTACTCATTTCCTCCAACTCCATATTCTGATTTTTCAGAAACCGATTCGCGCACGCCGGCGCCGGCCTTGTTCAATAGGATTGAAGCAAGCACTGAGTCTGAGATGGCGAGATGGAGATGGAGATGGGGAGAGACGAAAGTAGTGAAGCCTTCTTCACACACACACTGGCCCCCTCCGACACTTTTTTTTATCTTTTTTATATTTTAACTCTTGATTTTAAAGCCCAAATTAGTCCATTTTCCAATTTTATTTACGTGTCATCTCGAAAAAATTACCCGTCCTGTTCTTTCAAAGTTACTCAATTTATTATCCTTAAAAAAAACAAAAACAAAAAAACAATGTACTATTAGATTAATCAGCTATATATATATATTTTTATAATTTAGTTTTTTTAATATGATTCACTAGTTTTCTTTTTAATATGGTTTATTTTTAGAGTACATATTTATAGAAAAATGTTATACTACGCACCATCCGTGAGCACAACTCTCGTCTCGTAGCATTAGGTTTTTTTTTAATCCGCTGGTTTGATTTTAATACTTTAAATATTATTATTGATGTTATTAATTAATTTTATAAATTACATGAAAATTAAAGCTCCGTTTATTCTTCTATTTGTATTTATAGATAACTATTGTTGTCATCATCCTATGAGTGCAAAACTAGCAATAATGAAACCGGAGCCTTAGAGCATCTCCAACTCATGCTCTAAAATATAGTGAGTACTTTATTTTGGAGTAAATAGTCCATTCCAACTGTACTCTATTTTGCAGTTAGGGTATAGAGTATTAAACAGTAATACTCCATATATAGAATTTTATTGTTCAATACTACATACTCTATTTTCACTATTTGAAATATATTACACTATAAAAATAATAATTTAACTAAAATTTATTAATATAATTTGATTTATAATTCATTGTATCATATGTTTGATTTATTATTAGTTTTTGAATTTTCTTTTTAATTTTACATATTTGATTTATTTCAATCAAAAAATAACAATCTCTAATATATTTAATTCATACTTATTTAAGATACGATTTTATTAATTATTCAATATTTGTGATACATTATATATGTTAATGATATAAATTAATTAAAATAAATTACGTATGTATATAGAATACGTGGTTGAAATAGATTTCTAAAATGAAGTATACAATGCTGCATTTTGAAGTATAACATACCACAACTGCAAAATAAAGTTCATGGTTGGAGATGGTCTTAATGGTGTAATTTAGAAATTATCTATTTTCGTTTATCTTTCAGATATTTTTCAAACGAAACAAATTTAAGAATACAATACAATTTTTTTGCTGGATTCATTTTCCCGGTAAATTGTTTTATGTACAACTGGGTAATTGTTTTATGTACAAACTCCAGTTTGTAGTGAGTAAAACTGATGCATGACATCAATGTACAATTAATCTTGATTTTAATATAACACTTACGTAATCACATAATAAACATTGATCGGCTGGAATAAAACATTTATCATATCCAACATCCAAGTTCAAAACAGAGGTGAATTATCACAGTAACGCTCGACATACTTTTGCCAAATTTATATCTCAACTATCAACTTGCATCTATAAATATGATTTCATACATTTCAAAACTAAAGTGGGCCTTCTATTTGTCAAAATCAAATTTATGAGGAGAAGATAATCAACAACGAGAGCAAGTTGTTGATTTAAGAATATTCATATATCTGTATAGTTTACAATTCACCTATAATAATCTCAAGAAAAAGATTACAAGTTAAAGAAAATATGACTTCATCTAAAAAGTTTAGGATCTCCAATCTTCCATTGATATAATGACTAAACAAAAAGAATAGATCCCATTTTCATGGGGCTGTGTAGGAAGTAACTAGTTCTACCATATATAACTACAGTACTTTGTTCTAAAAAATGTTAGTACTTTTGTTAGTGTAAGTGTCCTTCGTCGTTACCTGTTCTAACTTTAGTCGAGAACAGGTGCATCCTAGCTGATACCATCGGAGCTGGGTTCGTCAAACGCAAGGTTTAGATCGGGGAGGATGAATTTAGAACCCGATGATGCATCTGCATTTTCGTTTGGTTTAGACGAATGTGGAGAAATATCATTGTTATGAGGATGAGAAGGTGTTGATTCTTGTTGGAGTTGACCAGAGATCGATTCCTTGGTTACGGAGATTGATTCTGGAGCGGGTTGGAGATCAATCTGTACATAAGAGAATGACATCATTGTTAACGATAATGGAAAGAGAGGATAAAAGCATCAAACTTCTCAATTTCACGAGCAACTTAAAGAGTTAAAACTTTCAAGAACACTTAAGTTATGAGCATCCAATATTTAAGCTCATAATTAAATCAGCACTTCGAATTTTATCGACTCGTGATAAACCTCCGACTCAAGAAATATGGATGCATCAGTAAATGTTTTTACACGTTACTGCAAGAATCAAGCCAAGTGACTGATAATCATTGATTTCAATCTATAGTCTTTTCAAAACATAGAGAAATTGCAGTAGGTTGGCAAGTCAAATACGAATCGCTTCACATTCGTTTAAAAGTTGAGCAGAGTTGAGATCTAATTCACAGAAAACTCAACGAACAATTCATAAAAACCAGATAGAATGTGATACTAGTACATGAAGAAAGAAAAGAAGATTGGGACTGTACTAATTACCTTCATCCTCTTTAATTTTTCATTTGTAGCCCTTTGTCTCTTCAAATTCATTCTTAAGGCTGTCATTTCCTGAAAAGAAAAGGACGTTGGTAATGATAAGAAAGGGATTAATAGCAGCAAAAAAATTCAATACTGTCTTCTAAAAGAAATAGGGAATATACCTTTTTCAGCACTCTTCTTTCTTTGAGCAGTGAGCTCTCTTCATCTTTGAGTTCCGCCAAAGTCTGCGAATATACAAAAATGAAACACATTAACTCGGCTCATGCTTATGCATATGCATAAGGCTAAATAACTATATATGAAACAACTTTTGATATTGATGAATGATGAAAGATAATGATCATTCCTCAATTATCCACTCTTATATATGTAAAGGCAAATTCCCAAAGATTATCAGAATCAATCATTGAAGTGCAAATAATTTATGTTGGATAAGTAGCAGCTTCCAAATCCAGCCAGTATCTTATCAGTGGCTAAGGCATATTTGATCTGACAATTAGGGCCATATACTTTCATATGATGATCGATATACAAAGATATCACGAACGAAAAAGAAAAAAAAATGGCCGAAAATACAGCAAACAAGTTCATCAGAACACCGTTTCGTATCAAACAAAATAAAAGTAATGAATCTACCTTCTTCTTTCTTGACCTCTTGGAGCTTGTTTTTTCCCCATCTACGTTATCCTACAACAGAAAATCAAAACACTTCAGAGTCGGGCATATTCTACATTTACAAATGACAGTAGTTATTGAAATAAAATGATGATACCTAGAAGATCTATACATCCTCAGTGCAAAGACAATAGATTTAATCCAACAAGATTCATACAAAACTCCCCATGTCCCCGTCTCATTTGGTCCATTTCATTATTTTATATAAATCGCATGTATTCAACATATGTGTCAAATGAAAGAGTGGAGAAAAGGAAGGTAATGAAAAGGAATAGTTAGTTGAAGTGGTTGATTTGGCAATACATTAATCGCCGAAAACAAGAAAAGAAAACGGTCCCTCTCCCTCCTCTTTACCTTTCAACTCCAACCACTCGATCCATTTTCAACAGATATTGCACCAAATGACACGTTACCGAAAAATTTAACACATGGTATTTTCAAACCCCCATCATCAATACAACTTTATTCAGGAAAAAAATTCAAACTTTCTTGGACTAACAAAAGGATGATTGAGATAATCACAGCAACAGCAACATCCCACGTTAATACAATGTCTGTGATGCAAGAAAATCACAGCCCCCTTCAACTTTCTACACAGATTAAGATACTCATAAGAAATATCAAGGATTAAATTACAAACAGTAAGCAAACTTCTAGACATAGTAGTAATTATTTAGATTTAAATGGTTGTAACAAAGCTGTCACGCTCTTTAAATCCATCTTAACTAATTCTTTGTCCTACATAACTACCGACCTATTCTATACTCACCCAATCACAAGAACGAGAGTGGAGGAGGAAAATTGTGTCTCGGAGTTTACGCTGAGTGTTTGTTTACAGATGGCATTTGATGGGGGAGGAAAGAGACAAGCAGATGCAAGCGTACAACTATAGGTTGCATTATAAGTCAAACTGCACCCCACCGCACCGGATCCCTCCCCTCACTAAATCCACACACACATTTGCCACGAAAACACGCCACCGTTTCAACAGCTACTCAATTCCCCAAACTACCCCTCCATTCAAATCTTCTAAACCAAAATTCCATTTTCCGTTCAAAGCATTTTTTTTCTCTGAAGCAAATCAATTTTTTTCGGTTTCTGGATGGTCATATATCTATGAAGAAATTGACGAAGTTGCCCCTAGAATCGAGGGAGATTTTGGTCATTTGCATAATTTAGGTGTGGCCATAATAGTAGATTAGTAGAGTTGGAAAAGTGTTGGGAAAAAAACGTGATAAGAGTCATTCCCTCTCGTGTATATGCGTTGAAACAGAGATTTTTTTTATTTTCTTTTTTCTTTTTTTCCATCGCAAAATTCAGAAATAAAATACTAAAAGGTAAGATGTTGGCGAAGCAGGGTATTATGGTCAACACTCAAAAGACCGGCGCAGGGATTGGATCGGCAAAAAGACGATGAAGTCCCCGGATTGAGATTCTGGGCATGCAGCAGGGGAGGGGTATTTCGGTCAGTTTAAAAGCGAAAAACCGGTTTAATTAGAAAAATATAAAATACTGCTCCAAAAAAGGTGAACGAAAGGAGCGCACCACGGCCTCCAATGGCTGAATCTGATTCCTTCCAATAAATCCTAATTCAGCAGGGATATTCTCGTAAATTCAATCGACGTTATCGGCTGACGACGGACGCGTACACTAATAGAAAAGGCGCAGCTTCCGACTCGCCGCCGCCACCGGCAGCAGGAAAAATAGATACACGTATATTGTGGAGATGCCATACCTTAGATCTCGTTGAGCTGGAGACTTTGGAGGTTATGAGCCGGCTAGACTCTTCTGAGCCGCCGCCGCCGCTGAAGGAGTTGGCGCCGCTCCACGAGAGCGGAGTGGTGGGGCTGGCTCTGTGGTTCCGAGCCACTTTCCTCGGGTTGTTGTTGTTGTTGACTGTCGTCGATTTTGACCTCCGCTGACGCACGCTCCATTCCAGCGGAAAGGCCGCCGGCTTCAGCGGCAGCGCACGGTGTAGCCGCACCAGGAGGTCCACGACCATCGCGTCGTCCGTCATGGCAGCTCTGACCCACTCCTCGTCGGCGCCACCCATGGATGTTCGCTTTTAGAGAGAGAAGGGTTTTTGTATGTGAGATATGAAAAGGGAAACTGGAATTGGTGTTGGCAGAGAAATTTTGTGAGTTATGATTAATAAATGGGAGAGGTATGACATGAGTGTCTGTCACAGTGTATATATATGTGTGTGTGTGTGTGTGTGTGTGAAGATGCTTTGTACTAATTAAAGACAACTCCTCCGCCTTGTGCTGTGCGCGCGTGTGCTCTGGGTGTCGTAAATGGGCGGTTGGCCTCATCATTTTATTTTATTTTTCTCTTTTTTTTTTTGTTTTTTTTATGGGGTAAATTCTTCCTCAATTTCTCCCCAATTTCAATCCAAAATAAACAGCTACTAAATTTGTCGGGGAAAAAATTTAATTTATATCGGTAACCATATTTGCCAACAAATTTTATATCGTCAAAATAATTTTGTATATAATTCATATATCGACATTAATATATATATATAGGTAGTAGATCATATGAAAACTTATTTTTACGTGAAAATTGCAACTCTTGCATTTTATGTATAAAATGATGCATTTTTATGTAAAAATGTTGCATAATAAAATATATTGTTTTATATTTTTTTATGCATATAATGCATTATCATGAGAATTTGTATAATAAAATATATTATTTTATATTATTTTTATGCATACAATGCATCATCATGAGAATGCAATATTTTATGCATAAAAATGCAACACTTTTGTACAAAAATGTAACATTTTATGATGGGTTGCAGGTTTCACGTAATAATTAGTTTTCACCATAACACATCCTTATATATATATATGTATTGTATAAGTTTTGCGATAATAGTATTATTTTAACTATTCAACTTTTAACAAAATTGAATAACGATAATTTTTAAATTCACACACACACACACACACACACATATATATATATATATATATATATATATATATATAACTCACAATAATAAATAATAAGTACTGTACGATATAAATAGTGAAATATAACAAAATTATACTATTATTTTTAACATATTTTTTAAAATTAATATAAAAAAACATATTTACATGCAACATACGTAATCTCTCATAGTATATATATATATATATATATATATATATATATATATATATATATATATATAATTATACAATAATCCTCAAATTGATATTTTAAATCCAAGAATTTTATATCAAACATGCATGATGAATATTAATACAGTATTAATAAGAAGCAGTAGAGAAGAAAGTTTAAGGATAGTTGAAAGTACTCAAATTATAGATTTAATCTCACAAGAAACAATAGCAAAAATTAAAAATTCTAAAAAACGATTTGTCCATGTTGGATTAGTTGTTATAGGAATAAAAGGATTAGGAAGAAAAGAGTTAGTACTAAAGTTTTAACAATTTTAATGGATAAATCCTGGACAACTAACATGAAAAAAGCCACTATTTCTGTAATGGAAGTAGACATGAGCCAAAATACTGTAATATTTTATTGTTTGCCAGCAATATTAAAAGATATAAATGATTTTAAAAATTTAAAAATAGGATTACAGACAAAAGGATATGATGGTTATATAGGAAATAATCTGATTGTAAGTATAGGAATTTTAGGAAAGACCAGTAATCGATCTGCTACGAATTTTAAAGTAAATATAGATGGAATTGTAAAAAATATTAATAGTAAAGGAATAAAAATGATTGATCCTATAAAAAATAATCCAGAAGATCTTGTTGGATTAGATTGGTCGCTAGAAAATTTCTATACTCATGAAGAAAATAATGTTTTAATTCCACAAAAAAATCTTATGTATGAAACAAGTACTGAATCTTTTAATTAAAGATTCACAGACTATATTAAAAAAGAAAATGAAAAAGTGATGATGAAAACATTGAGCATATATTAATGGCAAATATAGAAAAAAAATTATATTTGTGATTCAGAACCTATTTATGATACAGAACCTGAATCAGAAGATTATGATCAAATTGATTTAATTGGATATAGTAAATCTAATGAAATAAATGATTATTCAGATAATGAATCAGAAATTGAAATTGAAACAAGTTTTAAAATAGAAGAAACAAAAACTTCTATTGAACAAATAATAAATAAATAATTTACTGAATTAAATATACAAGAACAAGTAGATGATATGATAATTGAATGTATGACAGAATTAGGTATGAATTATGAAGAGTCATATGTTGAATTAGAAAAATACTTTAACTTACCATTAGTAAGTGATATAATAAATGGTAAAAGTATGTTTAAAGAGATATAATAAAAGTATGGTAAGTGATATATATATATATATATATATATATATATATATATATATATATATATATATATATATATATATATATATTAGGAGAGATTACGTGTGTTGCACGTAAATATGTTTTTTTTTTAATTAATTTTGAAAAATATGTTAAAAATAATAGTATAATTTTTGATATATTTCACTATTTATATCATACTTATTATTTATTATTGTGAGTTTTATAATATAGCACGTAGAAAGTTATAGATTCTTGAGAAGATAAATAATATTTTTGGAAAATTAAAAAGATAAATAAGAGCGGAGAAATAATTGTAGTTGAAGTAGGAGAAGTTTATATAATTTAATTCAATAATAAAATTACGTTCATAATTACTTTGTTATCCTTAAAATAGATATAGAATAAGTGGTATATTAGGCAAAACAAAAGTTGTAAGAATCGACTCTTTTATAATAGTAATAGATATGACATATTTCCTAACAAACTTTTGATGTTGGGCAAATAACTTATGTTTGTGAAGCTCTGGAGCAATAATTGACTTGACAAACACAGCTCATGCAGGATATATACCATCACTAAGATAATATGCTAGATCATAATCTCGACCATTCACAACAAAATTAATCTTTGGTGCATGACCATTCAAGACATCATCAAAAACTGGAGATCGATGGAGAACATTAATGTCATTGAGAGTACTCGGTGTTCCGAAAAAAGCATGTCATATCCATAAGTCATATGATGCGACAACTTCCAAAATGATTGTTGGTTTACCACTTCTCCCTGCATATTGACCCGCCCAAGCAGTAGGATAATTTTTCCATTCCCAGTGCATGCAGTCAATCCTGCCTATCATGCCTGGAAAACTACGTTGTTCTCCAATATAGAGTAGTCTTGCCAAATCTTGTTGATTAGGCTTTCGGAGGTATTCATCACCGAAGCAGGAAATGACACCATCTACGAACTTTTGGAGAGCTTCCCTCACAACAGTTCCACTTATGCGTAAGTATTCATCAACGGCATTAGTTGATGACCCGTATGCCTTCATAGCTGCAGTACATTTCTACAACGATGCAAGTTTTTGTCTACCGGTGCAATCACGCCTTTGCTGGAAATATTCATCATTGGCAGTAACAGCCTCCACTATACGAAGAAATAACGCCTTTCGCATTCGAAATCTGCGCCGGAATATTTCAGGACTATAAGTCGGGTTTTTGACAAAATAGTCATTCATCAAAGGCTCCTCTCCAATCCCGCGTTGTCGCTCACAGTTTCTCCTCCTAACTCTGGGAGAAGGATCACCAATCCTGAGACTAGAATAGTTTAGTACTCCATCCGTCTCGCTATGGTCGACCCCTTTCTTTTCGGCACGGGATTTAAGACGCGAGTGATTAGTGTGTAAAGTGTATTGTGTGTAGGGATGTAGTGTTGTTTATGTATTTAAACATATTTTAAAACCAAAGCATCATATATGCATAAAAACATATTGATGTTTGATCTTAAATGAAATATCGTATCAAGACCTTTAATTTGATATAAAAATTATAAAAATCCGAGAACAAACGATCAAGTTATGATAATTTAAAGTTTTAGAATTTAAATTATATCGGGATATGTGCTGAAAAGTGAAAAGTGAGTCGATGATGAGATTTAATTATAGAAAGTTAAGTATAATAAGGGATTTACTAATTGTACCATTTAAGAGTTAATTATTTCCCAAAAAGAAAAGGGGTCAATCATAGTGAGACGGCCCAATAAGGAAAAGGGGTCGATCAAAGCGAGATGGAGGGAGTAACATATTCTCGATGATTTGATCAATCTGACGATTTTCGTTAGCAGTTCGTTCTTCAAGTCGAATAATTGAATCTGAACTTGAATCCGAATGTAACATATTCTCGTCGAAGAAATGCGAAACGAGCTTGTAGCACACCAAATTGCTGATGCCTTTTGATTTTTCCCACGAACTTTATTTTCACTGACAAAACACTAAGTTGATATTAGGGCTATATCTTCGGCCGTACGCCAAGGAGTTTTATTCCCCTTTTTTTTTTGGCGGTTCAACTTCATTTGATTCGGAAATGTTATTTTCAGTAGGAGAAAACTCAGTTTTTTGATAATATTGAGAGTTTTGTTGATGTTGAGAATTTGGATAGTTTGGGGAGTATGGATAATCTTGAGAATTTGGATAATTTGGGTATGCATAATCTTGAGAGTTTGGATAATTCTGGGAGTTTGGATAATTCGGATATAGATAATTTTGAGAGTTTGAGAAATTATTTGGATCATTTGGATCCATAATTTTTTTTTTTTATCAAAAAAAAGGAACAAATTTATTCAGAAATGGTACAAGAAAAAGGAACGAAGAGTTTTTTTTTTTTTTTTTTTATGTATGAAAGTATATCAATATGGGTTTCTATTTATAGAGAATTGAAAAACTTAAATTATGGTATATTTTTTATATTTTTAATATATAATTTTATGTAATATTAGGATAATAAGAATTATCTTTGCAAAATCCAATGGTCCAATAATATTGTGACAAATGACAACACTCAATTGAATAACCCAAGTCATAACTTGGGTTGTAGAGAGCTTGGGTCTGGCCTGTTAATGATTTTTTTTTTAATCTACACCTTTGTCATATTCACACAACCTATAATTCACGTAGTTGATGAATGTAGTCTTAGAGATTTTGGAGTTAATTTTTTGTTTTTTTTTTGTTTTATTTTGTTTTGATTTTGGTGTTATGTCTCTTGAGTTATCACTTACTATGATGGATTATAATTGAAGTAAAAGAAGTACTTGAAACCTGGGTCTTCTTTTTCAGGAGAGAAACTCGTCGTTTTCTTAAGATTGCGTTGCAAAACATTTAACGATCTTAGAGTGTAAAGCGAATTTATTGGAAGGTCTTTTCAATTTACTATTTTTATGGGAACAAATGGGGGCTATTGTTCCTGAGCCAAAGATGATCGGTAAAGCCCCTAAGCGTCCTCAACGGAATATCCGGAATAGCAGGCCTAGTGTTAATAGTAGCGCTATGACCCGATTGCTAAAGGCGCCATTCAAGACAAGTGGGACGGGTTTCTAACAAATTGATAGTAAATTTCGATTTTGTTTCCAAAGAATAAGATTCAATCTTCTTGATATCTTATACTTGTGTTACTTATGATATTCTTCTATAGAGCGGGAAAATTTGGTAGTAATGCTTGATTCTCTAAATTTTGTTAATTAATTAATTAATAATAATTTTTTATTTTACATAAATCTTACTATTACTTTGAGGGAATAATTGACCGAGTCCAAGATAAATCATTAATATGATTATTCTTATAAGAAAGTACTTACATCACGTTCTAAAAATGGTCAAATTCAATATGTAAAAAATATCATGGGGAAGTTGTTGAGACAAGAACAAAGTAAACATAGAATAACCTTGAATGTTGTACAAGCGAAATAATAATGCTTATACACAATGTTCGATGATGTTGCGACAATATATGTACGTTGTTTGGTGGATGAATATATTTGTTCAATAAATCAAGTTATCTTTTGCTATTAAATTAAGTTTGTTTATTTTTTTTATGAATTTACTTTCAAACATTAAAGAAATTTTAAAAGATTTATTATTTCAGAAAGTTATAGTTCTTTAGGGTGAAAATGAATCTTTATATTATAAAGGTTTGAACTTGTAAAATTCAATAGAAGAAGTGCCAGGAAAGAGAAAAAGAAAAATAACCAAAAAGAAGTTTGAAGATTGCATTGATATTCTAAGCGATATGATGATGAGGCCTTGGGCAAGCTTATATCTTAAAGCAAAAATAAAAAAAACGTATTCCCCTTCCATCAAAATCAAACAAGAATAGTTTTAATGTGAATCTATATTCACATTTTAAATCATTTAGACATTAAGAATATTATAGGTTATAGTATACTACTTCTAATTACACTTGTAATGTTTCGGGCTTAGGGAAATGGATAGCCGGTTACGCTACGATCGGACAATGGACCCATGCTGTTACAACACGTATCATGTTTCTTATCACGTTTACAAATTATTTATTGTTATTTTCTATCCTAATAAAGTTCATTAAATTTTACATTAAAAATTAATAAAAAATCAATAAAAAAAAAAAACAAACAAATTCACGTGCAACGCACATCATAGGTGTGGGAGTGCGGGTGCGGAGGCGATACGATACGGATACGTGGATACAGATTTTAAAAAAATTTAGGGTGCGATTCGTGAAGGATACATCTATATATTTATATATTATTATATAGATATCACTTATTTATAAAAATAAAATTTATCAGTTATATAAAAGTCAATTAAGATGAAAACTTCAATTAAACCCACAAATTAAATTCTATATTGATTTTGTATTAAATTTAAATTTTAGGGCAATAAATATTAAAAAAAAAAAGGATAAAAGCCAAAAAAAATAAAATTATTAAAAAAAATCCAAACGCACTAGATTCTCATGACAGACGCACCGCACCGGATACGTGTATCCATTTTTTTAATTATTTTTTTAGGATTCGCCACGTGGCGAATCCCGTGCGTATCTCACGCGAATCGCACCGTCACCCGTATCATCCGCGTATCCGATACTGTAATGTGTATTTTTTAGAGTAATCCGTGCATTATACTTACGCACATAATCTTTGCTAGTATTTAAATAAGCACTTAACATTCCATTGAATGGTTTATGACGGTAAATCCCTTAATTGTAGCAAGAGAAAAATAAAGATTGCATATAAACTACTGTTTTTTCTTAAATTACAACTCAAATCATATGATCCAATCCCATGATTTTGTCCGTTTTTCAGACAAGTAATTTTTATTTTTTAGGAATTTAATTTTATCTCAAAATAATTTTCCCGTGGGGTGTGAAGGGGGTAAAATACTTAAAAATTCATATACTGTATGAAAAAAAGGTTGAGAATTTTCAATATCTCTACTCAACTCTCTTTCTCTCTCTCTCTTTCTCGACGGCGTTGCCGTTCGAACTTCCGAAACTTTCTCACTCCTCCGCCTCCCATGGCGCCCAAAAACCTAATATCCAGGAACAGAAGGCCATCACACAATGAGGTACGAACTATAGGTAACATACAATCCGACAAAAATAGTGATTCCAATTCCGATGGCGGAGTAGCAGAAGAAGGCGCCGCGCCTCTCGTTCCGCCAAAATTGGTGGTGCCGCTCAAACGGGCAGGACCCAAACCCGTAGAAAACGGGACTACGTGGTCGTCCCCCTCGGCATCCAGGTTTGTTATCGCGCCCTCCCAAAAACCCCAGGTGACGACGATGACGAAGAAGAAAGGTTCTGCTTCTGCATCTACGGTATTTAGTGAAGATGACGTGATTTTGCTACTCAAATGACTCGTTGTTTTCTGGGCTAATAGGAAGAACAACAAGTGGGTGGAATTCCATCACTTCGTCAACGATGATCTTGGAAATAAGTTCTCAAAAACTTAAGTGTCGGAGAAGATTCGCAGCCTCAAGAAGTTTGATGCCTATTCGGATAGAGCTCGGGCGAATGGGGGCCAAATCGATCTGTCCGATCCCTATGAATTTGTTGTGTTTGAGCTCTCCAAGGCATTGTGGGGAAAAGAGAAGGGCCAAATGGTTGAGAATGGAGATGAGGAAGAGGTAAGTACAGAAAAGGGTGATGTAGCCAATACGATTCTCGACATAAGGAAAGTGGTAGATGAGAATTATGAAGGAAAGAAGAAAGCTAGGAATAAGACGAAGCAAGGGGAAGAGCTTAATGAGAAGAAAGAGTTAGTGATGGACACAGTGGAAGAGGGTAGTAATGATGAGGGAAACAAGATATCCAGCAGCAAGGAAGAACAAGTCATAAATGGGGGTAGTGAAAGAAAGAAGAAGAAGACGAAAAAAACAAAACTCGTGGATGAGTGCTGTAAAGAAAAGAAGTCAATTGGAGAACATAAAGAAGTGGATGATGAGCATGCTGAAAAGAGTCTGAAAGAAGTGGATTTTCATATTCATATTCATGATGAAGAAAAAGCAAAAGAAGAAGAGAAAGAGTTATTGAAATAAGGTGTAGATAAAAAGAAAGGCATTGCAAAGGAGAAAGAGGCGATGGAGATTGGAGTGGAGGAATTTGAGTGTGCATACCCACTGTTGTATGCATCATTTAACAGCTCTGATTATCCAAAGGTTGGTATGGATACATGTGCTAGAATCGGGCGAGAGAATGCAGAGGAGCTCGAAGAGAAGTTGAGGGAAATCCACATTGAGATACATCACTTGGAGCTTAAAAGGCTCCATCTCATCAGCCGCCACCGCCAACCAAAATGAGGGAAGGGAACCACACTATGCTGCTTTTCTTTTTGAACATGTATGGAGTTGGCTAAAGTCAGTTTTTTTTGTTCTGATTATGGATATATCTATATATATATATATGACCTCCTAGGCTACAATCTTGATCCATCTTCAATATTAATTTCAGACTAAGTTTTATGTAGTTTGTTTTCTGGAGTATGATGTAAAGCATGAACATTGTTATTTGCTTTTTATTGTTTGAAATAGCACCATCACTATCCTATCCTATGACTATATATGAGGCCATGGAACCAGCAGGTTGGTTACTTGTGATATTTGATGTTAACAAAAAGGAGTGAATATTGTTTTGATACATATATAGTTCTTGTGTAGTGTAACTTCAATATTAGGATGAATATGTGATTGAAGTTTCTACAAAAGAGAAAATGATACTCAACATAAGTGTAAGAAGTATGCATTTTGTTGCCATCACTGCAAGCTTCGAATCCATTCCTAAACTATTAATAAGGCTTATAGATATATTTTTCTTTTCTAAAGTAGAGATGCTAGAATTTCAAGAGCTCTTTTGCAGTTGGCTCCAATTATGTGGTGTTTCCAATCTGAAACTATTGTATTTGTAGCATCATTTGACGATAGTTTTCCGTCATGAACGTGATTAATTATTCGAATCTCAGCTCGAACATCTTGCAAACATCTCTAGAGAAAATATATTTATGAAAGAGGGATTGTCGATGATTAATCTGTTAGAGGCTAGACTAGCGATGATGAACATGGTCATGGTGAAGTTGCGAGAAAGAGAGAGAGAGAGAATTAAAGAAAATGAGTTTTAATTTATAACATCTATGGGATCCACTTCATAAATTAGAACTCCTTTTCTTCAATTCTCTCTCTCTCTTTCTCGCAACTTCACCATGACCATGTTCATCAGCGCTAGTCTAGACTCTAACAGATTAATCATCGACAATCCCTCTTTCATAAATATATTTTCTCTAGAGATGTTTGCAAGATGTTCGAGCTGAGATTCGAACAATTAATCACGTTCATGACGGAAAACTATCGTCAAATGATGCTACAAATACAATAGTTTCAGATTGGAAACACCACATAATTGGAGCCAACTGCAAAAGAGCTCTTGAAATTCTAGCATCTCTACTTTAGAAAAGAAAAATATATCTATAAGCCTTATTGATAGTTTAGGAATAGATTCGAAGTTTGTAGTGATGACAACAAAATCCATACTTCTTACACTTATGTTGAGTATCATTTCCTCTTTTGTAGAAACTTCAATCACATATTCATCCTAATATTGAAGTTACACTACACAAGAACTATATATGTGTCAAAACAATATTCACTCCTTTTCTGTTAGCATCAAATATCACAAGTAAACAACCTGCTGGTTCCATGGCCTCATATATAGTCATAGGATAGGATAGTGATGGTGTTATTTCAAACAATAAAACGCAACTAACAATGTTCATGCTTTACATCATACTCCAGAAAATAAACTAAATAAAACTTAGTCTGAAATTAATATTGAAGATGGATCAAGATTGTAGCCTAGGAGGTTATATATATATATATATAGATCCATAATCAGAACAAAAAAAACTGACTTTAGCCAACTCCATACATGTTCAAAAAGAAAAGCAGCATAGTGTGGTTCCCTTCCCTCATTTTGGTTGGCGGTGGCGGCTGATGAGATGGAGCCTTTTAAGCTCCAAGTGATGTATCTCAATGTGGATTTCCCTCAACTTCTCTTCAAGCTCCTCTGCATTCTCTCGCCCGATTCCAGCACATGTATCCATACCAACCTTTGGATAATCAGAGCTGTTAAATGATGCATACAACAGTGGGTATGCACACTTAAATTCCTCCACTCCAATCTCCATCGCCTCTTTTTCCTTTGCAATGCCTTTCTTTTTATCTACACCTTATTTCAATAACTCTTTCTCTTCTTCTTTTGCTTTTTCTTCATCATGAATATGAATATGAAAATCCACTTCTTTCAGACTCTTTTCAGCATGCTCATCATCCACTTCTTTATGTTCTCCAATTGACTTCTTTTCTTTACAGCACTCATCCACGAGTTTCGTTTTTTCATCTTCTTTTTCTTTCTTTCACTACCCCCATTTATGACTTGTTCTTCCTTGCTGCTGGATATCTTGTTTCCCTCATCATTACTACCCTCTTCCACTGTGTCCATCACTAACTCTTTCTTCTCATTAAGCTCTTCCCCTTGCTTCGTCTTATTCCTAGCTTTCTTCTTTCCTTCATCATTCTCATCTACCACTTTCCTTATGCCGAGAATCGTATTGGCTGCATCACCCTTTTCTGTACTTACCTCTTCCTCATCTCAATTCTCAACCATTTGGCCCTTCTCTTCTCCCCACAATGCCTTAGAGAGCTCAAACACAGCAGATTCATAGGGATCGGACAGATCTATTCAGCCCCCATTCGTCCGAGCTCTATCCGAATAGGCATCAAACTTCTTGAGGCTGCGAATCTTCTCCGACACCTGAGTTTTCGAGAACTTATTTCTGAAATCATCGCTAATGAAGTGATGGAATTCAGCCCACTTATTGTTCTTCCCATTAGCCCAGAAAACAGCGAGTCCTTTAAGCAGCAAAATCACGTCGTCTTCACTAAATACCTTAGATGCAGAAGCAGAACCTTTCTTCTTCTTCGTCGTCGTCGTCGTTGCCTGGTGTTTTTGGAAGGGCGCGATAATGAACCCGGATGCCGAAGGGGACAAGCACGCAGACCCGTTTCCTACGGGTTCGGGTCCTGCCCGTTTGAGCGGCATCCCCAATTTCGGTAGCACGAGAGGCGCGACGCCTTCTTCTGCTGCTCCACCGTCGGAATCGGAATTACTATTTTCATCGGATTGTATGTTACCTATAGTTTGTACCTCATCGTGCGGTGGCCTTCTTTTCCTAGATATTAAAGTTTTTGGGCGCCATGGGAAGCGGAGTAAGAAAATTTCGAAAGTTCGAACGGCAACGCTGTCGAGAAAGAGAGAGAGAAAGAGAGTTGAGCGGAGACACTAAAAATCCCCAACCTTTTTTTCATACAGTATATGAATTTTTAAGTATTTTTTCCCCCTTCACACCCCACAGGAAAATTATTTTGAAATAAAATTAAATTCCTAAAAAATAAAAATTACTCGTCTCAAACACGGACAGAATCTGGATTGGAACATATGATTTGAGTTTTAATTTAAGAAAAAACGGCAGTTTATATGCAATCTTTATTTTTCTCTTGCTACAATTAAGGGATTTACCGTCATAAACCATTCAATGGAATGTTAAGTGCTTATTTAAATACTAGTAAAGATTATGTGCGTAACTATAATGCACGGATTCTTCTAAAAATTACACATTACAGTATCGGATACGCGGAGGATACGGGTGCGGGTGCGATTCACGTGGGATACACACGGGATTTGCCACGTGGCGAATCCTAAAAAAATAATTAAAAAATTGGATACGCGTATCCGGTGCGGTGCATCTGTCACAAGAATCCGGTGCATTTGGGTTTTTTTTTTAATAATTTTAGTTTTTTTTTGGCTTTTTTCCTATTTTTTAATATTTATTGCCCTAAAATTTGAATTTAATACAAAATCAATATAGTATTTAATTTGTGGGTTTAATTGAAGTTTTCATCTTAATTGACTTTTATATAATTTATAAATTTTATTTTTATAAATTAGTGATATCTATATAATAAAATATAAATATATAGATGTATCAATCACGAATCGCACCCTAAAATTTTTTAAAATCCATATCCACGAATCTGTATTGTATCGCCTCCACACTCGCACCCCCGCACCTATGTTGTGCGTTGCACGTGAATTCATTTGTTTTTTTTTATTGATTTTTTATTAATTTTTAACGTGAAATTTAATGAATTTTATTAGGATAGAAAATAACAATAAATTATTTGTAAACGTGATAAGAAACATGATAAGTGTTGTAACAGCACGGGCCCATTGTCCGATTGTAGCGTAACCGGCTATCCATCTCCCTAAGCTCGAAACATTACAAGTGTAAATAGAATTAGTATACTATAACCTATATTATTCTTAATTTCTAAATGATTTAAAATGTGAATTTAGATTCACATTAAATCTATTCTTGTTTGATTTTGATGGAAGGGAATACCTTTTTATTTTTGCTTTAAGATATAAGCTTGCCCAATGCCTCATCATGATATCGCTTAGAATATCAATGCAATATTCAAACTTCTTTTAGGTTATTTTTCTTTTTCTCTTTCCTTGCACTTCTTCTATTGAATTTTACAAGTTCAAACCTTTATAGTATAAAGATTCATTTTCACCCTAAAGAACTATAACTTTCTAAAATAATAAATCTTTTAAAATTTCTTTAATGTTTGAAAGTAAATTCATAAAAAAAATAAACAAACTTAATTTTATAGCAAAAGATAACTTGATTTATTGAACAAATATATTCATCCACCAAACAACGTACATATATTGCCGCAACATCATCGAACATTGTGTATAAGCATTATTATTTCGTTTGTACAACATTCAAGGTTATTCTATGTTATTTTGTTCTTGTCTCAACAACTTCCCCATGACATTTTTTACATATTGCAATTTGACCATTTTTAGAAATTGATGTTAAGTACTTTCTTATAAGAATAATCATATTAATGATTTATCTTGGACTCAGTCAATTATTCCCTCAAAGTAATGTAAGATTTTGTAAAATAAAAAATTATCATTAATTAATTAGAATTAATTAAATGCTAAATATGATTAACAAAATTTAGAGAATCAAGCATTACTACCAAATTTTCTTGCTCTATAAAAAAATATCATAAGTAACACAAGTATAAGATATCAAGAAGATTGAATCTTATTCTTTGGAAACATTATCGAAATTTATCTATAAATTAGTTAGAAACCATAATCTTTATTTTTCTCCTCTCCTAATGGACTGCGAATGTTTTGCAACGCAATCTTAAGAAAACAACGAGTTTCTCTCTTGAAAAAGATGACCCAGGTTTCAAGTACTTCTTTTACTTCAATTATAATCCATCATAAGTGATAACTCAAGAGACATAACACCAAAATCAAAACAAAAAAAACAAAAAAAAATAACTCCAAAATCTGTAAGACTACATTCATCAACGACCTGAATTATAGGTCGTGTGAATACGACAAAGATGTAGATTGAAAAAAAAATGAAAAATCATTAACAGGCCACGACCCAAGCTCTCTACAACCCAAGTCATGACTTGGGTTATTCAATTGAGTGTTGCCATTTGTCACAATACTATTGGACCATTGGATTTTGCGAAGATAATTCTTATTATCCTAATATTACATGAAAATATATATTACAAAAAATATAAAAAATTATACCATAAAACTTAATTCTCTATAAATAGAGACCCATAAAAAACCTCTTCGTTACTTTTTCTTGTACCATTTCTGAATAAATTTGTTCATTTTTCTGTAATATATATATATATATATGGATCCAAATGATCCAAATAATTTCTCAAACTCTCAAAATTATCCATACCCGAATGATCCAAACTCCCAGAATTACCCAAACTCTCAAGTTTATCCATACCCAAATTATCCAAATTCTCAAGATTATCCATACTCCCCAAACTATCCAAATTCTCAACATCAGACAAACTCTCAATACTATCAAAAAACTGAGTTTTTTCTCACTGAAAATAACATTTCTGCATCAAATGAAGTTGAACTGCCAAAAACAATAAGGGGAATAAAACTCCTTGGCATACGGCCGAAGATATAGCCCTAATATCAACTTAGTGTTTTGTCAGTGAAAATAAAGTTCGTGGGAAAAATCAAAAGGCATCAGCAATTTGGTGTGCTACAAGCTCGTTTTGCATTTCTTCGACGAGAATATGTTACATTCGGATTCAAGTTCATATTCAATTAATCGACTTAAAGAACGAACTGCTAACGAAAAATTGTCAGATTGATCAAATCATCGAGAATATGTTACTAAACTATTCTAGTCTCAGGATTGGTGATCCTTCTCCCAGAGTTAGGAGGAGAAACTATGAGCGACAACACGGGATTGGAGAGGAGCGTTTGATGAATGACTATTTTGTCGAAAACCCGACTTATAGTCCTGAAATATTCTGGCGCAGATTTTGAATGCGAAAGGCGTTATTTCTTCGTATAGTGGAGGCTGTTACTGCCAATGTTGAATATTTCAGCAAAGGCGTGATTGCACCGGTAGACAAAAATTTGCACCGTTGAAGAAATGTACTGCAGCTATGAGAGTCTTGGCATACGGGTCATCAACTAATGTCGTTGATGAATACTTACGCATAAGTGGAATTGTTACGAGGTAAGCTCTCCAAAAGTTCGTAGATGTGTCATTTCCTGCTTCGGTGACGAATACCTCCGAAAGCCTAATCAATAAGATTTGGCAAGACTACTCTATGTTGGAGAACAACGTAGTTTTCCAGGCATGATAGGCAGTATTGACTGCATGCACTGGGAATGGAAAAATTATCCTACTACTTGGGCGGGTCAATATGCAGGGAAAAGTGAAAACCAACAATCATTTTGGAAGTTGTCGCATCATATAACTTATGGATATGACATGCTTTTTTCGGAATACCAGGTACTCTCAATGACATTAATGTTCTCCATCGATCTCTAGTTTTTGATGATGTCTTGAATGGTCGTGCCCAAAGATTAATTTTGTTGTGAATGGTTCGAGATTATGATTGAGCATATTATCTTACTGATGGTATATATCCTGCATGGGCTGCATTTGTCAAGTCAATTATTGCTCATCAGCTTCCACAAACATAAGTTATTTGCCCAACATCGAGAGTCTGTTAGGAAATATGTCATATCTATTATACTATTATAAAGAGTTGATTCTTACAACTTTTGCTTTGCCTAATATACCCCTTATTATAAATCTATTTAAGGGTAACAAAGTAATTTATGAACGTAATTTTTATTATCGAATTAAATTATATAAATTTCTCCTACTTCAACTACAATTCTATTTCTCCACTGTTATTTATCTTCTTAATTTTCCAAGAACATTATTTATCTCCTCAAGAATCTATTACTTCCTACGTGCTATATTATAAAACTCACAATAATAAATAATAAGTATGATATAATAGTGAAATATAACAAAAGTTATACTATTATTTTTAACATATTTTTCAAAAGTATAAAAAAAACGTATTTACGTACAACACACGTAATCTTTGCTAGTATATATATATGTGTGTGTGTGTGTGTGTGAATTTAAAAATTATCGTTATTCAATTTTGTTAAAAGTTGAATAGGTAAAATAATACTATTATCACAAAACTTATACAATACATATTATATATGTATATATATATATATATTAATGCCGATATATGAATTACATACAAAATTATATTGACGATATAAAATTTGTTGGCAAATATGATTACCGATATGAAATACTTGAAATAAGAGTCATGAACTTTGTTTGGAAAGCAAAATGTTCATCTGTAGAGTAGAAACAGTTCATGGTCTCATAAGCACAACAAATTCCAATCATAGATCAAACACATAGAAGTTCATAAAACCATGAGCTGCATCTTGCATGTTTACAGGAACAATTAGATCTCAGAAGTATTTTAATATTCCAATGCTAAAAGTCATTCATAAGATACCTTTGTTTCATAAACAACAACTGATACAATCCTAATTTGTTTAAGGAAAAACTTGCAAAAGAAGATGCTTAAGAATACCTATATTATCAGAGTTAAAAATTCCATGGTTGATGGTTCAAGAAACATGTAGGACTAAGGTAAATTATTCGTTGATTAGGTAGAGACAAACATAACCTTTTAGCTAAAATTACAATCAACTAGTACATTATAAATTTAATCCAACAGCTTCATAACCAATGATATGAGCCTCAATTGCGAAGCAGAATTAGGTCACTAACGA